>OX578136.1:77437936-77922936 GCA_951213105.1 Amaurobius ferox | reverse complement strand
GCTTGAATGCGATTCAAGGTTATTTTCAATTAGATTCGCTGCCAAGTTTTTTCAACCTCGTGAAATATCTTTAGTACGCATACATTTTCGTCTCCGAGATTATTTAAAGCTCCGTAACATTTAAAATTTCGAAGGAAAATTTGGAAATGAGGCCAGATGAATATTAAACTTTCGCCGAGCGAATGTTATTTCTTCGTTCATAAATTACTTTTTAAATATAGTCACCGGTATTTTTTTTGTAACATTTTAAGTTTATAATTTTATATTAAACTTGCAACTCAGACTTTTATTTAAAGTGTTAAATATTCAACATGGCTTTTAGCTATCCTTACAAGAAGCATAAGACAGATAATAACCTTTTAGATGTCTGGCTAGTATATAAACATATACAAGACATGTAGATGTCATATACTAGATTAATTCTAATGCACCGAATGCAATATATAGTAAGGTGCTCAAAAATACAATAGAATTATACAAACAATGGATTCGGAAGCACATATGTACAGTTCCAATACACAGTGTGCCGACCTAAACGAGAATCAGGTTCATAAAAATGTCACTGCCACTAGATGGCGCTAAACTTATTACTGGAATCAAAGAACAGTGCCTTGAATAGACTTACTTCTAGGCATTATAACTTAGGTTTCCATCTTCAAAGACAGCATGTCAAGAGCTAAACTACAAATGATAATCCCCTACTTAAATGTTTAAATACAGCAGTGGTGGCGCCACTTACAACGTTTCAGGATGTATACTTAAAACTGCGTCTTCGTGGAAATTATGAAAGTATGTTTCAAATGAAAAAATAAATTTGGTTGTGATTTTTGTCTCTGACATTTAAAAGTGTCTTGTGACAACATAAGCTGATATTTTTAATAACATGTATTTTATTGAGTTTGGCTTCTAATTATAAATTTATTTCAAATCATACGAAACGTTTTAAAATTCTTTATAAAGTCCTTACTCTCCTATAGAATAAAATGTCTTTAAAGTAGCAAAGATACTTTAAAAGTTCTCGAAATCTGCACTTAATCGTGAATCTTTAATGGCTGTTCCTCTAAAATTCATGAAACTTCAATGTGCGTCCACGTAAAATATCTACATAAATTTTAAATAAATGAAGATCATTTTTTTAGTATCATTTCTATTATTGAAAATTTCTCGCAACATATGTAGACTAATATTTTTTTTTAGATTATACTCGTATATTATCAGCAATCACCTTTAATCTTAACAAATAAAAACTATTTTATTTCAATTTATTTGAAATGTTTTAAAAATTCACAAGAAAGTTATTATTTTGTACCATATGACCAATTTTATATTTTACGGTGGACGTTGAATTTTTTTTTATTTCATAATTTAGAAACATGAAAATGTGTATAAATATTCCTCTTAATATTACTATATAACATTCCATTACATTTTTTTCAATTTTGTTATAATTTTGTATTTTTTTTCTTAAATTTAATTTTTTAAATGGAAATTTAAAAATGACCCTTGAGTTCCATTTGTTCACATTTTTGATTAATTTTCCGTTATGATCACTTAAAAACACATTATCCCATTATGAACATATTTGGGTATTCATTTTTTAATACCTTGGAATGTTAATTTTTTAAAAATATTTTTCTGCATTAAAACTTAATTTTCATCATTTAATTAGGTTCTTATTCATTTTTAATTAACTTAATAAAGTTCAATTATAAGATGCATACCCAGTTTCATTAAAACGTATGAAAGGTGTCTTCTGGACAAAATCCATGCATCTCAAACAAAAATTAAGACGCATGGAGCATTTTAAACATGCGTCATAATAAAAATTAATATATATAAATTTTCGACTAGGAAAATTTTACGTATTTTTATTTTGTTTCTTATATTATGTGAAAGCATCTCGTAACATAAAAATACTAATATACACTCTGTTGCAAAAAAATATATGTACCTATAGAAAATTGAACTACAGAGAAACTTGGCATACAAAAATCGTTTTAAGAGTTATACAATTGATTAAACTGTCGAGGTCAATGATGTTACAGGTCTTGTGCAACGCGCATGAGAATGACGCATCGAAAGACGAACGACGCAGAATTTAAAACGATTTATGTTTTGACTCACGGGCAATTGGAACTGGATTTTCTGATTTGATACTGCAAGTTGTGTACAAAGATGCCTTTGAGAAGTACTCGACGGCGATAAGAACAATTGCCGGATTTAGAAAGAGGTCACATCATAGGCCTAAGGGAAGATAGTTGGTCCAACAGGCTTATCAGTCGTCATCTTGGCCGGGTCGATTGATCGGTGTTGACAACAGTGTATCCATTCCATTTATCAACAAGACAACGCTCGACCATATACTGCACTACTTCCTCAAAAATGTCTTAAAGGATTTAATACCCTCCCATGGCCAACCAGGTCCTCCAATAGAACACGTCTAGGACATGCCGGGGCGACAAGTGTAGCCTCAGAATACCACTGAATTAGCTGACCAGTTGCAACATTTGTGGCAGAATTTTCCACAAAGGGACATAAGCAACTTAATTGAAACGTCACACCGAAAATTAGCTTGTTTAGCTGCCAGGATCGGATTTTCCACTTACTAAAATATCATCATCTTTTTGTCCCTATTTCTTAATAAAATGTTTTTTGTTTGCTCCCAAATTCTAATCATTTGCATATCTCCTCAAACGATACATAATTGCAAAGTTCCGCGGCTGCGGCTCAGTTTCTTATGGATGCCTATATTTTTTGCAACATAGTTTATTTGATAGCAAGTATTGTATGCACTACATATTTAATTTTAATTTATATTTACTTTTCTTTGTACTAAGCTGTCAGTGGTATTCAGATCACTTTGTGCGTGAACATTAAAAACATTGACTGAACTGATTTGACGGATGAATTTAATTTAAATTTTTCTATCGAATATGTACGTGTTGATTTTTCTAATTTTTTTATTTAAATTAATGCATCTGGCATTGTTTTGATAAAAGTCATATGAATCATTGTTGGAAATTAAAAATCAGACTATTAGATTCACGCCGCCTTGATGTTATTTGTTGTGCGATCTTATTACTTGTGTTATCCTTTATTTGCAGTGTCTTTTATTTTAATTTATTATCAGTTTTTTCACAAAAAGGCTCCAGGGGCCAACGGCCGCACAGTGCTGAAAACACCGGTTATCGTTAGATCACCGAAGTCAGACAGCATCGGGCGGGGTTAGTACTTGGGTGGGTGACCACCTGGGAACACCGCGTGCTGTTGGCGCATTTCGAGAGCGGCAGACCGGTGGTTTGCGCGCTGGATTTGCACGCTGCCACAACTGCCGCCGTGTTCATGTGGAGTACGATCACGTTAAACATGTGGGTCCGTAAGTCCTTCCGAGAGGTTGGTGGTAGGAGAAGGAGGGTGCGGTCCCTGTGGATGCCTCCCCCACTGGGTTCTGGTCTAAATTGGGTGGCACTTACCGGCCGTCCAAACAATTACCTTACACCTTTCTGGTAGGTCGGACAGTCTGGGTCTCAACAACAACAAAAAGGTTTCCGTGTCCAGTAAACGAAAAGCAATCTTCTACATTCTTATGCATTAGTTTTTTAATGGATTTGTATTACGTCTAATTACGTTTTAAAAAGCTTTTAATTTTAAATCATCACTTATGTCAAGTATATGCCTAGCAGAAATCTTTAATTGAGTGGCAGAATATAGAATAGGCGGGTTTGTATTGCTAGAACCCAATAGAGAACCGATATATTTACAGAATGGAGTTTTATAGCCACTTAAAATTTCTGTCTACGGCACTGATCTCAGTATGAAAATAATATTAATCCATATTCATAAAATACAATACTTAATTAAACTAAATAATATACGCAATATGTGTCCTGTTTTATTCATTAATCATGATAATGTCTTGAATATATCCCTTCCCAGATTAGCATGATGGCATATACAGCGAAATATATAATAGATATAGAAATGAATTTCCTCTTTTGTCTGATACAATAAAATATCTACATGTTTTATCTTTTTTTCCCTCTTCTGAATGGTTTTCGAATGATTAAGATACAACAAATATCCATATATTCCCTTCCTCAGAGGCATGTCGCAAATAAATTAAACGTCGTGTTTGGCGATGCGTGAAAACAAATGAATTCTGCCAGAACACAGTTTGACAGGTTCCGAGCATGAATGGAATATTAAATTCTTCTGCAGGCTAATACTCCGTGGTCCTTTCTATATTTCGTGTATGAGTACGCTCATGCGCATATTAAAAATATTAGTTGGGTCCAGCATTTGTCCGTTCCTACTACTGCAGTGCATTTGCTTCTTAAGGAATCTAACAAGCATGCAAGATTTAAAGCATAATATTATTGGAGCCGAAACAATATGTTGTAAAAGTTCGGCGTTTTTTTTATTGGCTTCAAGCAGGTCTATCGCAACGTGTTTAAACAAATCTATTAATAAAAATCATTCCTATGTAGGTACAATAATGCTATAGACATATTGTTTTACCTTTTTGTTGCTGTTGGATGTCAATGAAGGGCTTTTTGGCGTTAGTATTCAACAGTATTATTAGGTGTTATAACATGATAATGTCATATTACAAATGTGCGGTAATCAGATATTAATCAATAGAGAAATACATCAGATGGAATGTAATCTTATTTAATCATATTTAGTGCATTATAAATAAAATGGATTTTCGCTACATTAATTCAAAAATTGAAACAAGAAAGATCAATCATGCTTAAAATATTGATTAAGAAACACTTTCCAACTTCAATGCAATTTTATTTAAACATGTCTAAAATGTAATACATTCCTCGGTAATATTTTAAAACTTCTCACAATAATACATTGATTTATTATAGCTGAAAACTTAAACATTCATCCAAAAAAATGAACTTCATTCAAATGACGGCATTGAAATATAAATTGCCTGGTTTAAACATCTCTAAAATGTGATATATTACTCGGTAACAATTTTAGAATTATCATAATACCACGATAATTTATTATATTTAAAAACTTTATCGAAAACAAATGAAATTCATTCAAATGACGTCATAGAAAAAATAACACGCCTGGCTCTCTCTAAAAAAGCAGCATTTCATTCATAAATAATTTCCCATTCATGTCATTCATCACAATACTATAATAATTTATTTTATTTAAAAATTAAGACCATGGAGCTATAAGTAATTTAACTCTATGCTTAAAACTTCATCGCAAAAAATCGTCCTTCTCTCGGTAAAATCAATGAATATTTCTTTCATATCAGCTATGCAGACTCCAAGAGCTAAATTCTTTTGCATTAAAAAAAATACAGCAATTCCTATACAACTCATCCTACATATTTTGCTGTTTACATTTCACATAAGTGAAAAATAGGCTTCGTTAGAGAAATAATCAAAGTTGGATGCTCATTTAAACTCAAATATATTGTCATTGCGTTGTTTCAGTATGTAGATGCACAGAATTTAAGCGAAAATAAAGAGGTTTTACGACGAATGCAACACTCAATATGAATTAAAAAGAACTTTAAAAATGACGATTTTGAGACAAGATGGATGCCGTATTATATTTTGAAGTTGGTCACGTGATCGTTTCATATCATGGTCACGTGATCGCTTCATGTAAGAGGTCTAATTATTATTTTAATTTTTATTTAAAAAACTACTGAATATATTTCGCTGAATTTTTTTTTATATATATTTTATGGAACAATTTGAATATTACCTAAAATTTTCGAAGCAATTTGTGAAATTTAAATCCGCTTAAAAAATGTTTGAAAAATTTGGTCCCATTGGGTTCAATGTATATCATTTTTTCAACCCGGGTTCAATCCAAAACTAATTGGGTGATATTATTTATTTATATTCCCATAGGTCCTACAGACCGTCCGAACAACATACTAAAATTTCATTTTGATTCAGTCATTTTTACGGCAGTTATCGTGCTAACGGACAGACAGACAGACAGACAGAATGAACAAAGTCATAAACACTTTTCAACTTTATTGTAAAGTGTCAAAAAGGAACATAGTTCATTTTAACGTTCCTAATTTTTCAGCAATCTTTCCCTAATGCAACGTTAAAGAAAAACTGAGTCTTTATAGGTAGTCATTTTCGATATATTTAAAAATTATATGAAAAAATTCCGCAACTTTACGAATGTCGGATTGAATTAAAACTCAACAAGGTTGCTATATATTCACAGTTTGCAACAATACTCACTTTCATTCTTATCACTCCATTTATTCACATACGCAAATATGTGCTCATACATACATACATGTAAATATGTACATTGGTTTCACTTCAATATATTTTATTTGAATTTGGAGATTTCTAATCATGTAAAATTATAGAAGACTAAAATTCAATATTTTGATCCGTCTTACTACTGATAAATTCAACAGGGCTATTATTGCAATCTGTTAATATACCGGGTGGCCAGAATTAAAACACCCCTACTCTGAGCTCTCTATAGATCGAACTACTCAGTGTAAAGGCTCCAAAATTGTTGAGCATACTATTCAAGACATGGGGAAAGGAATTACGCCAAAAAAATAGTTCCAGAAACACCGATAGGTGGCGCTGTACAACAGAAAATATGCTGAAAAGACACACAATACACATTTGTAACACATTTTATTCAAACGTACCAAACATTCATATCACAAGGACCTTATCGATGCAGGGAATGCTGCCTGCTCAATATGGTTCCCTTCTTCAAGATGTAAAATATGCAGTCTGTGGACAGCTTATTCAACTGCGGATCGTAATTGGTCGATTCAGATGCTTTTCACATGCAGAGTGATACTGTCTTTCAAATCTGCCAGGGTAACCAGACGTCTTCGATAAACAAGACTTTTTAAGTATCCCCACAGCCAAAAATCCCAGGGATTAAGATCTGGAGAACGAGATGGCCAGGTTGTTGGAAACGCATGACTAATTATTCTACCATTAGTAAAATGTTGCCGAAGAAACTGCTGTACACAGAGTCTAATGTGTGGAGGCGCTCCATCTTGCATGCAGATAATTGAATCAAGACATTGGTGCTGTTGCAGTTGAGGTACAGCAAAATTTTCGAGCATGTTTTTGTACCTTCTGGCCGTCACTGTGCATGTCACAGGGCCATTGGGAGTAGCCTCTTCGAAAAAGAAAGGTTCAAAAATGAATTTGGCTGTGAATCCACACCAGACTGTAACTTTTGGTGAGTGAAGTGGTATCTCTTGGAAGGTACGAGGGTTTATTTTGTGTATTTTCAGCATATTTTCTGTTGTACAGTGCCACCTATCAGTGTTTCTGGAACTAATTTTTTTTCGCGTAATCCCTTTCCCCATGTCTTGAATAGTAGGTTCAACAATTTTGGCGCCTTTACACTGAGTAGTTCGATGTATAGAGAGCTCAGAATGGGGTGTTTTAATTCTGACCACCGGGTATAATAGATTGCAATAATATCCAATCTAATTCTAATGGCACATTTCATTCACATTCTCAAACATGTGCATATGCATGCATATAACTATATACACTGACTTTATTTCGAGATATTTTACTTGAATTTGGAGATGCTCAAATCGTGTAAATTCATTGAAGAATAAAATTCGAGATTTTGATCTGTCGCAATACTAATGTTTGTACAGAAAAATTTATGAAGTAATTTAAAAGAAAAATTATCATAACTACAATGACATTCCCAGACAGTATAAAAGCCACAAATTTAAAATCCATTGTCAAAAATATCCTATTCCCAATAAAAAATATTTTTGCGTTTAAATCATTGTTGAATGGAATTCAAACCATCTTCAAAATGTTTATGAGCATATCTACAATTTGAAGCAAATATGTTCGAAGAATCATTGAACAACCGAAACAATTTATGTTTGGTGAATTTATCTATTCATAAAAATAAAACTACAATTGATTCCATAAAATGATAACCTTCGAAATGCTTTAAATATGTGATTATATTAAATAAAAATATGGCATGTGAACTTTATATCTTATTTTTCCGATGAAAATCTATAATAGGATAACATAAAATGAACCCACATTGAGTTAAATGTCAGATTTATCCACATCATTTTGGAATTTATAGAACTAGTTTTAAGTGACCTCCTATGTTGTAATAAATATTTTATTCATTCACGTGACATCATAAAAACTCACTTGCTACTATATATACGACAATTCTACTACATGTACAACTTTCTTTCTAAAAGTTTTTAAATCATATAGAAATTATACAGGTACAAGGTGTTTCATGTAAATATTACTAAAAATATATTTTTAACGATTCACATTGTTCTAATTAAAAAAATATATATTTCTAATGAGTTACATATTCAAGCTTCTACAGTTTGGGTCACATAACACACGTTTTAGTAAAAAATACAAAATTCATATTTTTTATGGCCCCATATAAAGGGAGCTACAATTAGCAAATTGTGCATTTAAATAACTTTAAAAAAAGAAAAAAATATCTAATGTGCAAAATTGATCTACAAATAATTCTCAAAGTTATTGGAATAAACCACTTTTATCTGATCAAAAGAAACAGTAAAAACAAATTTCAGGGATCGTATAAAGTTGAATTATTGTAGATAAAATCTGCATTCGAAAACATTATGAGTAACTATTTTTATCAAAAGCATTTTTCCTAAATTACCCTAAATTACCTCACATTGTTCTAATTAAAAATAATATTTCAAATGAGTTACATATTCAAGCTTCTGCAGGTTTGGTCACATAACGCATGTTTTAGTAAAAAATACAAAATTCATATTTTTATATGGCCCCATATAAAGGGAGCTACAATTAGCAAATTGTTCTTTTAAATAAGTTTTAAAAAAAAGAAAAATATCTAATATGCAAAACTGATCTGCAAATAATTCTCAAAGTTATTGGAATAAACCACTTTTATCTGATCAAAGGAAACAGCAAAACAAATTTCAGGGGTCGTATAAAATTGAATTATTGTAGATAAAATTTGCATTCGAAAACATTCTGAGTACCTATTTTTATCAAAAGTGTCTTTTCTAAATTAGCCTCCCAAAGGTTCTAATGATGCTTTCGTTAACTTTACTCGCCTGACAACGTAGCTTCTAATTTTGACTGTTTAATTGGACTATGTAAAATACGAGTATTTTTATAATTGACATGTTTGTTCTAGTTCGACCATATAAAAGTTACAGTTTGAACATTTTACTAAAAGGTGTCATATGATCAAATTGTTCATACGCTGATAGTCTATCTTAATTAAAACATTTCTTAATTCTTAATTTGGAATAACAGGTCTACGACTCTAATCGCCTAAGAGATATTTAGTTGCACAATCTTTTTTAAAACACCCTGTATAAAAACGAGGACGTAAATTGTTATTTTTTATATTTTTATTGGTATTTTTAACTAATTATGTATGCAGCATGTTAGCGGTTCTAAAATACCATTTTTACACATTTCCAGTTCTCTAAAATAGTTCATCTAAAACTCAATGGTCTCTCATACATGCATCAAGTAATGCATACTGTGTGACATAAGATCTGGCTTCTAACTATTGGTGTTTTTATAAGTGCCTAAATAAAAAGCAGTATCGGCTATTTTATTACTTCGTATTAAAGCAACATTTGTGAAATTAGCAACATTGTTTTCAGCTATAGCTAGTGGATCATTACAACTTTCGGTATTGTTGCCACTCAGGTCTCTAGCAATATAGAACCGTTGCAAAGTGGACGTTAAGTTAGTGTTTAAGATGTCACTCCTCGTATAACACTGATATTTGTAAACCAATTTCGTGATATTTTGTGTTGTTCAGCGTGGAATAGCTGATAATTTCACTGGTAATTAGAAAACTCACTATGTTCCAGTTTTTTATGTGTCGTTTTTATCACATACTGACGAGCTGTAAAAATGTGACGTCCATGAATTCTGGTCACTAGAAGATTTGATACCTAACTTTTGGAACATCTCCTTTTAGTGGGTTCTGTGGTTATTATATTCGCGTTGAGAAATTTCATATATCCTCATTTAAATAAAATCTACTGTGATTTTGAAAATAAAGCTGAAGTTCTACTTTATCTTTCTAATGTTGTTACCTCAAATACCATTCATTTTATTTACTAAATTATTATATTTTTGTTTTTAAAATAAGTTAAAATAATAAGACATATTGCAATCATAGACTTTTTATATTTTATGAAATACAGAATATATTGTAGAACAATGAATAATATACTGCTCTAAATTTAGGTGTTCAAGCAAATATATCAAATTGCAACTGTGTGTTAGAGCAAAAGGTTATCAATGAATTATAATTCAATTTACCAGAATGTTTTCTAACAGCTATAAAGAAAATTTCTACTCTAACCATATGATGGATGAATTCAATTACTACACCAACCTTAATTTTTAGGTAACATTTTACATATGGAAACTATTCATAGCTATCCAAATTAAATAAATTCGCTTAACTTTTAATATCAATTCATCATGCACGTGAATCTCCAAATATACCTCTCCTTAATACTAATTCCATAACTTAATTTCCGGTATTGCCCTTATCAAGTTCTTCTATTTTAACACATCCGTATCCATCACACAGCTTGTCAGCTCCACTGCTGCCACAAGGAAAAATAAAATAAAGTGTAATACAAAAAAGGAGCTAAGCTGGCCATGAGCATTATGACATGGATGACAGATTGTTCTGTAGATGCGGAATGAAAACTGCCATTATTAATTTTATTATTTTTTTTTGCGATCATTTTCAGGCCTTTCATAAAGGTCACCTACTATTCGTGGGTTTAAATAAGCGTTAACTCGAGCGTAAGCATGGCGAGAAAGTTTGAATGCTTGTGCATTTAGTTATGGCATTTTGTACTTTATTTCCTTACTATCAAGAACTTTAATATTGAAAAAAAAAAGAATTGACCATATGACTGGTAGAAGAAATAGTTAAGTATGCAGTAAGAAATATATTCAGAGCAGTAAGATAATATTAAATTTATTATTGAACTAAGAAGAAATATTTTAATAAATTATTTTCAAAACTGATATTGATTAACAGTTTACAAATAATTTCAAAATTAAATACTACTAAATATATAGCTTTGCATTATATATAAAAAGTTTATTATTAAATATTAAATACTGTATTAAATATTAATTGCTCATTCTAAAATATATTATGCATAAATTACTCATTCTTATACAATATAATAGTATCAAACAATCTCTTGAAAACTGTTGCAATAATAACGCAATAAATAAAAAAAGTCTTAAATAGAGAATGCATACAAAAAACTGGGTTTCAAAGGCAAATAACATAGTATATATATATATATATATATATATATATATATATATATACAATATATACACTATATATATACTATATATATACATATATATATATATACATACACATACATATACATACATACATACATATATATATATATATATATATATATATAAGATAGAAAGTGGAAATTATTAAATATATTGAAGTGTTATAGCATTTATGCGCGAAGCAGCTACAGATACTATACACGATATAAATATAAAAAGAATGTAAACAATTGGAAAAAAGAAGGAAGGCTTAGCGAGAAGCTTACTTAATGGCGGTAAGGGGTTGTGACCTTACACCCCAGTTGTCAACATGCATGTCATAAATGCCGCGGCATTGCACTCCTGGACGCCACACCCTGGCTGAAGCCAACCTCCGGAGTGACGATAGCAATCATCACAAGACCGTTGAAAAAAAAAAGTCCAATGATAAGGTGCAGTCCATTACTGGATGGCATACTAGTCCTTCAGACTACTATGACCTTTATATATCTGCGTGTTACAATAATTATTCCAAAGTCCTATCTCATGTCCAGCGCATATTGCAACTACATTAAATTCTATCCCACGCCACTAACATTAACAAAAGTCTGCCACCACTTCCTCTCTTCCTCGATCATACCATATATGGTCACTAATCTTAACCTCTGTATAAACGTTCTCATATGAAACTGCATTCCCAATCACATTTTTAAAGTCTAATGAACGCAAAGGCAGCATCTTTCTCATACCGCCACATCCCTTCCCCTTCCGATGTAACTGTACTTGTGAAAATCGACGCAGACTGCAATGGAATTTGGTGAAGATCAATCAGGTCGATGATCATGAAATTTTTCCGTATGTTCCTTCAATGAAATTGTTCCGTATTTCTAAATTTTTAGTAATTTTATTATAATAGATTTATACTGTCCACATTTGAGAAGAGTGAGTATTAATAGGGCAATCATAAAATTATTAACACAAAATAAGCAATTATATACAGAATCCTAGTTTTATTATAATGAAGTATATTAAAATAAACTACATCGGCAAGTTGGTGCTGAAATCCTTACGCATTTTCTATTATATGTTAATATTGAAAGTGCAGGCTAGAAACCCCCCATTGACAGTAGAATTTAATTTTTACTCAAAATCTCAAAATTATGTTTCATATATTTTTTCTATGCCTCTTATAACACGGTTATAACTCAATAGCTATTTTCTTGTTTGTCGAAAACGCAGATTCAAAATTTTCAAAGTAAAATTTTTATACTGGTTCCCATACATCATTCTTAGGGAAGATTTCGAAAATGCAAACAGTGAAAAGTGTAGAAAGGGCAAAAGTTTCTGGGACTTTTGTTAATACCAAATAGGAGACAGGATCTCAAATACAGAGGAGGAGAATATGTATTTGTATTACAGTCAGTATGGCTAATATTTAAGTGATACACGCTACATGATATGCACTGTCCGAAATTTTAGCTTCTGGTCTGGACAAGACTGACAGTAACATAGGTTAAATTCTATTTAGATTAGACACTGCATTCTATTTAGAAGCCTGGTCTGGCTCGAAAATAGTTAAGTTTGAGCCTGACGATGCTCCAAATTTCGTTTTTTTAGCTACATCAGGAAACATAAATATGATAAATCTCCACTGACGATGCTCCAAAAATTGTTATCTTAGCTACATCAGGAAACATAAATATGATAAATCTCCATACTCGGATTTATGTAAAATGGTGATTTTAAGACTTTTTCTTCTAGAATTGATAAAATTAACATAACATTTTTATACATTTCGGATTAATATTCATTCGTAACTTTTAAAACACGCACAGAGCACATCCTAACAAGTAATTTCTTATCTCCCTGGGTGATCGACAGGGAAAGAAATTTTCAATAGGGCTAACAGGCCTGAGTAAAAAGGCCTGTAAAATAGGCCTGTAAAATAGAGCCTGTAAAATAGAGCACGTAAAATAGGCCTGTAAAATAGAGCACGTTGGTTTTAAGAACGTGGGGTAACACGCCAGAGTTCTCACTTGTATATTTTCTTAAATCAGTAAATTTATGCTTCACTTAAAAAATATGATATCATAAAAGAAAGTCGGATATCAAATGAACAGTTAACATTCATTTAGACATCAGAAGTGTTATTAAAACGCTTCCACATACTTCCGCTTTGTTGCATTGGCATTCACCTATTTGCTCCTGTTCCAAGTTCCATTTATGACAGCAGACAGCAACTGGTAAAACAGACAGTCTGACGAAGTATCTGCTTTAACTACAACTCTGGCCGGGAGCACTATGAATAAGCATGATGATCAGAACTTCCTTTTTAAAGCATGCTCTCGGAAAAGAAATAAATGATGACATCTGCTTTTGAGGGCGTTGGCAGCTAGCCTTCTAAGAGGTCAGGAGCAAGGCAGCCATCATTGTTTCAACCAAGGTGATCTCGGCGCAATTTGCGAAGCACGTGAGTGGAGAGTGGCAAACTGAATTTGGCATTTGTTCAGAAGCAGATCGTTTAAATCAGCTAGAGTTTAAGTTGTTCGTTGCTTACAGTCGCATATAATGGACGAGCGAAATGATTTTAAGCACGTTGAAATATATGTGGAGAGGATTTCTGGTCTTATGCGAGAATATTCCATATTGAATTCAATTGAATTGAGTTAGCAAATTATGAGGGATTTTTAGATTTACGTATTTTAGGCTCTTGGAATATATCCTTACATATTTCGCAACAGTCAAATGCCATGATGTCAAATGCTATTCCGTAACAAACAAATATAATGTGAGAAGCACATGATTTTTCATACAGGCTCGTATTCTAGTTTCTTTTGCATGCGCAGTGAATGTAAGTCGCACAAGATAAAATTTAGAATGGGTATTTATTTGAAATCAAATCCAATTTATATTTATTATATACTTTTTTTTTCATTTGGTGTATTCGCGAATAATATCGTCTCAAAAATTTTGAAAACCGAATAACTTCAAGAACAGTTTATCCTATAGTAATATAATTGATTTTATTTGTTTATTAATCAAAAGTTAAGTATAAAACAATAATTTAATTTCAATTCTAAAATTAACTATTAATTTTAGATTACGCAAAATACTCTTTACGGAATTGGGTTTCATTGGTCAAAACATGAGGAACCAAACATTTAGGTGTACAGATCTTTGATTTTTTGACAAATATCTTAGCAAATTCAAAAAATGCCAAACCCAATGTCGAAAAAATTATGTACAAACAAGAATTTTAAAACGTGCAGCATATTATTATTGGCAAAAGTTAAACAGAATGTTATTGGCAAAACTGCAAACAGAGACATGTAAATATTTAAGAATTATAAGCCCGAATGTGTCGTGTAATCTCATAAATGGGTGATGCAAAATAAATTCGAAATGGTAATGTTATAAAGAAAAAGTTAAAAATTGAAAAACATATCCAAATAAAAATAATGAATTTGAAATAATTATATATAATTATAAATTTTACCATAATTATGATGAGCTAGGACACAAATAATATAAGTAATTTAAAAACTAAAACAATGCGAATAAATAATTTACGTAGCGACATTCAATGCTATTAAACTGCATAAGTTATCTGGTGCACAGAAATGGGCAGTATGGGTGTGACAAATTGGAAATTTACAATATTATTGAAGTAAATTTTTTATAATGTATCAATGTCACTATATGAAAATATTTACGTTAAAAATGAAGTACCTATAAATAGTACCTTATACCTAAGTGAGAAATTTAAATAAATTTTGGCCAATAGAGTCTACAAAAATAAATATGTATAAACACAAAATGATAACTTAAACAAAACCTATCTTTCAAAATATTTTTCGGAACAAAAATTTCACACACAAAACAAAAAAAATTCGAAATAAATATTTGGCACAGTTTAGTTTTCAAATAATGATCTAAAGCAATTACATAAATAAAATCATTTCAAATTCACATTTTATTCACATTAAGAGATATTTTATGGCAATATACACAGTCCTCCTTACTTTATCTTGTCAACATTATAAATATACCAAGGTATTTCAATTGATTAAAACATTTTTAAATAAAATAAATTTAGTTAACAAAAATCCAACTTAATTAAAGGCATTAGTCCTTCGGGTATTAGTCCTACGAAGAATCGGGCAAATTTGAAAGACAGAGATGTTCAATTGTGCGTTTTAATATTTTAATTATTGTCAAAAAATGCTTTTATTAAGAAAAACTCACAAAGTAATGATTTCATAACAAATACTATTATAGCTCCGACATGAAAATGTGAAAAAAAATACCATACTTGTTAAAACAAAAAGACACGAACCTGGCGCAAATGTTGATTAGAAAATTATATTTTGCTCTGAAGTATTTTAATGCTGACATTAATATTTCTCATTTTGCCACCGAAAAGCTTTTTATCTTAAATGTGAAAGTGTGACAACTATTTCTGATACATTCCAATTATATTCTAAGCACATTTTGCGTTATATTATTTTAAAATAATTAGTAGATTATTTGACGCATTAAAACTGTAACACGTATTTGGAGATTGCAAAATTATTAAAAGGATATTGTAAAACATCTAATATTCAATTAGCATTTATAAGTGACTTTTATTAACACGTATATATTTATATACGTATTAATAAAAGTATTAATTAAGTTAACAAAAGTATTAATTGTTTTTACAAAATGTATAGAATGGGAAAATCCATCTTCTGTATTTATATAAAATGCAGAATATTTATTACAGTTCGTCGGATGTTTAATGACGTGTAATATTCATATTTATTCTTATTACAATTATTTTACATTTCCTTAAAAACTAAGGTACTTAAAATGATGAGCAGTTCAATGCAGTTCAATGAATTAATTTTTAAGTAATCACGGTGGATGGTCATTAGTAAAGTGCAATATTGTAACAAAATAAATATATGGAAGAGGTTAATATTATAACCAGCATCCGTTATCTACTATAAAAACACCTTGTAATACACTAGTGGCTTTAATTGAAAATATGTTTAATATCCAGCAAACAATGGGTCAATATCTTTCATCTCAGTAACTTTTGTTGAGTCAATATCGCATATTGGCTAAACAAAAGTTACTGAGATTAGCATATATTTGGGAATGTCCACATTGTAAAGTCAAGATTTGCAGAAAATTGAATACATTGTGTCAATATTCTCAGGCAGAATTTGTCATATTTTGACATATTGGAGAAAACTGTCTGGAGATATTGGCAGAACATTGGAAATAAGCATAAACACAGATCCCACTGACAGGAAATGTTTCGTAAAACTTGAAATCGCGCTTTCATTACAACAACTAGTATCTGTGGCATTTGCATTTTTCATCTGCTTCAGCTATGAAGTAGAAATCATATAGAAGCAAAACACTTCCTAACTAGACAGTAACTGGTGTTAAAAACACACATACTACGTATATGGGGTCGGCTGTATGAATTTAATTTCACGCTCTGTTCTTCGGGTTAATTGATGTCAAGTCTCCAAAAATCGGATACTGATGTAGAGCTCCGAATATATACGCATTATGCTCATAAATTTATAATAAAAAATCTGATGTGGGCAATACATGACTTTCCTTATATAATGCAATGAATTTACTTTTACAGTTAAAAAAATGTCATTCTTATAGCAGATACATATATTATTTTCAAGATATTAAATTTTCTTCAATTAGTCGTCATTTTCATTGATTTAGCGTCATTTTCATCAATTTGGCCAAATTTTTGTTAAATTGGCAACAATTAAAAATGTCGCCAAGTTGGCGACATACCACCAAATTTGTCGCCAAAATCTCGCCAAGAGTTATGGACGGAGAAATAAGTTATTCTTACAGCAGATAAATGACTATTAGCGTTCAAATACAAAAGTATTACTCAAAGTATCTTTTTTCATGAATAGAACGAGCTAGATTCACGAGAATGATGTCACCCAATTTATCGCATGGTATTACATATGAAAAGTGAACATGTTTCTCAATAGGAAATATTTTTATTTTATTTTATATAACTTTTTGATAATTTTTTTGAAAAATGTGTAATATCTCGAGAACGGTTCATGTTAGCGTTCTAAAATTTATGTCAATCGTTTTCTAATGAAACATTACATAAGAAATGTGCAATATCTCGAGAACGGTCCATGTTAGCACTCTAAAATTTATGTCAATCGTTTTCTAATAAAAAATTACATAAGAAATGTCTATTTGCGCAACTTTATTGGCTTTAATTTTTTGACGATTTTTTCAAAATTTCACTCAAAAATTTAGGAGGGATTCTGAACATTCTATTGCGTATAAAAACAATAGGCTTCCAGTGTTTATGGATTGTGATTTTTGTACCAAATTTCGTTCGAATCGGTCCATTCGTTCGTCAGTTATCATCTCCACAGACTCACTGACACACACACACACACACACACACACACACACAGACTTAACTTCAAAAATGTTTGATTCGTGATCAGGGATAGTGAAACGTGCTCTCCCGTCGAAAACTCGAATTTGAATTTTCGACCCCGTCACAATACTTTCCTTATACATTACGTATATAAGGAAAGTAATAATAGTATTTATATAAAATAATTTTATGATAAATGATTCTCATAAATTAACTAAATTATCGGTCTATATCATAGTTACCCAACCGTGCATAAAAGTAGTAAATAGTAAAAAGTTCCCCTTCGAATACAACTAAATCACCGAGTGTTGTCTAATAAACAGCTTCCGTTATCCTTCAAGGTGGTCTATCTTTTCTATCCTACATTTCAAATAGATGTCTACCCTAAATTGTTTGTTCTTTACAGTATACATGTTATTTAAAATCCTAACTTAATTATAGAAGGAACTAAACTAGAATTTTAACAACATGGTTTATTCCAGGCAAAGCAATTATAAAAATTCTTAATCATTTCTTTTTTATTCTATAGAAAGTTTTAGATGGACAAAAAGCCAAATTTGTGAAGAAAATACCCAGAGGACGAAAACGGATGCCTTATTCCACAAGCCCTAAAATTAATCTTCTAGAAAAATTGAAAGGTTCAAAGATTGAGAAGAAAATTCCCTTTGGGCCAAACATTTAACAGCGCGTTACATAAATAACAACACCGGACGCAAAAATCAAAGCAAAGTCCTTCAAGTGAAGATTTGGTGCCCAGAAATTAAATACAAAATTCATATAAATTTTTATATAGCATTTGTATAATAATATAATTTAAAATATAAGTATTCTAATGTGATTATCACATAACTCTATCAACAAACAAATTTTGATTTTGTGTGGTAAAGCATTGAGAAATATATGTTCCAAGACCTCCTCTCGATTTTCTTATACATTCAAATTCCAAAGTGTTTAGTTCCTTTTGTGTCACATTCATTATTAGAATGGTAAAACATATGTATCTTTTTCTGACCATGCACTCAATTATTTGTATAAATTATGAAAAATAACAAACCCGAAGTCCAAAGTGGGAATGAACTTCTTCTGGACTTCAGGTTTGTTGGTTCTCTTACACCGATGAAGGGGATCGAGCGTATTCTCGAAACAGCTGTATGCTACATTATTGCGTTATTTGTGATTTTATACGTCACTCAATTTTTATTTTTTATTTTTTGCGCAAGTGTATTGTACTTATTGACTTTATATATTATTTGAATTTGCATATTCAGAGTCTAAAGTTCATAATTAAAGTAATATGTATAAAACAAGCATTCGCATGTCTCCATATGTATATATACTGAAAAGAACGATTCATAGTGAATTAAAATTCTATAAAATATAGACAAAGCAATTACTTTTTTTAATTCCCAAAGTAATTTGCAATATTTGGAATTTTAACTCTTATTACGAAATAAAATTACCTTGGAAAATATACGGGTTCAATGTGCTAAAATATTGCTAAAGGAACGTGTTACAAAATAAAACATTTCGTTGCATGGTGATAGACATATATATAGTGTTACACAACGCCTGGACCTCGAACTCAGAACGCATGGGTCAAAAGTCTCATTGATAACACAGAGCTATTGTTCTCTTGAATTCTGATTAGTTGTTTCAATCCTTTTTCTTGTATAAACAATCTGTGAAAGGGTTTTGAACCGTTAAAACTTGAATGTATTGTTTTCCAATTTTTCTATTTCTCTGAAAAGGAAACCTGCGAATTCATAGCGACTGTTGTACTTGTAGAAAGTGTGGATATTGACATTTTGATAGGTAATGAATTCCGTTAGTCACACCTGGTTCTGTGTATTGTAAAGAAACTTGCTGCCCCAACCGGGAATCGAACCCTGGATCTTCGAACTGGGCAGCTGACGCTCTACTTGAACTACTGGGGCGGTACTGCAAGATCATGCCGAAGTGGACTCTGCATTCTCCACCCTCTAATATCAGATTGTCGTACAACTGAAAATATGACCGACCACCTCCTGCTATTTTTACCTCAGGTTAGCCTCCTGGTGCTGTTTTTATCCTCCAGGTTAACTTCTTGCGTGGTAGTTATCCTCTCGATTAAAAATTGGCGCTCAATATCCAAGAGCCCACTGAATCTGCATTAGTGGTACTAGGGACGCTTTCAGATCTCCGACATCTTTGCACTAACCTACAGGGTTGATATGCTTGGAAGCCGTTCTAAAGAATGTTGCTGCCCCAACAGAGAACCGAACCCTGAATCTTCAAACTCGCCAGGCAACGCTCTACCGTTGAACTACTGGGATGGAATTTTCCTACTGGTGTTTATTTTCTCGCCCAGTTGAGCGGACGTACCTGTAATTATAATAAATGTCCTGGGGGTGATGGGTGTCGCTGTTCTGTCGGTGGTGCGTGTTGCCTGATTGGTCCTGAGATCACATTTTTTCCCGATCGTGCAGCAAAAACCCTTTAAGCCCTTGTTGGCAATGGGCACGGTCTGGATTGCAGAAGGGATGGAATTGCAAGCTCTTATCGTCGAAACAAACAGCGCTCTGCTGTATATAGTAAATAATGTATATAACTATTACGGCTACGACCATTATATATACAACCATTAAACCTTCAAATAGCCGTTAATTGGTATTTTATAAAGAGAAAGTTTAGAGTAGTTGGCCGCTGCACTATCTAGAAGCTCACTCGCAATCCACTGCGCACCTCCCAATATATTTTATGTACAATAAATCTCGAGCTGTTGCTTTAAAGATAAAAATTTACTGAACTTCCTGGAATAAAGAATATATATGTCAGTAATTTGGCGACAATTGTTTAGAGGGCGTTTTAAGATCTCTTCTTCAAGCCAAAAGAACTGGTGTAACAGTACGCGCCTTTATTGCAGTTGTTAAGAGAGCGTATTGTTCTACATTACATGTTGGCTTGAAGGGGGGGGGGGCTTATATCGCCCTCAAACAACTGTCGTCACTTTACTGTCACACTCCCTTCATTAAAGTTTTGTAAGTTTTTATTTTCTACGTAACCCACAAGAAAGCACTTCAACCAATGTAAATGCTTGCTGAAACATTCTTCACGATTTGCTTCATCGCAGGTGGAACAGAGTTCCTCTTCTCCACCAATTTTTAAACGAGATGAAATTCAGCATTGATATTAATTGAAAAGGAAGTAGCTCATTAAAAGTTTATTGAACATAATTACAGTGAATTTGTAGCGTTCACTTATGGTAGTAAAATGTTTTTATGTATGTTGCTTTATGAAATGTATGTTGCTTTATGAAATGTATGCTGCTCAAATGTATTTTCCTTTTAAGAAAAGTAAAAACAGAATCTAAAAATTAAGTTCACTGGGAGTTTCTCCTTGGAGCGGAATTTCGAATGAAATGCATAAAAGATGTGTACGAGTCATTTCTCTTACATCATTTATCCAACAATCAGAATCCTTGTCCAGTGTTACCCATATAATTGGCAAAATATACAGGGTGAAAAGATGGGTCAAACTTTATGATGTGGTAGTACACACCAAACCAAGCAGGGGCGATAGCCCAGTGGTTAGAATGTGGGAATTGCACTCAGTAGTGCCGGATTCGATTCCCGCCACTGTCAGAGAACTGCCGCTGTGTTCACGAGGAGTACCATCACGTTAAACATGTGGGTCCATAAGTTCGAGAGGTTGGTGGTAGGGTACGGTCTCTGTGGATGCCTCCCCCACTGGGTTCCGGTCTAAATTGGGTGGCACTTCTCGGCTATCTAAACAGTAACCTTACACCTTTCTGGTAGGTCGGACGGTCTCGGTCTCAACAACAACACCAAACCAAGCCTTTTTCGCCATGGTTTACCGTGTCGGAAATTAAACATAAATGCGTTACAGGACCCTTGCTCGTTGGGAAGCGGCAGCCCGCAAACTGCGTCATTCTGCTTGTTATTGTCTGGTTAAAGAAGAAAACCACGTATACAAATTTCATCTGGAGAAGAAATAGAACCCTTGTGCAAATTTCAGTAATTGGGCATGAGGTAAGGAAGTATCTGGACTTCACTTTTCCGGGCCGATGGATTGGGCGAAGCGGTCCAATTACTTGGCCCCCACTATCGCCTAATATGTCGTGTCTCGACTTCTTTTTGTAGAGATATCTAAAGAGTCTCGTCTATGACACTCCCTTTGAATCTGACGAGGAACTCGTCGCCAGAATTTCGGACACTGCTTCTGAAGTACGCGACATGCCTGGTCTGTTCGAGAGAATTCGCCATCCCTCCATCGCCTCTGTGAGGCATGCATTCAGATTGGCGGTCACTGTCTTGAGCCATTACTGTAATTATTGTTTATTAAATGTCATTTTATAACTTCTGAGTCATTCTTGTATTTTTGCCTCACCTCATTGGTTTCATTAGTAAGCGCCCACTGACGCCTTTACGTTTTATTTCCGACCTAGTAAATTAAGACCAAAAATGCTTGGTTTGGTATGTACTAACACATTATAAAGTGTGGACCATATTTTTTTAATCGCCCTGTATATGAGACAGAACAGTGTGATACGATTAATATTGAGAAACTCTCACATAAAGAGTTCAAGGTATCCTTATAGTAAGTACAGTGAAAAATTATACTGATATAAACTGCAAAGGACTAAAAATTTGATCTCAACTTTTCAGGAAAACAAAAACTTTAAACTGGCATTTTTCTACCTTAGAGACTGTCAGATACATCAAAAAATGAAGGTTTCAGAAAAAAAAAAAACAGAAATTTTTTTACCAACACTTATCGCATGGCCTATATTTGAAAGACCCTCTGGCAAGTCTCTAAGAAAATCAAAAACCCCACGGGCCGGAGAAGATCTACACAGAGAAAACATTTTTCTTTCGGAATTAAATACGACAGTAAAATATAAACAAAACTGCATTTTCCAGCCATCTCAAACATGAGATTCGAAGCGACTAAAATGTTTGGAAAGTGATGTGACGTGAGTTTCTGCAGTCGAACAAAATGAGGAAATAGAAGGTTAGAATAAAGTTATATACGCGTCTGTTTACTCTAATGCTATTTAATTCTTATTGGTAACTATAGTTCATTTTATATAGATAAGTGCATCAAAAACATTACTTTTAATAAAGATTTTAATAGACTTTTAAAAAAGGTACATACTTTAAATAAAGATTAAAATATTTTAAAAGGTTAAGTAAGGTTACTTTTATTAGTGGAATAAACATAAAAAATAAATGGTTAGCAGAACGTCACTAAAAACGTTAAATGAAACGTTAATAAAAAATAAATATTAAAATATTTAAAAAGATGCAGGAGTAATTTTCTTCAATGCAAAAACAGTGCAAATGGATGTTGAGAACAGAGTTATAAATATGTCTTCTGTCAAACTTATAATTCAATGCTAATCAAGAATTATGATTTATTTTACAGAATAATTGTATTATAAACACTATCATAAAAAGAATAAATATTAAAGCACTAAAATTAAAGTAATAAAAATGTGAAGTTATGCGATTTTCTTCAATGAAACAAAATGAGGAAATAGATGCTTAGAATAATGATATGAAACGTCGCTTTTCCAACCTTATTATTTAATTCTAATCAGGAACTATAATTTTATATGACATACATACTTTCAAAGCGCTACTTTTAGTAAAAATAAATGTTAAAATGTTTTAAAGGAAGAAATGGGGTGTTTTTACTTCAGTTAAAACTGTGGAAATGGATGTTCATAATAGCCTTATAAGTATGTCTTCTATCAAACTAATAATCTAATGGTAATGAGAAACTATAATTAATTTTATATGAAATACATGTATCGCAAATACTACTTTTAATAAAAAAATAAATAATAAAATATTTACTAAGGTGAAGTGGAGTTATGTTTTTAGTGGAAGAAAATTAGAAAAATATGATTACAATATCATTATAAAAGCATTTTTTCAACCTTATTATTTATTTCTAATCAGAAACTATAAGTTTATATGGAATACATGCATCCCAAACATTACTTTTAATAAAGATTAAAATATTAAAAAAATATATTTTTGTCTATAATAGAAAATGAGTGAATGGATGTTTAGAATAAAGTTATAAATATGTTTTTGAATCTTTATTATTTCATTCTAATTAATAAATATAATTACTTACATATAGAATAAGGGGATGACAGACAAACATTTATTTTTATAATGTTAAATCTTAAAATATTTTTAAAAAATGAAATGGATTGATTTTCTTAAATAGAACAAAATGAGGAAATGGATGTTTTGAAAAACGGTATAAATATGTTTTTTTCAAACTTATTTTAAACTCTTATTAGGAACTGCAAGTTATTTTATATGGAATAAATACATCACATTCAATAATTTTAATCAAACTAGAATTAATGAACTAAAGAATGACTGGAGTGACTTAATTTCTGTGAAAGAAAATGAAAAAATAGATAGTTATAATAACAATGTAAATATATATTTTTCAACCGTATTTATTTTTTAATGCAAATCAGGTATTTTATTTAATTTTCTATGGAATAAATGCATTTCAGACATGACTATAAATAAAAGTAACTATTAAAACTAAAATTGTTTAAAATATAATGTTGCAAGTATTCAAATTATTCTTTTAATTAAAAATGGCAATCCCGAAAAACATTACACAACACCACGATACACTATAAAATGGAACAAAACACATAAATTCTCTTATGCACCAAATAAATCTATTTTAACAATTGTAAGATTTCTACAGTGGAGAATGGAATCAGTTTACTCCACAATACCGGAAGACGATTTTTAACTTTTGCAATTTTTTGCAAGTGGAATGAAGTTTAGTGCTTTACAATTGGCGCTTGAGCAAAGTTACGATAACGGAAAAGAGAAGGGTATAATTCGGGTGATTCCTCATCTTTCTCGTTTCGCGGAGTTTTAAATCTCGTTGAACCGATAATTGGCCGACACATATTAGGTTCGAAAAAGGTAAATTACAAAATAGACATGCAAAGTAGTAGAGTTCATAAATAATAACTAATTCCTATTTTAGATTAAAATAAAACAATAGTATTTATTGTCTATTTTTATTTATTAAGTACTGTTAATAAAAATGACACAATTTCAACACTTTCCAACATAGTTGAAAAGCGTTTATGGCATTGTTCATTCTGTTTGTCTGTCCGTTTGAACGATAACTGCTTAAAAAATCATTGAACCCTATGGGATTTAATTTTTCAAACATCTTTTAAGCAAAGTTAAATTTCAAAAATTGCTTTAAAATTTTTAGGAAATATTTAAATTATCTCATAAATATATAAAAAAATTTCAGCAAAATATGTTCCGTAGTTTTTCAAATAATAATTAGACCCATATTATACGTAGATAGGTAGATACGTAGATAAGATATTACATGACCCACTTTAAAATAAAATATGGCATCCATATTTTTTTCCAGTGTAAAAATCGTGATTTTTAAAGTTCGTTTAAAGATTTTTAAACGTTCTAAAACTAATTTATTTTTAAGTATTTTCTTTGCATCTATATTCTGCGCCAATCCAATTACAATATTTTTCAGTTTAAATGATCAACAAACTTTCATTATTTCTATAAAGAAGCTTAACCTTTTGCGGACGCTAATGTCTACAAAGGGGGATAGAACTGTTTGGGATAGGGTATGTCAAATACCTGTCTTTTTGAGAGGTTCTTCGTTTGGGATGGACTCTGTCCCACCCGTAAGCAAAAGGTTAATTTTAATGAATGCAGAATGTAAACAAATCGAGCTGTAAGACAAGTTGTATATGAATTGCTGCATTTTTTTAATGCAAAATTATTTAGCTTTGGAGTCTGGATTAAAAGTGATATAAATTAAATAATCATTGCTTTTACATAGAGAGTCAGACGATTTAAATTTCGATAGCGTTATTTGAATAAAGTTTATTTTTTTCGATGAAGTTTTAAATTTCAAAAATAATAAATTATTGTTGTTCTGTGATAATTTAAAATATATCAGCTCTGAGTGTATTGCATTTTAGAGATGTTTAAATAAAATTTCATTTCATTTGGAAAGTGTTTTATAATCAATGCTTTATGCATGATGGATCTTTCTTGCTGTTTTATATCTGGCTTACTTGTTATCAACAAACATTCTGTATATATTTTGTAATGATTTCATGTTAATATAATTGTTTTCCAAAAAATTGTTAACAAAAGAAAATAGTTACATTTTATTGCTTTATGATATATATTCACATTAGCATGTGATATGATTAAGAAACATATATTTTAACCGATTTTACCTTTTTCTATTATTGTTTGTCTTTTTTAATCACTTTTATCTGCAACGCTATGAGTAAGCGGCAATACTGGTAATGTTCACTATTTTAAACGGAATACTTTGGCTGCTGAGAACATTTTCCGCTTTAACATATTTTCTTTTCAAGTAATGCTGTCGTTGTTTAAAATTTTAACAATCACACGCAAATTTACCCAAGCTAAAATTTTAAATTCTTTCATTGTTTTATTAGTTGATCAAATAGAAACTTTAATAATTTTAAATTCTTAACTTAATTACATAAAAGGTGGCAAGCTGTATATTTTTTTCATGAGCTTTTACATATTATTGCGGAACCCCGGATTTCCGGGGACACCTGGTTGGAAATCACAGGTATAAGGTTGGCAATCACAGGATCGAATGGCTAGGAATTTTAGGAATATGGTGTACGAAAATATTAATTTTCTGTATACTTTGTAGACCAAAAATAGTATATTTCTGTTAAACCGTAATTGAAGTAGGCCGTATATTGAGAAATCACTATGGGTATTCTCTCCTACATCAACTAAATCGCTTCAAACAGTAAGGATGTATTAAGTCCATACCTGAACTACAATGACTTTATATGTGAGCTTCCTGGAACGGAGCATGGATCTCACAAATAATTTATTTCTTGTTTATTCAGAAATAATCAAAACTGAAAATATCTTAAAAGTCTTTCTTCACAAATAAAAAAAAAATGGAGTTTCAAAAATATTTACGCTAATTTAAAATTAATAAACTGGAATAATCTGTGCATTTAAAATAAATTAAAATTGTTGCAAATATATTTTAAATAAATTAAAATTTATTTTGTAAATAAATTAATATTGCAAATATATATAACATTAACTAGAGAAAAGTGAAAAGTCTCTATTCAGTAAAAGCAATAATGATAGTTTTAAAATTTTTCAAATATTCCCTCTCATTTTCTATATTAAACTTAATAGATCGATATTTTTACGTTCCTCCTTCAAGCGGCTACAGACAAAATTCATAGCGTCAGCCGAAAATAGTTTACATTTTTAATTAACCCGATATAGATTTTTGCAACTGATTAGCCGAATCCATAGTTCACTAACCGATTTATCGATTATATGCCCGATTACTAATCGGCATACGGGAGAGCTAATAATTTTACTTGCTTCATAAACCAAATTTTTAGTGATTCCAAATTTCAAGTTTAATACACCCTAATTAAAAAAATACACCCAAACCGGTGTCATGGACTTTCTATTAACGTTTATCTTACATTACGAAAATCAGAAGTTGGTGCCTTTAGTAGCACTTTAGATGGCAACATACATCCAAATTTAAATATAACACCATAATGGGATCTGAAATTATAGATCTAACTGTAAAAAAATATAATCTTACCCACCAAGGCGGGGATAACCCAGTAGTTAATGCCAGAAGATAGCAGACGGTCGACTCGAGTTTGATGCTCGACGTGGTCCAAATCTATAATTATGTCTACGCAGTGTATAGACGCGATAAATCTGTAGGCCCCAAAGTCCTTCAGAGAGGTAGGTGATGGTTCGGGAGAAAAGTGTATGGTCCCTGGTTGCTTCTTCCACTGGGTTCCGGACTAAATTGGTTGACTCTCACACGGCCGCCAAAATAATCACTGTATAAATTCGAGCAGGTCGGACGGTATGGGTAGAAATAATTAGAGATCTTATCAAATAAGGACGGGATAGCCCAGTAGTTATGATGAAATAATCGCGCGCTACAGTCACATCTTGGATTCTCAGTGCAGCCTAAAAATATTCCTTTGTTTACTGAGTGTGAACACGATACAATACATCCAGGCCCAAAGGTCATTCTGAAAGGTGATGGATTAGAGGAAGAAGAAAAGTGATGTCCCTGTGACTCCCCCACCCCCATCGGGTTCGAATTTATAAGGTGACTCACTCCCGGCTGTCTAAAAATGTTCATTACACCGTCTGGTCACTATTTGGAAGTACGGCCATACCAACCAATTTTTATAATGTTTGACAAAAAAAAAGCGTGATATATAAATATAAATGCATTATATCATGTTAAAAATAAATTCATTCGTCTTCTTTCAAATGTAAAACTACAATTGCAAAAGGAAAATTACCTTACCATGACAGTTATTTACTTATTACATATGACCGACACAGCAAACAGGAAAAAAAATCTCTATTCCAACATGCACAAATATATTTTAAGGTTGAAAGTCGACTACATAGTGAGAGAACGATGGGGAGCTAGCTGATTATTATTTCAGTATGATAAATAATTTTTAATATAAAATCTACACCATAACACTTTAAAAATAAATCTAAGTAAAAATGTTGCAACCAGGAACATAAATGAATTCAGTTTAATGAATTCAGTTTTACTGACACATAAATAGTATTTGAATATGAATGTATGAAAACACACATCTAGAAAACCTCACATTTCAAGCTACAATTATGGACTTTAAAATTAAATTCGGATAAAAGATTAATTTAGATTTACAGTTTTGTATTTCCACATATATATTATTATTGACGAGATTATTTGATATTAAATATTTATCTTTTACAAATTTCAGTATTCTGATTCCGGCAGTAATACAGATAGATGTTGTATAACACAACATCTATCTGTACTGTTGAGAGCATTTATTGATATTTTTTACAAATTACTCTTTCTATTATTATTCAAGGAGGTATGGTACCCCAAAATCACGAAAAATCTCAAAATTGTTTAAAAACAATTCCTAATTTTCTGAGTCCAATGAGACCAAAATTCATTTTGCTAGGTTAAACAGAACCGATTATATTGCAATATTAAAAATCTGATGTGAGCAGCACATGACTTTCCCTGCAAACTTATATTAACGTTCTCTTTATTTTAATTAAATTTATTTCACTTTTATTCAATTTTCGTTCTCATTCGGTAATCGGGCTTATTTTCAAAGGTGGTGTAGGGAAAGTACGAAAAACTAAAATATCTCGAGAACGGCTAGTCCTACTGTAATGGGGTTGGTTTTATTCTTTTCTTCGTTAAAAATTACGCATTAAACACGCATTTAATGGATATATTTGAGCATACGTAGCTTTTTAGTTTAGATTTTGGCAATTTTTGCGGGCCATTCTGCAAAAAAAGGCAGGTTATTTTCTTCTGAATCGTACCAAAATCTAATCAGCACCAGGGTGACCTATACGCGACTCATCTACAGAATTTTGTGAAATTCGGTCCATTAGTTTTTCAGCTAGAGTGGATACAAGCTTTTGCAGGCCATTTCGCAAAAAAAGGCGGGTTCTTTTATTCCGAATCGTACCCAAAACTAATCAGCACCAGCCCCGCCCACAAGTGACTTACCTACAAAATTTTGTGAAATTCGGTCCATTAGTTTTTTAGTTAGAGTGGATACAAAATCTGCACAGACAGACAGACAGACACACAGACAGACAGACACACAGACACACAGACAGACAGACACACAGACACACAGACACACACACAGACGTCACGTTAAAAATGGTATTTTCGTATTCTAGAGGTCTTGAAACGTGTAGATCCGTCGAAAACTCGAGTTGCGATTTTCGGCATGATTCCAATACTTTCCCTATACATTACCATGTATTGCAGGGAAAGTAAAAATTGAACTACTTAAGTTGTTACCAGCCACACCCCAACTTTAATGCCTTTTTTCTCAAAGATTTCGCCATTTTTATACATTTAAATTGATATAAGTCAAATTCTACTGCACGGATATGAATTAAATTTGGAACAATTGTTATATATATACACTTTTCTTTAATTTGTCCTCAGCAATTGCTGAAATATGTCTTTGTCTTTTTATTATGATTTTCGAAAACAATATTTGTAGTGTAAAATCACGTTTTTTTACATTATTTTTCTTTACATTTTTTCTGATTCATATTTACAAAAACTATGAAGACAACTTATTTCTTACATATTTTTCTGTTGAAAAATGTTCAAATTAAAATTTTATAAAAAATATTTTTTTACTTATATCAAAAAGAAAACGTGTCAAATTTTTGAAATTTTAATTAAAAAAAATATTTTTTTAATTTTTAAATTTTGAATATCACATTTTGTTTACTATACTTAAAATCTACCTGAATACAAAAATTACAACTATGACTTTAAAATTGCAGATTTCAGCAATTTGGGTACCATATACCCCCCTTATTTACGATTAGCATATTTTATGACTTCGTTTTCGGGTACTGCGAAAGTTCATAACTTACAATTTCTAACAAAATACGGAGGAAATAGTTAGTATATTTAGAATAAGCCGTGAAAGAGGATGCTTGACAAATTTAAAATGGCATTAAAATATGATATTTGCTTATCATTATAATACAATGTCCCATTATGTATTGTTTCCGAAAGAGAATTCAGATATTTAATCATAAATTACATAACCAAACACTTTCACTTGTCACCAATATCTTACGTTTTTAGTAGTTCAGAAAAAACCACCAAAAAAATGTTTACTGTTTTTTAGCGGCAATACTGTAGCATGGCTCACCATGGTTGCGACCTCGATCAGGGTATTTTCGTGACTGACTACATATATTTTCGTGACTGAAGACCACGCAAAAATTCTGAATGTTTTGATTCATCTTTATGATTCAATGATGCCATCACAAAATCACTAAGGGTTCGAGGCAACTGAATCCAAAAGTACACAGTCAGGACTCTGAAAATCGTGATGTTGCGCCATCTAAAACATTATATTTATTAAAGTTACCCGTTTTTTATTTCAACATTTCTTACGAATATTATACAAACAAAGCCATATTACTTGTATATCATAAGATATGAAAATATACTGCATAAAATATTCTACTAAAGATTTGCGAGAGTATAATTGACTTGTGAGAGGGGTTGATTTTTAAAATATAGTACTGGTACCTTTCTGGACCCCGGAGTTCCCCCGGAGTAAAGCGATTTTTTAATGTAAAATATCCACAGTTTTAAGAGATTCCAGGACTGATAAATTCATTTATCATTTTATTTTTAAACGTATTTGAACTTTAAATATATATACAGGGTGTCCCAATAAGATTGAAACGCACTTTAATTCTTTAACTGTTGGAGATAAGTGGGCAATGTAAATTGTAAAAATGTTGAAAGTAAGGTAGGAAATAAGTCTACCTTAATAAAATAGTCCTCCCATTCATTTTCAAAACGTTATACTTTTTAACTTTTTATACGACCCCCTTAGACAAATTTTGTCAATCAGAATTTTTTTTATTTTTAATGCAACATGATCATTAAAAAACAGCATATCTGTATCTTTAAAACCAACTGAATTATGATAAAGGAAAAATCTGGCTTATGCATCTTTTCCGTACCATGTGAAAGGCTGTTTCATCAGTGAAAATAGGGATTATAAACAAATTGACGATGGAAAACGTTTAGATCAAAAATACGTTAATATGTGTTAACTCTTTTTAACATAAATGCATCTAAATAAAGCATTACGCAGACAGAGATCATATAAAGCAGTGGTACTCACAGCGCGGTTGGGTATCCTATGTATTATCATTCAGTTTTATCTTTCTTGTGATATGTCACAAATTTACATTTCTAATTTGATATATGGGCCCCATTCACAATGTTAAATTTTCAATTAAATATAACTCGCTCAATTTTAAGGTAACAGATATACGGGTTTTTTAATAATCTTGTTGCATTAAAAATAAGTTTTTTCTGATTGACCACATTTGTCTAAGGGGGTCGTATAAAAATTTAAAAAGTGTAACTTTTTGAAAATGCATGGGAGGACCATTTCATTAACGTAGTCCTATTTCTTACCTTACTTTCAACATTTTTGCAATTTACACTGCCCACTTATCTCCAACAGGTATAGAATTAAAGCGCGTTTCAATCTTTTTGGGACACCCTGTATATATATATATATATATATATATATATATATATATATGTGTGTGTAATATAGGCTACAATAGTCTGATGAAGATACTGTCAGGGTACCAATAACCTACTTTATTATATGACACTCGAAAATCAAGATTAGTCACATAAAGCCGCGCTCCTAGTAAGCGACCAGTTCTCAAGACATATCAGTGTAGTTTGCGTTGGTTCAAACAATGTACAGTTACACCAAAGGGAGGGGAATATGGGGATATGGACAACATGCTGCCTTCGCGTTCCTTGTGCTTTAAAAATGTAAAGGGGAAGCAGTTTCATATAAGAAAATTTACACAGAGTTTAAGATTAGTGACCATATATGGTATGGTCGAAAAAAAAAGAGATAGTGCTGGCAGACTTTGTTAATATTAATGGCGTAGGATAGAATTTAATATAGCTGCATTACCTGGTGGACATGAAATAGGAATTCGGAATAATAATTATAAAAGATAAGGGCACGTTATTGGGGACAGCTTAAAATTTATATATATATATATATATATATATATATATATATATATATATATATATATATATATATATATATATATATATATATATATATATATATATATATATATATATATATATATATATATATAATATATATATATATATATATATATATAGGGTAGGATCAAAAAGTTCGGTGACTGTACTGATATCTCCAACCCTGATTGGAGGAGAGGGGAACTATTTTACCGTGGTGTAGAGGCACATGTGAAGCGAGAAGTGAAGAGGAAGAAGCAGGTCCGCAGTACAGGTTTTTTCTGAAAATACGTGTCAGTGAACTATACTCGTTCGCGCTCGTCGAAACCGGAAATGGCATTCGAAGAATAACGTGCGATTATTAAATCCTGCCAGCGTTTGGGAAAATCGCCGACAGAAATATTGCGCCTGCTGCACCATTTTCATTTTCGACGAACGCGAACGACTACAGTTCACCGACACGCATTGCCTGGAAAAACATCTGCTTCTTCCTTTTCTCATCTCGCGTCACATGTGCCTCTACGGCACTGTAAAATAGTTCTCCTCTCCTCTAATCAGAGCTGGAGATATTAGCACAGTCTTCGAACTTTTTGATTCTACCTTGCATATATATATATATATATATATATATATATATATATATAATTAATTTGTAGGCATATTTTAAGTTAGGATTTTTTGAATTACAACTTCTCTCTATTCTATCATTGGATTATCATATTAAACTTTTATTATATATATATATATATATATTGAAAATTAAAGTATTTAAATTGAATAATTTTTAAAAATTATAATTACTATGAATTCAATTCTTAATATATTAAAAATTACAGAGTTTTGCATGAAATGTTGCAGAAAAGCAAAAAATCATACTCTTCTCTTCGCATGTGAGGGACTTTTGTAACCGAACAACATAATTTAAAATCTACATGTATGTTTACTAATTACGATAAAGTGAAATTAATGTTACCAATCAAGAATTTTCACACTTCAAAATTGAAAGTTAAATATTTTTAAATTGCTATAGCAACATCTTTAAAAGTTCAACAACTCAATTTATAAAGAAATAGGGCATTAGTATCCACTTTTATAACAACTTGTATGCGTTAATATTGTTCAGAATGTCGTCTAAGGTTGCTGAAGTTATAATATATTATACGTCCAAATATGTACAACTGAAGAGTTGCTATTAATCACTAATCATATCTATTAAAAAAGTATAAAAATAAAATTTATGAAATATTGATTATATAGGCTTTAAATAATAATGAATTGAATTTTTTGTTTTGTTTTTACTTTTCTTAAGAGGATAAATTACTAAATGGTTTGAAAAGTTAGTTGATCTTTACCTTCAGAAAGTATATTTATTCAAACATTTAATATAGTTAATACAACGTGAGAACTTTAGCGTAGATCTTAAGAGATTCGTCGTTATAGATCATAAGTTGTTGACTGGAATGATAAGTGTAGTGGCCATATATCATAAAATAATTGAGAATTTTAATAACCCTTAATGAATTGAAATGGATGCAATGACTTGAAATATCTCAAACTACAGAAATACCGTATGTTTCAAAAGTATAGAAAAAGGCACGAAATTGCATTTGCAAAAGCAACAGAGTAACAGCAGCTATGTAAAGCAACATACATTGTTTTATAATATTCACAATTATGTTCCATTATACTGCAAAAAATTACCCAAAATCCATTATATGCATTGGTAGCGTTTTCCAAACGGTATACCCACTTTTTGCCAATATTAATTTACCGTGAATGAATCTAAATAAGAAATCATTAGGTATCTTTACAGATAAATAAGTTAATTAACACACATGTACATTAACATCAGTGAGTCTCTCGTGGTTGCCAAAAAATAATATCATAAAAAACCGTTTTCTATTATGTTGGCAACAGTCTTCTATTATGCTGGCAGACAGGTCCTATTATGCATTGTTTCTTTATGCTGTCCCTATATATTTGCTTATTCATTACATATACATTCGTAAGAAATACCACATACTTTTGCACGTCACTGAAAGTTTATGATTTTTTCAGTCGTTTCGAAAAAACCTCTGAAATAAATTTATGGTCTTCTAGCGGCAATACTGTAGGATGGCGCACCGTGTTAGTGACCTTGAACGTGCTATTTTCTTGAGTGACTGCATATACTCTCGTGACTGAAGACCATGCAATGCTCTTGACTGTATATGTTTCATCTTTGTTTAAAGATGCCGTCGAAAAAAAATACAGGCGTTTCGAGAACGGATAAATGCACAGTCGTAGCCTTGCAAATATCGAGGTAGCGTGCAGCTTCACTCCATTTACTTATACATGCATATTCCTTATAATAGTATAATGTATGGTAATAGTGTACATTTATAATATATATATATATATATATATATATATATATATATATATATATATATATATATATATATATATATATGTATATATATATATATATATATATATATATGTATATATATATATATATACATATATATATGTGTATATATATATATATATATATATATATATATATATATATATATATATATATATATATATGTGTGTATATATATATATATGTATATATATATATATATGTGTATATATATATATATATATATGTGTGTATATATATATATATGTATATATATATATATATATATATATATATATATATATATATATATATATATATATATATATATATATATATATATATATATATATTTATATATATATATATATATATATATATATATATATATATAAATATATATATATATATATATATATTATATATATGTATATATATATATATATATATATATATATATATATATATATATATATAATCAAGACGTTAGTTTAAAAATTCAAAATGCAGACATGTTAAAATTTAAAATATATGACAAAACAGAAACTTATAACTTCAAAGTAAATAAACTTCAACATTATTTTTCCAATCTTTCAAAATCAGTATATAAAAATATTATTAATAACCAGTTATTAAGAATAAAAATTTTAAGTACACCTTGTTACTACAAAGAACACCTTTTTAAATTCATAAACACCACTATCCAAAATGCCTACCCGCCAAACCTTATTTTTTCTTTTATTAAAACACATTTTAATTTTAAATTCAGCACCTTGCTACAATTACAGCAACATATTGACAGGTCATTCTCAAACAATTTTAAATAATTTTTCATCTCCATGTTTCACTTCCAACAGTTGAAACCTTAGTATATAGAATTAACTGTAACCTGTATTGAGTAAAAATGCTTAGTCAGTATCATGTAATCTACACAGCTAAGCAGCGCAGGGGGTGAATACTTTTAGATTATTATATTCTTATACCTTTTCATTACATTATATTCACCTTTAAATACTTAGCCACACCCTGGTATATATGATTATTATATTTGATTTCTTATATATCTGATCCAATTTGTATTTTATTCTACGTCGGGCCATGTGCATTATTTTTGTAATACAATTTACAGTAATGCACACAGAAATGTAGAATTCGCATTAACGAAACATGTATGGCCCTTGATAACGTGCATGGTTTCGGAGATGCTTTTCACTTTAATCAATTTATTCAATTTATTCAATTTGAAAAAAAAACTGGGAGCTAGAAAAGGCCTAGTTCATCATGCAAAACAATGTTTCGGTTTTGTAACTTTTCATCTTAAAACACATTTCTTGCATTTACACCATGTATGTTTATGCAGGGAACAAGGGGATTAGTACCTTAAGTACCTGCATTTTATATATGATTTATATCAATAATTTCATCTGAATGTGTTGTACACAATTTTATTCACCTCTCTTTACCACATGCAATTCTTATTCCATTCCTTATCTTTTATATGGAACAGGAAAAAGGGGTATTTTATACCAATTTAGTATCTGTTTTATTTATAAAGTTTTCGTATCATGTTTTATTTAAATATTCAATGGCTTGTCGTACAGTATTTTTGATGTCACATTTATATTTCAGTCTATCTTCCTTTCACTTATGTTATACAGAACATTTTCTATTAATGATCTATCTCAGGTTTATATAATAAAATTAAAATAAAAATTATTTAATTATATATATATATATATATATATATATATATATATATATATATATATATATATATATATATATATATATATATATATATACCCACTTACATTTTTGTTGAAAACAAAATAAAAAGAATACTTTTTACATACTTGACACTCTCAAATTAAAACGGAAAGTAATACATTAAACTCTTGGGAAAAAATATTCATTTTCTGCTTAAAAATAACACTTTTCCTCGGCAAATATTCTTAAAGTCGTTCGTCATTCACTTCGATGTTTAAAGTATGTTTTAACATTTCATTTTACACGTGCTTTGGCTCAGCACTTATGTTCTCCGTGAGTGAGTCCAATTTTCAACAACTCAATATTTATTTTTCCCCCAGCAAAGAATAACGTTTATTTTCACTTTATTTTTTTAGCATTGAAAACTGAAATTGAACTTTTCATCCTATCCATGCAATGTAGCATTCCATGTCTGCATAGAACTTCGCGATTTGATATTTTGTGTAAAACGTTATTATATTACTAGACTTGAGATTGTATTAGTATGGTTTATACTAGACATCATATTATAATTAATCTTGTGCAAAATAGTTAATTGATATTTCTTTATTGATAATAAAATTCGGAAATTCAATCAGTTTTAGAAACCATATTGATTTTTGAGTCAAAATCAACTTCCTAATAAAATTTTTCTGAAATCTCAAACACATACTATCTACTTATAAGGAGTTTGTGAACTACACGGCTTAGAGTAGTTTGGGGTACAGTGGGGCAACGGGGTTATAAACAAACAGCCTTCCTGTTTATAACAGGCTGGTAGTTATAATGTTTACTTTTGACTGCATTCATATGGTTTTACCATGCAACACCTTCCGCAAAGTTTCCAAGACAGCTGACCATGTGACATCAAACATAAAAATAGACAAGTAAAGTAACTGTTTGACATACTATTCTGCGAGTTACTACAAAAAATACTATTATTCGAAACTTCAAGTGTCTTGTTCAACCGCAAAAATAAGTACATATCATGGTATATGAATTAAAACAAAATATGTGGATGTATAATATCAATTTTTTAACACAAATTGTACAATATGAGCAGCATACAGCAGAATAAGAACATTGTTTCCAATACCATGATTAATTGCAAGTCATTTGACAAATTTATGACCTAACAAAATTTATATATATATATATATATATATATATATATATATATATATCTGCTGTTGCCACTTACATAAATGTTCCAGACTGCCATATTATAAAGTAGGTCAAAACTAACTAGGCCTATAACTGTCTTATTAGAAGTAATGATGTAGCCCTAAACCATACAGCTCATCAATATGCCAACTTTCCCTATATATCCTAATAAATGACATTAAGTATGTATTTATGTATTTCATATTTTCATCGTACCCCATGTAGTATTCCATAGTACCCTTTATTGTGGCACTATGGAACAGTTTGCATAATTTTAGATTATAATGTTTCTAACTAAACAGATTTTACCAATCGTAATTTAATATTACATATTCTTGTAGCCATAAAATTTGCGATTCTGATGATACTTTGTTTTCATAACTGAGTTGTATCCAATATATTTGGTGTTTTTATAAAAGTGCCCCATTGCGCTAGTTTATGTAAAGTTTGTAAATGCCATTTTGTACTGCCCCATCAATTTTTGGACTTCCCCTTTCTGCCTCATAAATTTTTTTTTATTATAAGAGTGGCTTTCAAAGTACACCGTGTGTTCGGTATTCTTTCTACTAGATCATTTTCGTCATCTACTTCTTCAGCAGTATCCAGACACTAAAATCTGACATTGTTTACTATGTCACTGTCTATAAGTTCCTCACTCCTTGTGAGATCGACATTGATATCCGCCAATTCATCACAATTCGAAAGCCTTCATGCCTTCAAAGAATCTTCGAAAAGTGGAGGTCGTTGACGAGATTCTTGGATTCGTCATAAGGTTTGACAGATAAATCAAGATATGTGTCCTAAAAGAAATTTTTTTCACAGTGACATAAGAATTACGTCACACTATGACTTTGCGACGTCACAGGACGTCACAGTACGTCTCGGCAATGTCATATTGAGGTCACAGCGAAGTCATTTTGGTCATTTTCATGGTCGTTTGTGACGTCGCATATTAACTTGTTTGTGGCGTCACATTGTAATTGTCATTGTAATGTCGTCACATTGTTACGTGTTAATTAAATTGTGGAAATGTCGCAGAATGTAGTCACAATGAAGTTACAAAGTTACTAATACATAAGGTCGCATAGAAGTCACAAATATGATGTCACATTGTGACCCAGGTGTCACAAGACTAGAACGTCACTGTCACACATGTGATGATCTTTGCTGTGAGGGTGGTAGGTCATCAGCTTTATTGACGAAAATGAGGCGAGGGAGTAAACAACATTGCAACACAGGAGGGCTGAAAAACGTGTGATTTTCCATTTACGAAAATAAGGAAAAATTCCGAGAAGCATAAATAGGAAGTATAAAATAACCCAGTATAAGAGATGACTTACGTAGATAGATGACTTACGTAGTATCCGAGTTATGAGGGCATTTTATGACGTCATAACCAAGGCGAAATTACGTTAATTTGGGGGATTGAGAATGGACTTCAGAATTTAAACGTAATCCCGAGTTGTCGCTGCCACCACGGTTGTTATAACCGAGTTCAGCTGTATTTGAATGTCCTACTCTCTTGTCTCAAAATCGTGATTTTTTAAGTTCTTTTTAATTCATATTGAGTGTTGTATCCGTCCTAAAACTGCTGTATTTTTCCTTAAATTCTGTGCATCTACATACTGAAATAATTCAATTACAATGTATTTGAGTTTAAATGATCATCCAAATTTGATTATTTCTACAGCGAAGCCTAGTTTTCACTTATGGAAAATGTGAACAGCAAAATATGTAGAATGAGTTGTATAAGAATTGCTGCATTTCTTTAACACAAAATTATATAGCTCATGGAGTCTGCAATATAGCTGACATGAATGAAATATTCATTGATTTTACAGAGAGAAGGATGGTTTTTTCGATAAAGTTTTAAGCATAGAGTTTAATTACTTGTACCTCCATGGTCTTTAGATTTTAAATAAAATAAATTATTATAGTTTTGTGATGAATGAAATGAATGGAAAAATGTTAAAAAAAAAATGAATGAAATGTTGCTTTTATACAGAGAGCCAGGCTTGTTATATTTCAATGACGTCATTTGAATAAATTTTAGTTCTTTACGATAAAGTTTTCAAATATAATAAATTATTGTAGTATTATGATAATTTAAAAATATTACCGAGGAATGTATCGCTTTTTAGGGATGTTTAAACCAGGCCATTTTGTATTTCAATGCCGTCATTTGAATGAAGTTTTAAGTTTTCAAATATAATAAATTAATGCAGTATTGCGATAATTTTTAAAATATTACCGAGGAATGTATCGCATTTTAGAGATGTTTAAATAAAATTGCATTGAAGCTGGAAAGTGTTTCATAATCAATACTTTATGCATGATTGATCTTTCTTGTTTTATAAAACTATTTTTAAGAGATTTTCAAAAAGTTTCGATCATCTAATATTAATTAGATTTATGACATTTCTGCTGCATCCCAATAATTTTTTTTTCTTATTTATTGAAACAGTCTTACTTTAACATGTGTGTTTTAATTACGTACAGGAAACATGAATTTGACAGATGCAACCTTAAAATATAAGTACTATCTTATCCAAACTTGAAACCTGATAAGCGAATATTGCTGGCTTCCTTGGTCACTACCACATATGATCGTAATATTAGTTAGTTAGTTAGTCTGTACTAAAGCGCTCTAAAACTCGCGAAACCGGTCAACAGATGTCGGTTACTACAATTAGTGTATGCCATAGAACACATTATTCAATTGTCCTCCCTTGCTTCATGTTGGCTTAACCTCTGAAAATGCTTCTAGCTACGTGCCTTAATTTTATCCACACCACATATATTGCAAGCTATAAAACACTACCCGTTATTTATACACTAAACTGACTTGGTAGTTATTTTTATTCTTTTAACTAGTTAACGCCATTTTTCAAGTCCATCTTGCTGACTCTCTATGGTTATAGAAAATAAACTATGTTAATTTTATATTTATTTTCAAAGACGGGTTAAATGCATCAATTTTGAATAATGTCATGTCTGGAATCAAACTCAAAATATCGCAGAACAACGCAATTGCTGCTATTGGAATCAAACAGAAATTGCTTAAAATAGATTCCTTTGTTCTCATCAGCCTGTTCTAAAATGGCTCCTCCCAAGCTCGGGGATGCCAAAATTTCAAAAGGATGCCAGAGCTTATATTCAAATTTATGCTAACTAGATGTTACAAAGTTTGGGCACAACACGGTTGCATTTTGAATTGCAAAATGAACAGATGTTCAGCTTCCCACTCTGCTGTGATAACAATGATGACCCAGGGAAAACGGTGGGAATATAGTTGTAGAATTATTTAATAAAATGTGTTTCTTCAAGAAATTGAAGGAAATTTACTGTAGTTTATTTTTGACTAGAAATTTTTAAAATGGAAAAGTAGGAAAATATATGAAATATTGTTTTGTTTCGTGATATTTTGTAGTCACAGTCACTGTCAGTAATTTTTATGTCTTTAATTATCACGAGGATTGGTGAAAAATGGTTTGACCAATTGGGTGTTAAAACAAATGCGTAATAAATTATATAAACAACATTCAGCATTAATAATCTATCCGTGGATACGTGAGATTTGCTTTCACGATGAAGCAGATATTTCCAATTATTATTCTTTAGAATACTGCTAAACTATATACGTACAATTATGGGTTTTGGAAACAAGGATTTGTGATTTTTGATAGTGTTGTTATTTACATATCACATGTTATTAATCTTATTTTTCTTTCCCTTACAGTACAAAATATATGTATATAAACAGATTTGTGACCGTTTGTGAAAATTTTTAAATAAATTAGTCGATAAATTGATCATTTTGGGGTCCCTTAAAAATCAAATTAGTTTACGTGTGTATATGTGCGCAATGCTTGTAGCTCAAAAAGTTTTCACCAGATTTTCAGGAAATGTGCCCAGAAGAGTGCCTGTGTGTTATTTTCAACAGTAATTGGCTAAATAGAAACGCAGAAATTAAATCAAAAACACTATAAAATAACAAGAATGTTTAAATATATCAGGTAAAAGGATTACATATAATATTACATAAGGAAGAAAATGCTATCACTCTCACTGTGATTACAACAAATGTAAGTTCGAAAGTAGATGATACGAGATACTTTGTCTCTTTATATTAGTTACATTTCTTTCAACTTTGTCATAATACAAGCTTTCAAAACTCAGCGTGAGACTTGCCTCTAAACTTAATACCAAGCAATAACTTGAGTCACGAGAATCATTTTATGTGCGAGCACTGTGTTATAGTATTCAAGTCAGCTTCCTGGATAATCCTTTTATAACCATGAAACTACTTCAAAAACTCCGTCGCACTTCTCAGGAATATAAATCAGGTGCAGTGGCAGTTACGTAAGCAACGAACAATGCACGTAAGTAGGGATTCATAAGAAACAATATGGGCCCTTCATCTTATATTAAGCCCCTATTCTCCGATGAATTTATGATCCTACTATTTATAATAGCATATGCATTCATATATCGGCAATACTCAGTACTACAACATTTTCTTAAATAATTAAGCAATTACTTTGAACTTATATTGCAATTATAAATGAACATTTTCGTGTATACGTTTGTACATGTATGGAATTAACGTGTCTTGTCCACGCATTTTCGTACGAATGAATGTTCTTTATATATATATATATATATATATATATATATATATATATATATATATATATATATATATATATATATATATATATATATATATATATATATTTATATATATATATATTTATATATATATATATATATATATATATATATATATATATATATATATATAATCAGTAATGTCTAGGGGGATTGTGATCCCTATACCTGGTTAAAGCGTGCTTTTATTCCCGGGAAACACTCCCAAAACAACCAATCGCCTGAAGCAGCTCCAATCCGTGCGTACAGGAAAAACAGAATCCTAAGGGAATATCAAATCCATAAAATCCAAAAGAGAACTATATAAGAATCATGGGACTTCCTACCATGGATTCACACACATATATGAAAAAGGGGATCCGAGTCCAAATACATATAAGAATTAAAAGCACAAAGTTACAGTGAAGGAAAAGATTCCAAATAGTCAATTGGCAACAAGTCTTGGAAATTAGCATAAATTACATTATCATTACGTAGTTTTTCACAAAATGCTATGTAATAAGTTTTTAGAAAGCCGAGAGGAAAACCGTTCTTTAATGCTTCCTTTATCAAATGCCGTTCACATATATTTCGCTGTTCATTGGTAGAATTTAATTTACCATATCTTACAAAATGATTAATAATCAGATTTCTCATTGCACCAATACTCATATTACAACTCCAAGGAGTGCTGTAATTAATATTACGATTGAAAATTTTACGTTTATCATAAATTTTGTAATATAGATGACCTTGAGGATTTCGATATATTGATATATCCAAAAATACCACTTCACCACTGTTATTTTTTACAGTTTCAATAAGTTCAAGGTTACTAGGGTAAATATTAAAGTCAAAATGAAAATCTTTATCAAGTTGGTCGATCAAGATGTCATCCACGAAACGGAAATACATAATCTCATTGAGTATATGTGTACCGTTTTCATAACTGTATAAATATAAATCCGCCAGTAGCGACGAATAGCCACCACTCATAGGTATTCCTTTGATTTGCTTAAAGAAATCAGTTCCATTGAATACAATGTTCTCAAACAAGACAATTTTACCAGATATTTAAACTTATTATAGTCGTAGGATAAAGTTGAGTATTTTTATTATAGGTATCCATTAAAATATCATATAGATCTTTTAAGTCGATGCAGTTGAATAAATCTTTAAAATCGAAACTCCTGGACTTATAGTAACCAGGACCTGGATAGTCCAGGATAATAACTTATCCTGGATTGGTTTCAGACGTGTTATTACGTCATATCCATTATTGATCATTACAGAATCACATGATTTTAACTTCTTCCTTACTGGTATTAATGTATCAGTTAATATTGCATTTGCCTTTGTCAAATATGAACCACAACCAACCGTGACTGGTCTGAATTCCATTGGCTGTTTATGTAACTTAGGTATAAGTACCAAATAAGGGAATCGAACATATTTAATCTCATGTCCTATACGCTTGTATAATGCCATAATTCTGTTCTTATTTACACCAACAACAACACGGTATTTTCTTGTAAGTATTATCATCTTCAAAACTTTTTGTTAAAAGAGCTGCGTAATATGGTTTGCAAGTAAATGCATAATTATTTGTAATTTTGTCCATGTACGTAATAATAAATCAATTTTGAAATTCCATTAACAACTTCTTGTCGAATTTGCAATGGGATATACGATAATCTTGACGGTAATATGTAATTTTAAAATCGTTTACTACGTTATATTTCCATTCATTGAATGTGGACATAGGTAAACTGCATTTAATGGCCATTTTGTATATGAATACTGCAATTTCATTTGTAAATCGTTTCTCAACATTACTGAATACTTGAGATCGAAATTTGGTACACAATTGTAAATATTCCCTTAGATCCTGATGAGTTGCCAGTGCTATATATATATATATATATATATATATATATATATATATATATATATATATATATATATATATATATATATATATATATCTTATCAAAGAATACAATCCATAGAATAAAATAATATTAAATATGAAATGAGTATATGCGCGATTTGCATCTCTTAACACACATCTCAAATATATTACAAATGAAAGATCTAGGAAAAGTACAAGGAATATCATAAAATACAAGGAAAAACAGAAACAGATAAGGGAGTGCAGACGGGGTATTAGTAATATCTAGAGGGATTCTGACCCCTATACCTGGTTAAAACGTGCTTTTATTCCCGGGAAACACTCCCAGAAACAACCAATCGCCCGAAGCAGCTCCAATCCGTGTGTACGGAAAAATCTGAATCCTAAGGGAATATCAAAACGATAAAAATCCAAAAGAGAACTATAAAAGAATCATAGGAATTCCCAACATGGGTAATATCAAAACCATAAAAATTCAAAAGACAACTATAAAAAAATCATAGGACTTCCCAACATGGGTAAATAGGACTTCCCAACATGGGTAAATATTACTTCCCATGTTGGAAAGTCCTATGATTCTTTTATAGTTTTCTTTTGGATTTTTATGGTTTTGATATTCCCTTAGGATTCTGATTTTCCTGTACACGCGTATTGGAGCTGCTTCGGGCGATTGGTTGTTTCTGGGAGTATTTTCCGGGAATAAAAGCACGATTTAACCAGGTATAGGGGTCACAATCCAACTAGACATTTCTGATATCCCGTTTGCACTCCTTTATTTGTTTCTGTTTTTCTTTGCATTTTATATTCCTTGTACTTTTCCTATATATATATATATATTATATATATATATATCTATTCCTATATATATATATATATATATATATATCTATTCCTATATATATATATATATATATATATATATATATATATATATATATATATATATATATAACATTACATGCAACGTCGTGCATATCTGCTGGTAAATAGTGAAATTATTACTATAGTCATAGTTTCAAACAAACCCAAAGAAAATTTTGAAAGCCTTGATTTCAACTCAATACAACTACCAGTGATAGTAAGTCCTTCAGAAGTTTATGAACACGATATGCTAGAGTTTTATGTGCCGTTAAAAGTCAGTGGTATGCCTTGTTTCATTGATATAAAGGAATTACCCATCTCTCCCTCACCCCGAAAAAAATAAGCTAATTAAAATAGACCTTACTGAAAATAGAAACTTATAGAACTTAACCTAATTGAAAAGCTTTTCTTCGAACTATCTACACGTCATTACACGCTGTATCGCGTGATACAGAACATTATGGACATTTCAAACTCTTTTATGCCTTTACCCTAGAAAGCGTTAAAACACTGTCGTGCCCGTTTTTGAGAATAAAAATGCATAAATCGACGTGAGAGAGACGTGCATTGATTATGATAATAAGTAAGTGGTTATTTTGGGAACATTTTTCCTCGAATTTGGGCACGGTCGAAATTAGTGTGTTACTAAATAAAATACGTGTAACACCCTTTATAGTTAATTCAAATAAATGCCTTTGAACTAAACTGTAGAATTAATTATTTTATTTTTGAGATATAATATATATATATATATATATATATATATATATATATATATATATATATATATAAGGATATTTACACAAAATGTCTAGCTTTCGCCGTCTCATCTCGAAGTTTGATGCATTCATATATTTGTACAAGTGTTTGCGTTTGCAATATAATCAGGATACGAGTGAAAAAAATGTGTTTAAGAACTTGGTTGTCGATTTTATGTTTCGTAAATACTTCTTCCTTTATTATATTCAAATTTGCGTCAGAATAATGAAGCATATATTATGTCTATAGCGAAATAATTTTAAGCAGTCTCAATACCCTAAATCATTAAATTTATTAATATTTCCCTCTATTTATCAAGATATAAATTATGAAAAATATGATGAAATTTATGAAAGAGGTGGAAAGTTAAAATTAAGAATATGCAATGTATACAGGCAGCATGGTGCACAATCTGCCACCAATCTTGAATCATGGTTTTGCGGATCATTGACATTCTTCGGCTCCAGTGTTGCCAACAATGTGAATAAATTATAGTAATAATTATATCAAAAAACGACTAGGCTTAATGTATAGCCATTATAAGTAGTTTTAATCATTCTATGTAGTTTTAATTTTTTCTGGTCAGCAGGGGTAGACGATTAAGATGACCCAGATGACCTGCAAGCACAAAACTTTGTATACACATTAAAATGCCATTTTAGTGATATTAACGTTGTTGCTTTCTTTTTATAGCCCCGAAAAATCAGGGCTATAAAAACACTCATATTTTGGACCCCGGCGATTAGCTTCCTTCTCAGTATAATATTTAAAATTTGAAAGCCTTGAAGTTGTATTTCACCATATATTTTCATTTACAATTTATTATAAACAAAGGTATTAAATTATCTTTGTCGACAACTTCCAATTTGACTTTAATTTGTTCCTTCTCTTCCAGCAAGAAAATCATAAGATCGGATTTTGAAGTTCGTTGTTAAAGAAAATATTGACTTCTCAAAGAATATAAAAGAATTCAGGAGCAGAAATTTCAAGAAAGGCAGAAAGAAACATCCTTTTAAAATTTCTGAGATAAAAGAACGAGATATTTTCAGCAAATATGAAAGTCTTATTTTATAGATTGGGCGAGTAACATAATCTTACAAAGTAACAGATATTCGCGGCTATCAGTTTTATCAGATAAATATAAAATAACAATGAACTGTATAGAAAGCTAAAAAATATAAATATCTTATATACTCCACAATTTAAATAATCTAAAAAATAATAATTACTGAAATCAACGGAAAACTATTTTTTTTATAATTTGAGACACTAACATGATCTTAAAGTAACACATATTCTAGGATTCCTGTCGTATTGAATCTGAGAAAAAGCAATAAACGGTTAACTGCATGGGAATATAAAGAAACTATTTTATGCATCAATCCAATATTATAATCTTAATTAATGACGGATATCCAAAGTTCTCAGTCTATTAGATCTCAGAATTCTCAGTTTATTAGAAGAAGCAAGTAACTGTAAACCCTAAAGAAAGATGGAAAATTTCCAACGTACTCCTCTTTTAAAGCTATTTTTTGAGTTTACACTCAAACTCAGTTTGACCATACAGTGGGTTTTAAACAAATTATAAAAAATCAGCTTTGAGAAATTATTTTGTATTTTCTTTTCAAAAAGTTGTGGTTCGAAACCAGGTCAGCGATACAAGCTTCTTAAAGTGGCACCTGATTAACTAAACACGAAATGTTATTAATATCTTGCAAATAAAATGTTGATTTTGTCATGGATCTTAGGATTTATGACAGTGATTTTCAGTCTACGGAGTTTACTATGAAAGATATTATTCTGCATAAAAAAGCAAAGAATAAGTACTAAAGTTTCCCTTTAATGTCGAAAAAAGAAGAGTACGCTTCAAATGCATATTATCATTCCAGTATCTCAATAAGTGCGTTAAATGGTTAAATCGAAATTTGTAGTTCAAAAATAGTCTGGAACACTAGTGCTTAACAATTTTATGTGACAGTTATCTATTGATTACCATATGTCTGAAAGTTCTGCAATAATACTGAGATGGATTATTTTTAAAATCACCAAGTAGGATTCAAAAGGTTTATATCCTGGAACTATCATTAACTTACAATAGCGGTTCTCATCAATGGTTTAATGAAGGCAATTGTTTTGAAATCTATGTTTAGCAGAGAATTTCTTTCACAATCAGTAATATTAAGAAGAAACTGCCATTGGTCGAACTATGTAATTGTTTTATCACTAAAACATTAATAAATGTAAATAATTTTCTTCTAACGGATTGCAGTATTTTCTGTGAATTTATATTAGTATTTTTTCAATGCCTTGATATTTTCAATTCTAATGATTTTTTCCGAATTTCTTTCGATATTTTGAAGTTCTTCGAATTTAAAATCAATAGACTCCCAATATCCATAGATTGCAATTATCATAGCAAATTATGACTGAAAACTCCATTCGTTAGTGAGATATCGCATTTACAGACTCACGGACACACACAAACACACATATATATATATATATATATATACATGCAGGGATCGCCTCAAAAACGTTTGATTCGAGTTCAGAGATTCTTGAAACATGTTCTTCCATCTAAAACTCAAATTCGTATTTTCGACCCCCGTCACAATACTTTTCCATATACACAATAGAATGCATGTAGGGAAAGTAAAAATTGTCGTCGCATACCCACATACCATCTTGAAAAGCGTAGGAAAACTCTACCGTTTACAGACTGCAGACTTCGTATACCTTACTTTAAGAAATGTTTCTGAAATATGATTTTACTTTATATCCAAAGTCCAAAATAACACAGGAGTTATGCTTTAACAGAATTTTGAGCCGAAACAAAATCTGCAATTATAATATACCTGTTGTGGATTCCATGGATATTGCAGAATGTAATCATAATTTAAATATTTCAATCATAAATTTACACGTTTCTAAGAAAACTTTTCAAAGCTTAGAGATATAAATTGCAAGAAAGGTTCTACAGCGTTGGATATGTTTTTCATGAAAAATAGCCCATCTCATGCCAAAAAAAGAATGGTAAATATTTTCATAAATCTATAAAGTAGCGAGGAGAAACATTCTTATTGAGCGCGTTTTTTCCGCAAGATTCCATTTCAGGATTTTCCATTTCCGACCATGTCTGCATCATTCTAATGCGGTATACGTTTCCGCTACTTAGCGTTTTAATGCAGTTTCATTCAAAATTCGAAATGATGGATGAAGGGCATTATTAGTTTTGCTAATGCATTCTTGCAAATGCAAAGTATAACCACAGGGAGAATTAATGACTCTGGAGGGTGTATGTTTGGAATTATTTATTTCAGGGTTTTGTGTGCGCTTAAAAGGATTCAGCAGAAAAGTTTTCGGGAAAAATTAAATATAACGTTTACTTTTCTTGCAGTACAGGGTATATGCAAAGGCAAATAAGGTGAATTTTAAATTTTGACTCATGGAATTACCTCGATTTACCTACGCGTTTTGAACATTCCTGAACACGATAGCAACAGGTTTAATAATGAAATCCATGTGCATGTATACAAGACTCCTTGTGTTTGTTTTTGCATTGGACTGGAGAGAACATTAATTGAATAATTTGAGCATATAGATAACTTTATTTTATAATGGATGAGACTAATTAATTATTACTAAGATCAAAGAAAACTAATGTTGTATAATTAGTTGTGAATATGTATGAAATAGCTCATTAATATGTAACGATTTATCACTTATATGTTTTGGTTCAATTTGTGATACGAAACAGATATGAATAGCATCGGTTATATGACACTCATAGACAGTTATAGAGATACGTCAAGATTTTGATAAAAATTATGTAAAAATGGTACAAAAATAAATTCCAATTTTAAACATTTTATTAACCATAGTTTAATTGAAATTATTGTTTGGAAGATATCACAAGTTATTCTTGATCCAATAGGAATTTTGCTTTCATTACTATTCTATTGAAGGAATTTTGTGGTTAAATTTTGAGGTGACCTGTCAATTACATCACGTTTTCCGCTTGAATAAATATACTAAGAATACTAATAAATCGAAATTGTTTAATCTGTAGCAAAACACATGCGTTGCCCCAACTATATAATTGAATTATTCTTTAGAAACGCTTTGTATTTACATACAGACAATCTGTATTTTATAAAAAAAAATCTTAGCAAATTTTTGTATTTTAACTGTGAAAGTTCCTTTTTTTAACTGTGATTTAACTTTCTATTTCATTACAGTTCGGCGTTTTACCTGTGAATCTTTTATATGCTATATTTCATTAAATTTGTGTGTTTTGATTGCTTTGAAATTTAAGGAAACAATTGAAAACTTTCCACGCTCTTTGTGCCAATATCATTTGTGACAGATTTGGAGATAAAATTTAAGTAATTTGTCTAAAATGGGCATAATTACCTGTGTGTTCACGAATAAATACATATCTTGAGTTTGGACATTTTTATGCGTAATAAATATATATCTAATATATATGTATTTTGGCATCTTAATAATATCTAATTTGCAAGTAGTATTGTTTATTTATTTTAATTTTGTGTGGTAATATCACTGATTTCCTACAGGGTCAGAATGTTTTTGTAAGTAACATGTATATCTCAATCCAGGAAACCCAGATGTGATCTTTGGAACTAACTCAGGTCTTCCATTAGGCTAAATTTGATCTACTGCTGTATAATATGGACCTGAACTCAAATATAAGCATCGTCTAAGAGGGTTGGGGCTCCATATGGTGGCCCATATATACTATAGGCCTAAAACAAGAGGTTCTGATTCGATACTTGGCTGTGCCTGAGCGTTATTACGAGTATTAATTAAAGTTAGGTACTAAGTACTCCTCAGTTTTCATAAGTATTTGAAATAATAATCCTATGTAAATATTTTAAATATAAAATGGATATTTACCCAATATTCTCTGGGGATAGTTTTAAAATATGAATAAATAAAATACTTTAAATGCAATTCAAATGTCCTATCCTGTCAGAGAAATGCTAAAACCTCCTTAGATAGGATCTACGTGTTTTACACCAGTGTTTGCGTACTGGCTGTAAAACAGAACAAATTCCTCGGAAGAGGACGTCCATATTTAGCTCTGCTTTCATAGTGCAAACGGCACAACCCCTGTTGAGCCTTCCCCCGTTACTCTCTTACACAAGGTAACGCTTTAAAGAACATAAATCTATCCCCTTAAAGTTTTCCTTTATTTCACGAGGGGGCATTTTACTCTTCCATTCAAAATTAAGCGACTCGAGAGATTATTTTAATTCGGATTATTAAGATGGAGGTCTTGAATTGAGATTCGTCAAACCGAAGAGCACTCCTACGATTCTCTTATTTATACTTATGATAAAGTCATTTACTCTGATTTCCCAACCCTTTTAAGATTGCAGCCTAAAGATATCACCTATTTCTGTCCTCGGCACTCCTTAGTGAGTAATTTTCTTGAGATACTTGAGAAATGCAATTCATAAAAAGGAAATGCAATTCAGACAGAACTTGCTCTACTCGCCAGAATAACACATATTCCCATAAATTAAAAATATTAACCTCATTAAAAATTCCACTTGAATAAATCTTTCTTGAGGTTTCATTTGAGGATGCTGCATTTCTATGCAGTGCTGAAACTCAGGACATTTTTAGCTTCGATAATGTGCTCTCTTGCCTGTACGAAATGTAAACATAATGTAAATTAATTATGTTAGATATTTTTATTTACTCTTAAAATATTATTTATTTTTGGGCTAGAATATGCTTCCATAAAATCGTTATTTAAAATTTTGTGGAAGAAGAATTAATATAAAATAAGGAAGTAAGAACACATTGCCATAAAGGTATTACACGAAGAACTTTGATGGAGAACATCTTATGGCATAATTTTATAAAATTTGAAATTAATATTGAATATGTTCATTAAAATACAGCATCAAACAAAATAAGGGTATATCACACTAGCCACACCAACAAAGTTCAGAAAGGCTCGGCTGCAAAAGACGGGGTGCAAAAGAGGCCTTGGAAACAGATCAAAAGAGACACAGACAGACTGGCATAATTGAAAAAAAAGCGATTCATTCATAATTAAGAGCACTAAAAGTGTTTTAATTCTGAGTCGAATTTCCGACCACATAAAAATGTTTTCATACTAGTATTTCAATAAACTGTGGAGAATATAAGTTAGTACTGTATGACCAGAAGAAGGGGCTTAAAGTCAGCTTAACAGTGTATATCTCAGACTCTCATTTATATGCATGCTGAATAATCTGCCATGGATAAGGCTCAGCAATTTCAAATTTATAAAATGGAATGTGGTGAATGATTGTAGAGAAAGAAAGCTTATTCTAGTACCAAATGAGGAATGATTAGCCTCAGAAATTTTAAATTTAACGATTATAGGGACATTGAAATTATTATACTACCAAATGAGAAGGTGAATTTTACAGTCAACTAAACACGGTATATTCCCAAGTTTCATTTATATGTATGCTGACTAATCTGCTCTGAATTAACCTCAGCTATTACGAAAAAATAGGATGTGGGTGGGATTATAAAAAATAGGCTGTAGTAAATTATTAGATTTTTACAAGGCATTAGCATATGCCATCGGACTTGAACTCTAACCTGTTTGGGTAAGAGAATTTATCGCAATTTAAAATGAACTCAAAAATGAACGTAATGTTAAAGAATCTTGCAATAAGTTAATGTCTTAAGTCCGTATTTTCAAATAAAATTCTACCATAGTATTTATCTCGAACTTCTGAAAACGTGTAATGTTTTCAATACAAAGACACATTGAAATTGTCGTATACACTTAATTTTTTTTGTCCAATACTGCATTAAAAAGCAGCTCCAATTGTATTTTTCTTAGTAACTAACAACATTGCACGACTGCGATTGGAAGCCCGACGTTGTAATACAATATTAGACGAAAATTAGTGGGTCATACAAATGTAGCCACTTAAGTCAATATCGCAATAAATATTTGAATAGTGTAAATACAATAACATAAAGTGAGCACAAAACATGTGAGTAGAAAACTATAAAAAAATCCCTAGAAACAAAATACAAGATTGGCACTTCCAAATTTATCTTTAAAAAAATTTCTATTTATACATATAAAACAAAAATTTTCGTAAATCCATTAAATAGCAGTAGAGAAAACATGAATACAGTTTCCTGCAAGATTTCAATCGAATTTTTTCTCCATTGCGTGTGTGTTTGTACCATTCTATATATGATATAAACGTTCCCGCTCTTTTTTACGTGTTTCAATGCAGTTTCATTCAAAAATTCAATAATGGAACGCAGAATCACTATATTTTTTTCTAATGGGCTCTAGTAAATGTAAAATTTAACCATAAGCAGAATTAATGATTACAAAGACTGCATTTCTGATTTTGGTATTAATTTTTAACACTTTACAACAAAGTTGAAATGTGTTTATGACTTTGTTCATTCTGTCTGTCTGTCTGTCCGTTAGCACGATAACTGCCGTACAAATGACTTAATCAAAATGGAATTTTAGGGGGAAATGAATTTTTTTTTTATTTTCTATGGGACCTACTTTTTTAAACATTTTTTAAAAGGATTTAAAATTCACAAATTGCTTCGAAAATTTTAGATAATATTCAAATTGTTCCATAAAATATATAAAAAAAAATTCAGTAGTTTTTTAAATGAAAATTAAAATGATAATTACACCTCTTATATGAAGCGATCACGTGACTATTATATGAAAAGATCACATGACCCACTTCAAAATGATATATGGCATCCATCTTGTCTCAAAATCGTGATTTTTAATGTTCTTTTTCTTTCATATTGAGTGTTGTATCCGTCCTAAAACCACTTTATTTTTGCTTAAATTCTGTGCATCTACATACTGAAACAACGCAACTACAAAACATTAGAGTTTGAAGGCTCATCCAAATTTGATTATTTCTACAATGAAGCCTATTTTTCACTTATGTAAAATGTAAACAGCAAAATATGTAGAATAAGTTGTATTAGAAATGCTGCACTTCTTTAACATAAAATTATTTAGCTTTTGGAGTCTGCATAGCTGATATGAATGAAATATTCATTGATTTTACAAAGAGAAGAACGATTTTTTTTTATGAAGTGTTAAGCATAGAGTTTAATTACTTGTAACTCCATGGTCTTAATTTTTAAATAAAATAAATAGTTATAGTATTGTAATGAATGAAATGAATGGGAAATTGTTTATGGATGAAATGCTGCTATTATAGAGAGAGCCAGGCGTGTTATTTTTTCTATGACGTCATTTGAATGAATGTAATTTGTTTTCCATGAAGTTCTCAAATATAATAAATTATTGTAATATTACAATAATTTTAAAAATATTACCGAGGAATGTATCGCATTTTAGAGATGTTTAAATCAGGCAATTTATATTTCAATTCTGTCATTTGAATAAAGTTCATTTTTTTCAATGAATGTTTAAGTTTTGAAATATAATAAATTAATGTAGTATTGTGATAAGTTTTAAAATATTACCGAGGAATGTATTCCATTTTAGAGGTGTTTAAATGAAATTGCATTGAAGTTGGAAAGTGTTTCATAATCAATGCTTTAAGCATGATTGATATTTCTTGTTACATTTTAAATGCGTTTATATAAATGAGGTTTACAAAATTATTTTTAAAAAGTGGGTCAATTTATTTTAAATGTTCCAGATGCACAGTGGTAATCGGATAATGCTCTTTATGGTGAACTGTCTGTCAGACCCCTCTATTATAAGTATCTTAGATCATAAGTTAAGAATGTTGCGCAAATAAAAGGTAGAAAACAGGAGACTGTTTCGTACATACTTACAATTTCAATGCGAACTATATGGGACTGCAAGCCGAATTAGAGCTTAACCGCACCATGTTAGCGAAATGGCTAAACTATAGAACACGGTGAAGTAGCGCCATTAATCGTGACGAACGACAAACAAACAAGAAAAAACAAAATATACAGAAATTCCCTCGTGATCGTCTGATGAAGATCGTGTGATTACCACATTTTATTTAAGCAGAATTGTAGATGACGGTCTGTTATTTATTAATTGTGCTTCAAAGTTATGTTCTGCCTTCTTTAAATCAGTGTTCGCTGTAAAGCATTTTAAAGCTGCTAGAATTAACCATTTTTGAATTATACACAGTTTTTAGTAATGTTTGTAAAACATTAGAGATATGGAACTTCTTTTAAAAAAGTAAATAGTTAAACTTTTTTTATAGAAATTCAAGATTAGAAATCGAGTATGGTTGTTCAGGATCATATGAATTGCATCTCCGTAAATATTCCATTTCTTTTTTTTTTAAATAGCATTTGAAAGTGCTCCAAATGCCTCAGATCTCAAATGCTAGCCATCGAGAGGTATTCGTATGGACCCTTGTCTCAGATAACTGAGAAAAACTCATCTTGTATGTCTTAGATAGGCAGAGCGTATCAATGGAAGCAAGAAAACTTGCTATTTGCAGTAATTTTGAGAACTTTCTTGCTTTCATTGCAGTTAACGGTTATTCCATGCTGATGAGTATATAATAAGCGCAAAACTGGTCAATTTCTACTGTTATCTTGAATGGGAGAGCCTTCTTTATTGTGGGTTCTTTCTGGCAGCTTTTTGTGATTCTATAATAACTGCATCAAATTTAATTTCATGGAAAAATTTTAATCTTGACATAATCGAATCACATACACACGTAGAGACAGACATCATTTAAAAATAGTTAATTAGATTCTAAAATCATGTTGAGCCACCTGATGTCAGATTTCTCCGTAACACTTGCCAGACATATATGCACTTTGCAAAGGAAAGTGAAAACATAGATAAAAGTTGTGGAAGAAGAAAAATTTGCTATAGCAGTTCATTGTTAAAGTCCATTTTTGAAGCCTATTGAAAGTTAAAATCGAAGTCCCTTGTTTCATAATACACATTCTGTGCATCTGTTCTTTAAGTGCTTTCAAGAACTACATACCTCACATTATCCTGGTATGTAAAAATAATATAATTAAATGATCTATTCGTAGTTTCGAATTTCAGAACTTAAAAGCCCTAAAAGAAGCGCAAAAAATATATATCTATATAATAATTACCTAACGTGTTTCTGTCTTTCCAGACCCTCCTAAAATTCCTCCATGCTAATTTAGAAGCCTGAATGTTTGCACATGGATAGTATTGATCACGGAACAGACCTTAAGGAATCAGGATTTCTGATTTCTCCCCCTGGGACGAAGAATATGTCGGGGTTAAAAACCTTTGCATGACCTCTAAAATTTCCCTGCGGTGATATAAAAGACTAAAATTTTCACACTTTTCAGAGGCTGAAAATTTTACACACAATCTGACTGAGCAAATTGCTAATTAAGGTCGATGCTAAGCACCCTACATCGTTAAACAACATAATATGTATTTATAAAAGTTACAACCTAATTTTGTATGAGTGTTAGTTACTCTGTCTTTAACATTGTTGAATACTAATCTGATTTATAAATTCGAAAGATATTTTCACACATCGTTTAACTTCAGACATTATCGGCATTATGATTCTTATTTACACAGCTGTGTGTGGGTGGCACTTTGAAACTTTATATTATTTTGATATCTAATCAAATCTTTTGAAGTAGTTCATGATACCCGTAATTGCACGCAATCAATATAATGCCATTCTCCCGCTTTGTAACGATTAGAAAGCAATAATTCTTCCTCCAATACAAAGCAAGTATTGTTTGCGTGCGACTGCATCAATTGCTTCCTCTCAACGAGTATCAGCTTCATTTGCACTAAGATTCTATCTTGCTCATTGAATCATAATGACTTAATTTGAAGCAGCAAATAAATGACAACAATTCCACTCTGAGCTCTTTGATACTCCTCCTACATAAAATGAACGTCTAATAAGAGCGTTCACCCAAACATAAAGGGTTGCTGGGCATCACGTGGTTTTGACGTAGCGTCACGTCAGGGCAGTGCGTAAGATCGCAGTCATTGCAACGTAAATATAGAGGAAAACGACTATAATAATTGTAATAGATGATTTAGGTTTGTCGGAAGGATTACCAGGCAGAGCGAAACATTTCAATAGTAGGTGTTTCCTGTAGTATGAATCGTTTTAAATGAAAAAAAAAAGAAACTAATTTTATCTGTTGTTTGTTCAATCGCGATTTGTAGTGAACGTACTCAGTTACTGTGGTTGGTCACTTATGCTATTTGAAACTTTGTTGGCTATTATTAATATACAGAGACTAATAATTTATACCATGCCGTACATGTCAATAGCATTTAAATAGTATACTATATTAACAGGAATTAGCCTAATGCACTGAATTTCTTGTTTTCACTAGCCTGTTGCCAACTTGAAAAAATAAAGTTTTAGGAATATTTTTAAATGTTTTAAAATAGAAAACTGAGTGGTATATCACACAAAGAGATAATTTTTCATTTTTAACACTTTTCAGCATAGTTGAAAAATATGTTTTATGACTTTGCTCATTCTGTCTGGCTATCAGTCTGATTAAAATTTTAAGAAATACTTAAATTATACCATAAATTATATAAAAACAGTCAGCAAGTTATTTTTGGTATTTCTTTAAATAAAAAATAAAATATTAATTACACTCATATTATAGAAAGATCACCTGACCCACTTCAAAATAAAATATGGCATCCATCTTTTTTCCCAGCGTAAAAATCGTAATTTTTAAAGTTCTTTTAAATTCATATTTACTGTAGCATCCGCAGACCTCTTTATTTTTGCTTATTTTCTGTGCATCTATATTCTGTGCCAATGTAATTACAATATTTTTGAGTTCAAATGATCATCAAACTTTGATTATTCCTACGACGAAGCCTAATTTTAATGGATGCAGAGTGTAAATAATTGATTGTAAGATGAGCTGTACATTGCTGAATTTTTTCACGCAAAATTATTAAGCTCTGGAGTCTGGAATAAAAGTGATATGAGTAAAACATGCATTACTTTTACACTAAAACATTCATTGCTTTTACACAGAGAGCTAGACCGGGCGCGGTAGCCCATTGGTTAGCGCGCTGGAGTTGCACTCGGTAGGCCCGGATTCGATTCCAGCCACTGCCAAAACTGTCGCCGTGTTCATGCGGAGTACGATCACGGTAAACATGTGGGTCCGAAAGTCCTTCCGAGAGGTTGGTGGTAGGGGAAGGAGGGTACGGTCCCTGTGGATGCCTCCCCCACTGGGTTCCGGTTTAAATTGGGTGGCACTTCCCGACCGTCCAAACAGTTACCTTACACCTTTCTGGTAGGTTGGACGGTCTGGGTTTCAACAGAGAGCTAGACGACTTATGTTTTTATATGTTTTTCGATGACGTCTGTTGAATAAAGCTAATTTTTTTCGATGAAGTTTTAAGTTTTCAAATATAATAAATTATTGTATTACTGTGATAATTCAAAATATATCAGCGCTGAATGTATCGCAAATAAAATTCCATTTCAGTTGGAAACTGAATGTCATAATCAATGTTTCATGCATGATTGATCTTTTTTGCTTTTTTATTCAGTTATGTATTATGATAGAAATTGACCTAAATAATCTGAAATATGAGAACGTGGCAAGAATCGTTATACTCCAGATGTGCTTGTGATGGAAAGAACATTTTTTACAAATCGGATGGTCACGATAAATTATGTTTTGTCTGAATGAAATTTTCAACACGGATCTCGTTTTCATCAAATTTTTAACATGTTGGGATGAATTAGATAATAATGTTAAGAAACTATATCAAAATATATTAAAATGTTTATATACTACACTTTTGTCGATTCGAAAAGAAAGCCAAATGCATGAAAACTGGAATTTTATTTGAATTTCATTTGAGTAGTAATAATTCTACAAAACAAAACAAAAATCTTCGAATTTGAAGACGCGGTTTAAACTGGTCCACCTACAATTTAGTTTGCATCATAGAAACGTATTTGCAATCACATTTTTGAAATACGTACATTCACACTCTAAGCATCATCTCAAGATGTGACATGGAGTTTTATGTGCTTAAAATATGAAGAACTCTATTGTGATACAGGTCATGATTGCCAAGCAGCAGGTGTATATGAATTACGAAATTTTAGTTGGGCTGGAAGATAGTTTCCCCAGTTCTTGAATCAAGATATTCACAGGTATCGGAGTATATTCACAGGTATCGGAGTATATTCACAGGTATCTGGGGCGCGGTAGCCCATTGGTTATCGCGCTGGAGTTGCACTCGGTAGGCCCGGGTTCGATTCCAGCCACTGCCAAAACTACCGCCGTGTTCATGCGGAGTACGATCACGTTAAACATGTGGGTCCGAAAGTCCTTCCGAGAGGTTGGTGGTAGGGGAAGGAGGGTACGGTCTCTGTGGATGCCTCCCCCACTGGGTTCCGGTCTAAATTGGGTGGCACTTCCCGACCGTCCAAACAGTTACCTTACACCTTTCTGGTAGGTCGGAGGGTCTGGGTTTTAACAACAGGTATCAGAGTAATTTGTTTTTAACACAGGCACACAAGTGGTAACAAGCTGACAAACTGGTCTATGTAGTCACTTTGATTTACGAACGCACAGGGAACGGAGAAAATGCTACTAATCAAGGAAAACTAGAAATGAAGAAACAAACTTCAGTATTTAAATATGCTTATCAGTGAAAGAGATTATAATAACAAAGAATAACGCAACTTTTTTCAGTAACATCGCAATATGTGATATGAAAAAATTCAGAGAGAAAAATGATTGCAGAAATCCAATAATGTCTCAAACACGTTCTATATAATATTCTAACTGTAATATTGTACATTATAGTACATCATACATCATTAGTAGTTGTTTTAATAAATTGCATATTTATTCTACACGACTTTCTCATATCACAATCTATTTTTAAGTATCTTGTGTTGGTTTTCTCAAATTTTACATGAAAATATTTGAAAAATATATATTGTTATTCCGGATTATTAAACTTATAACATGTTACCCTTCATTTTAAGAGGCATATAAGAACGTTCGATTGATACCAAATTTGACAATGCTCCCGCTGGGGGTACCTGCGCCCCTGAGGACTATTTTTAATTACAGTGATTGAAACTATTCAGTAATCATTGATCCGTAAATAATCTCTTTTATGCATGATTATGTTTCAATTTTGTCCTACGTTGCTTCGTTACGAAAATATAAAATTTCGAAAAAAATTCGAAGTTTTCACTCAAATTAAAATGAATCTATCTATTTCTAGATTTTTCGATAACAAAACTGAATATAAGGTTTCATGAAAATCCATTAATATTTGTGCCAATTATAGTATACACAAGAAATTGACAACAGACAGGCAGGCGGACATGTCTCTAAAAGAGTCAACACTTGTTCAGGAAGTCCTAAAACATATATTGATATCAACATCTCGAAATCAAAAAGTTTCGTAAAAACAATACAATAAAAATGTAATAGAATAGAAAAATAAAATAAAAATAGAAATATGTTTTATTTTCTTAAATAATAATCCTAGACATATACTCACAACTTTTTAAAACAAGTTTCTTAAAATATGATTCAAACTTTTATATAACCAGTTTCAAATCTGTGAGTGGTATTTGTAGAAAAATTCAAAATCTTACTTTTTACATAGGCCCTGTGGAGGAAACACTCCATATGGCAAAATATTACTTACAACTTCATTAGTTAAAATAAAAATGTTTCACCGTTTTGTCTGTTAAATTCGAGGAAATCTACTTAGTAAAACTTTTCTTAAAAGTAAGGCAATGCCTTAATGTATAATAAAAAATATTCCTACAATCCCCCATTTTGGCTTTTAAATCTGTATAAACATGGTAAGGTGATTTTCATCATTAAATCCCTTTTTTTTAAATAGTTTAGTCATTTTGTTTTAAGAATTTTGAATTTTTTAAACTAAAATGTTATTTAATAACAACTTTAAGAAGTCATAAGAATATTCTACTAATTGGAATTTTTATTCTACGGGACTCGTGCAAGAAGTTACATTTTGAATGTTTCATAAATATCTTACACAGAGATTGCTTTCATTAAGATCTGCACCTTAAGTTACGAAATTTTGGAATTACTAGTAAACGTGAAAGTTTCTATTTAAAATAAAGCCCGTTACCATATTGCAATATATATATATATATATATATATATATATATATATATATACATATATATATATATATATATACATATATATATATATATATATATATATATATATATATATATATATATATATATATATATATATATATATATATATATATATATACCGGGTGGTCAGAATTAAAACACCCCTACTCTGAGCTCTCTATACATCGAACTACTCAGTGTAAAGGCGCCAAAATTGTTAAACCTACTATTCAAGACATGGGGAAAGGGATTACGCGAAAAAAAGAAAATTAGTTCCAGAAACACCGATAGGTGGCGCTGTACAACAGAAAATATGCTGAAGAGACACAAAACAATCACAAAAAAACAAACACATGCCATATGGAATTTTTCCTTTTTAATGCCTTTTGCTGTTATGAAAAAAAAAAGAAGATAAAACAGTGAAGAAACTTAAACTGTCATTGTAACTGCAATTTCGCACTCTAAGCACTAAAATTTGCATAAACCCTTGGTTTGCAGCAACTATGTTCTGAGCATAAAAGGGGATAAAACTGGGAAATTTTCATTCTTATCAGCGATGGCTGTCACACTGCCAGAACGCGCTTTGCTTGTGAAGCTGTTTTATGAAAACAAAGGACATGCTGCAGCTGCACTTCGAGAGTTTCGTCGACTTAAGAAATTGCGCAAAGGACCACTTACACAAGCTCTCAGGAGAATGATCGCTCGATTCGAGAAAACTGGACATCTTGGAGTTCAGCCGGGTCGAGGATGCAAATCGACTCGTTCATATGTCGTTGACAATGTTGCCACCGCTATTGTCAACTACTATTGAATCACCTATTATTGAACAATCTATGGATAACGTTATACGCAGCATTCACTACATCGATAAGATCCTTGTGATATGAATGTTTGGTACGTTCGAATAAAATGTGTTACAAATGTGTATTTTGTGTCTTTTCAGCATATTTTCTGTTGTACAGCGCCACCTATCGGTGTTTCTGAAACTATTTTTTTTCTATTAATCCCTTTCCTCATGTCTTGAATAGTATGTTCAACAATTTTGGAGCCTTTACACTGAGTAGTTCGATCTATAGAGAGCTCAGAGTAGGGATGTTTTAATTCTGACCACCCCGTATATATATATATAAATATACATACATACATATATATATATATATATATATATATATATATATATATATATATATATATATATATACCTCGTTTATTAAAAGTACAATTTCTAAATTATGTTTATTTGACCATCTTCTTATTCCTTAGTTTATAATTTACCCTCTTAATGTGTTCAATTCCTCTGAAATTGCTTGTACTCATTTATATTGAAGGTGAAGTGTAACTTCAATTTCTCATATTGTGCAGTATTGTTGACCTATATATGTACTGGCCGATTTTACGACGAGAAGACACCGTATATACGAAATACAATATACTATGCATGTGACTTATACTACACAAAATCCCTTAATATTGCGATTCATGTAAAAGATTGGTTGCCATAATAGCAGAGTATGAGTTTCATCCACAAAAAAGAAGCCATTAAAAAGGAGGAAAAGTTGTAAATAATACCTCTTAAATACCACTCCATAATGTTTAAGATGCATCGTAAAGATTAAGATACTTGTCTGACAACTTGTCAACAAGTCATTTCGCTCCTTTGCTTGAGCTTGTCAAACCTTAATGCGGAAAGCCATGCTTTTTGATTAGTAATAGATATAACAACTGTATGTATTTTATCAATTAAAAAATATCGATGACCAAACATTTTAACACACTTAGACGAGCAAACATTCAAACACAAATAAAATGTATGTTTTGTTGTAGATACTTAATTATTGGAGCGGCGTGGAGATTCAACAGCGACTGCTAAAATTGTGATATGTCCAAATACGCATTAGTGAAAAACGCTCTGACTATTTTCTATAAAATTTTCTTTAAATTATTAGTGGCAAAAAAGTTGCCATAGTAATGTTTCTACAAAAAATTATTTTTCTTGAAGCATTTGTTTCACAAAATTGGCTATAGGTAGAGCTCAGATATTGACGTATGGAATCAGCATAGAATTCGGCAGGGGGTTAAGGGGACTTTCTTTTTCGTTTTTGAGATGATGAAACTTTCGCTTCAAACATTTACATTGGCTGCTACATATATATAGCTTAGACAACTACAGATATGGGTTCAACATCAAGTGAAATGCAGAATGGGTTGGTTTGTGTGTGGGGGTGGATCACTAAGGATGCATATATATTTCTAATTCTCTATATATCACTTCCGATTTTGCAGAAAAATTCGTATGATTGAACGAAATAATATGCAGAAGAGAATAAAAATTCTTAATAGTTCCTTCAAAAATGAAGTTAATACATTTCATGTATTTTATTTAAATTTTGGTCGTAACAATACACGAATTGTGAATTTCGAACTTATATTAAGCTGTAATTGATTAAAGGTGATGCATTGTTAAATGTATGATAATTTCCGTTTATAATTATATAATTAGGGCAAAAGCAAAAGCTCGCCTGTCCTTGTCAAACACGATCTTATTTTTATTTGTGATAGTATTTTGCTTTTTACACTAAAGTACTAAAGAAGATTATATCTTCAAAAATCGTTGATATTTCTAATCAATATTGCATACTGTTAAATTAACGATCTTTTATTTTTCAAACATGTATATCCTTAAAAGAATTTAAAAATTAAATGTAATCAATATTTTATTTCCTAAGAATACATTAAATTTTTATTTAAAATTTAATGCTCACATAGGTTGAAATTTATTAGATTATTATACAACATAATGAAAAATTCACTAACGTACAAATGATTATTTGTTACATGGAAAACATTCAAAGCTTGCATAGCCATAAATAATTTTTTATTAGAATGAAAAAACATATTACTCATTGAAAAGTCATTTCAAATTTCTATTAAAATATAACACATACATATTTTTACTTTTCATATTTTACCGCTGGGCAACTGCTAAGTTATATTTATTTAATCAATAGAATGGATACACGTTAACTTTAATTAAACTTTAAAATTAAGGATAACAAAAAATTGATTTAAAAGTCCTTTAATGAAATTACTTTCCTCGACGTACAAAAATTACACAGCCAAACCGCTGTCGGTCATCACCATGCCCTTGATCAGTAGCGGCTTCGACACTGATGAAGGAAATGGTGATGCCCGAAAGTGCTTTGGCCGTGTAATTTTTTTGTACGTCCAGGAAAGTAGTTTTATTAAAGGTATTTTAAACCTATTTTTGGTTATTTTTAATTTTAAAGTTTTTCTCTAATCATCCGTATTCAGCAGAACACAGTTTGAGAAACACAGTTTTAAATGTTAGGGACAAAACTATAGGCAACTGAAGGATGTTTTATCTTCCGCAAGAAACATTTTATTAAAAAAGAGGAAATATTGCAAATAATACCTTAAGAAAATGACTGTAATTTTACAAGATCCGCCATGAAGATTAGCGTGCTCGTCTGACAACTTATTGACAGGGGTATTTCCCGAAACATACTCTTGGGCTTGAGGTCATCTTATGATGTCAGCTCCATGTTGAAAGCCATTTAAGAGATTGCTTCGCTAAGTGGATATTTAAAACATTTTCTGATCTGTCTAGTTGCCCATTTCACCGAATTAATTTATTTAACTGGATATTTTAAAGTTTCTACTAGTCTCAATTATTGACATCTAATTTTTTTTCTGGAAATTATCTACATATTTATACATATAAAAATACATATTTGTAAGTATGAAAAATACATATTTATAAAAATTTATAGATTAATGGTTACTCTCGGAGTTGCTTGAGATTTAAAATATGTGGAAAATCTTGTAGTATTTTGAATAATACTGTTCTTCACAAATTACTATTCCAATATTTAATTTAAGTCGGCGCGGTGGCTGAGCAGTCAAGACAAGCATTTCCTCGTGTCCGCTCGGCTGCCGAGTTGTGGGTTCGAGTTCCACCTGAGGGCATAGATGTTGTGTTGTTTGGAGCAGTGTGTACCGCCTCCACTGGTTGCGCCGGGGCAACACCATGTGACGGGTCACGATTCTGATCAATGTATAGGTAAATGACGGATGTATCAATTTCCTGGTTATTTATAATAAATAAATAAATAAATAATATTTGATTTAATTACCCTAACAAGAAAAAATATTATTTTACCTTGATATATCTACATAGTCAGATCAAAAGAAATATACGGATCCTATTTGCAATAAATATTGCTAAAAATATCATGTTTGGTCAACACACGCCAAAATGTAGTACAAATTGATAACAATGACGTAAACGTGTGTGAACTATGCGCATTGGGGGTTATAATGATAGAATAGGAAAGTTTCCGATTATTCTGGACTTTTTTTCGCATCCACATATAACATTCCATAATTATGCCATATTTTTCATTCATTAGTTGATATGGCTTCAGAAAAAAAATGGCTGTACCGCTTATGCGCAGACATTTTTTGCTAATAGCACATTTGAAAACTTCAGTATTTTTCAATTTGGGTTAAAAGTATTTTTGACACGAAAATATTATTTTTTTAGCGGGAAAAGTAGAAGACAAATTTTACATCTGTCAAAATATTGAAAGCCGATCAGCAATTTCAGCCTTGAGATAGTTTCCATTATGCAGAATATGTAATTAAATGGTATATATCATAAATGTATAGTACTTGAAGTAGACCGGAAATAACTATGAAATATGTTCTGCGTTGTATAAAATTTTCAGTGATTGGATTACTAAATATTTTTTTATATTTTACATCATTAGATAATGTGTTGAGCATAAAATTTCTACTTAACGAAATATCCCAATTTTCTTAAATGTCTCATTCTGTTGTAAACTGGTGAATATTAGTTAGCATGATATATTAAGTGATGTGGATAATAAATATGTAATACAATATCTAGGATTAGAAATGTAAGAAAATTAACAGAATAAATTGATCAGTAAATGAACAAAAAATGGTTGGTGCAAGAACCACCAACAATACACAGGATGTTCACATTGGGCAATCTGCGTGTTCTTGGTCTACTTTCAACGTTTTACTACTACTTCATTACCCATGTATCGAACGTGTACAGATAAAAATGAGTACCCACCAAGTTTCTGTTAAACAAACTTCTGTTTAGTACACCTCCACGTCTGCCCTTTCGTAATACACACAATGTCAAATCGATAGTTTGTACAATATTTTTAAACTAGAATGGTCCAAAATGGACATCTTACTTGAAAAAGAACGATTTCTGTGAATCTGACTGCATTTTTAGCCTGTAGCGGGTAATCTAAATATTATGTGACCATGGAATTCGGTACACATGTACTTTAGAACCTGAATAGGTGCACCTTGGCATTATTTTTTTTAATTTTGAATCAGATTTTTGGTTATTTTACGTTTTAGCCCAATTCACAACGATTTTGACCGATATTGGCAGAAATCGATCATTTAGCGATCTAAAATATTATCAAACACATTTTTCATCTTAAAACAATTCGAAAGATAAAGAAAAGTATCTTTGAAACAATTTCTGAACGGAATCCATACAAGTGTTAAACGATGTTTAGTAAATTTTTAAAAAATATATACTTTCCTTGCATTTTAAACTTTTTCGATTTTTACATTACGATATACAGAAATTTACTTGCCACCATTTTTTTTTTCAGTACTTGCATACAATGTCACAAACTACACCAGAAAAAAAAATTTCACAAACCCATCCTTCGATAAATTATAAAGTTTTTATGGAAGGCATGTATTTGATTTTATCGTCGATAACAGACAGACATGCCCCGCTTCTCCCACCCAACAGGAAGGATCCTGCTCTTTTCCGGAGCTGTTGCATTTATTGAAGCCAATACCCACGCACGAGAGGCTTTCGTGATAGGCTGTCTTTATTCATTCCCGTGCAATATCCTTACTGAAGTTTAGATTAAGCTTGCATTTAGATGTGATTTTGTATCACGCACAGGTATTTTGTTTTTCTTTGCGTTTTCATGAGAGGTTAAAATAGGTTTCGGTGTTTCCATTATTTATTACTGGGCGCTTATTTAGGACATGGGTGACGCTGGGTAATTAGTTCTATTCCCATATATTTGTCAACATCAGAAAGAGACCAACAGGCAGTTGATTTTTAGTGTCGACAAACACTTTGAGATACTGCAGTAAAAAATCTGGCGACCAACTGCCACTAAAACGACAGACTAGAAGAAACTTATAAGGAAAGCAATGATCTACATTGGACTGTTGAGCCATTTATGATGATGATTATCCAATATATAATTCCATTACAATAAATGAGCTGCTACTTCTGAAAGCACAACATTCTAGTACTTCCTTGGAGAAATTAGTTATAAGCAGGAGAAAGTTTTATAATTCGAGCAAGCTGAATTCGTTTAATTTGATAGTATTATTTAATCCTGAAATATTTCATAACCCTAAGTATTTTGGATTGCAATTACATAATATCCAGTTACAGATATTTTACTAATCATATTCTATTATAAGACTATTCCATAATGTCCACTGTCTTTATTAACACGCCCTATTCAAAGCTGATTTAATTCTATTTCGGGAGTGAGGTAAACTAAATGAACTAATCCATTCTTAAGAAGCCGAAACCCCATCTTGTGTCAACTCATTTCTGGAGAATAAACCAGTTTCCTACTGTTTATCTAACAAAGGAAAGCCAATACTGAATTTCCTTGATATTACAGCTATGTCAACAGTAATATGCACTCGAACAGAAGGGACACACAGGCGGTAAATAAATTTAACCTTGAAGCAAGCACTATGTCGTATCGTTTTAATCTAGATTAATATTACTGGTATTGGATCTCCAGGTCAGCAGTTAAAGACAATATTATTACTCAATTAACATGTAAATTCTTATGCAAATAAGTAAAATATTCTTAATGTCATTTTATATTCAATTATTTGATTTCCGTCTTGAAAAATATACATCAGTTTAAAATGGGATTTAGAAAGTTATTAATTATGTATTTTTCTTTTAGACATTATTTTTTAATATGACAAATTTTGTAACATCATTTAAGTGTCTGAAGTTATACCCAAGAATGCAAGTAAACATCAGACCTCATCATCTAGAAGACAGCACTGTATGAAGTGATATATCCGTCTGGAAAGGAATCTTTATCGTTTAGCAGAACTGTTCTTAACTGCATGAATTAATGCATTCATAATTCAGCGAGCAGGGAGGGTATAGCTAAAACGAGGCACAGGCAAATTGAATTGAATCAGATCTCCAGTCGGATGTCTATTTTAAAGTAGAGTTGATTTCAACATTGGTATACTACATATTTCATACCTCCAAACTAAGTAAGTATCGTTGGGAACATTTTGGCCAAGAACGACTTCTCTTAATTTCTAGATTGACGTTTGTAGTATCTAGCGAAAATGTTGTCAAGAATCTGGGCTATGTTTATAAAGCTAATCCTGAACATATTGTTTAACAAATGCGTTACAAGGGCATTAAAAATACCTGCATATAAAATATACATTTCCCATTCTAATATATATTCATATTCCATATGTGTTTATCAATTTTAGCCTAAATCGATATCTATAAACAAACAAATATATCGTTTTTTAGTTTGCCAATACTTCTTATAAAATCTGCTTTGTTTCTGTTTTAACTTTATATAAAAAATGACAATAGAGTAGTTTAGATATGATTTGGGTTGACATTATTTAAAAAATTTTTGCATATAAAACAAATTTCAAACTGTGCATTTTTTGTATTGACTATACTATTATCATTGTTATGTTAATGATTGTTCTATATAGGAAATTACAGTAAAAATATCTGCATTTTTAATAGGTCGTGCTTTTTTACGCGAATTCATAAAATTTGACCTATTTCTATTTATTGTTCAATGTCCCTACATATAGAATGTTGCAATTATTACCAGTATTCGTCTTGGAGTTATCATATTCAGGAATCATATCATATCCATAAATATACGTTTACGCATAGAATTTTGCAATTATTACCAGTATTTGTCTTGGAGTTCTCATATTCACGAATCATATCATATCCATAAATATGCGTTTACACAATGTACACGCATATGCAACAATGCAATACACACATAGATATATATACTTAAGAGGTGTCTTATAAGTTCTTAAAAAGGTCTCATAAAGTCTTAAAAAGTGTCTTCCCGCCAAAATTTTGCATTCGAAAATCAGAGAAAACAGTCATTTCACTAGATGATTGTATAAAGTAAGACGTCATACTAACAACAAAAAATATTGTCTGCCTGGGACACAAAATGCAGAGCCAATATTTAATTCCTAAGGTAGTAAAAGTTGAATCCGAAAACATTTTGAATAATCTATAAACGTTGCAGTCACTGTCACGTAAACGTTTAACTGCTCTGGAATATTTAGCATTTTAGGGAGAACCTTTTTATCGCTTTATTCAGCTGTGGGGTACACAAATCATGGTGTAATAGAGCGATTACGCAATAATAGTACAAAAGACATAAGGAAATTTAGCGCTCTTGCAGATTTCACTCATGTCACAATATCGCTTAGAGAGCATCATATATAGTTTATTTCAAAGTAGCATTCATGGAAATGTCTTTCCTTTATGTATATGCACTATTAAATATTTTCATAAGTTTGCGATAAAAATAAGATTTACTGCTACACTGTATAGAAAAAATGGTTTTCCTGTAAGACAGAATATTTATACTGTAGTTACGATATACCTAGCTGTTAGCTGGCAAGAACGTCTGTTTAGGAAAGAAAATTCTCACACACGGTTATGTAAAATAATTTTAAACAAAATATTCCTAATTATTCACAGCATAAGAAGTTGATAAAAAGTATCAACAGATTTTCAAAATTCAAAAGACAGCTCCATCTTCACAATAGAATAATATAAAAATCACACCACCCATCCATATACCCAGGTACTGTAGAAACCATAGACAGCCACTATATGTACTTATTCAGGGACACCTTGATTATGGTATTGCGTGTGCCTTGTATTTTTATCTTGAAGGAAGGTGCTGGTCTTATTTCCACAGTCGGTTAATGCTTTGATTTAACTGCTTGTGCTGTTATTATTGCAGATAAAACTCTATGTGATCTCAACTACTGACATATATGTAGAGGTATTTGCTTTTTTGGTCAAACTGCCCTTCATCTAAGAGAAATATTTAGCACGTTTCATCAGCTTGGAATTTTTTTTCATTGACATAAAAACTTTAAGAAAATGTTTATCTTTATAAGAAAAAAAAAGAAAGAAATTGCATATGCATAAGAACAATATGCATTTGCATAAAAACAGTAAAATAAGTTTACATATGCATATACGATTTATAGTCAATTAGTTTTGAAATGTTTATTATGCGACAAATAAAATGAATTCATAATCACATTTATATAAACAGGAATACTTTGATTATTTATACCAGAAATCCCAAATCAGTATAGATACATAAGTAATGTTCATTGTGAAAGAACCATCCATAAATAGAATTCGTTGCGAACGAACCGCCCATAAATAGAATTCGTTGTAAACGAACCATCCATATATGGAATTCGTTGTGAATTCGTTATACACCTTGCCTGAAAATTTATTTCATAAGATATTTTTTTTAATTATTTACTTTTATATTTATTTATAATTAATTCTATAACCCATATTAATTCTTAGCGTGATAATTATAAAATGTAACTCTTATTTAGATTGCGGAAGTTAAAAAATAAATAAATGTGAAAACCATTTCACCATAAACTCAGAAGAAAATCCTGTTCACTGTAGTTTAAGAGAAGTATTTGCGAGTCTTCAAAGAATAAGAGTTTAGGAAAGTTTTATCTATACCACGTAAATTTCATCACATTAAAATCTCATTTCAGCTCAGTTTATAAGACGATGATTTTAGTAAAGATAAGAATGATGTCAAATATACTGTCACTGTTAGAAATATGTCTTTTTTAGGGGGTTTTTTTTGTGTGGGAAATTTTAATATAAACTTCCACTAGCTTAATTTCGTGATCGTCCATTATATTTATTAAAAAAGGAAAGACGTGATTAGTGCTTGAAAGCTCAGAGATTTTCAGTATCCTGTTGACAAAGAGATTTTCTGTCAGTTATCTAGTTAACAGCACGTATCTCAAAATTAAAAATTAATGTAAAAGTGAGCTATTTCTGTGGAAATCGAATTCAGAGTCTCAAGATGAGCGTTCTACATTTAAGCTACGAGGACTTCATACGACCGTTCTATTTGGATAACGAACATTGTGAAGTGGAAAAATGGAATTGTTTAGGAAGAAAAATAATTAAAAGTTGTTCCACCACGAGTTATTCCACCACGGAACGTGAAGCACTGGCTGTTATATGGACATTAAAAAAGTTCCGATGGTACATAGAGGGATATTGTGTTACAGTGGCATCCGATCACCAACCTCTTAAATGGATCATGAAGTTTAAGTCTCCATACGGAAGATTAGCCCGGTGGGCATTGCAATTGCAGTCTTTCAATTTGAATGTGGAATACATTCCTGGAAAGTGCAACGTTGTTGCTGATATGCTGTCAAGGCCAGTATGTGGACATGATGTCCCTTCATGCGAACTCTGTACTGTATCTTTCGATGTTCCCTCTAGAACACCTAACGAGATACGTGAAGAACAATTGCAAGATGAGGAAGTAGCAATGGTCATTCGCTACTTTGAAAACATTGACAAAGACGTAAACTGTGCAAACTGGACAGAACGAGGCTATCGCATGAATCAGAGTGTCCTCTATCGTTATGCTCGAGATTCCGAAAGTGAAGAAGCTCCACTAGAAGTTCCAGCTCATGAAAGAAACTTGATTCTGAAAGAACATCGTGATGCTTCGACTGCTGGATACTATGGAGCTGAAGGAACTTTTGACAGTATAGTGAAACGTTATTATTGGGCAGAGATGAGAAAATTCATCTGCGACTATGTGAAAAACTGCATAGATTGCAACAGATATAAACATTCTATTAAAAACTGACAGGATTGTTACAGACTCCAGTTCCTTCTCAACGTTTTGAGACCCTCTCAATAGATCTTTTTGGACCCTTACCAGAGAGTAAAGATGGAAAAAAGGAAATTTTGATAATAGAAGATATCGCTATTAAATGGGTGGAATTGTTCCCATTTCCCAATGCCACTGCAAAAGAGTGTGCAATAACGCTGCTAGAAGAAGTCTCGATGAGGGATGGCATTCCTTGTCGGATCATCAGTGACAATGGAACCAGTTCTTTCCAGCTGTGATGCTACAACTTTGTTACCTTTTGAACATCGAACAGTCATTAATTCCTGTTTATCATCCACAAACAAGCCCAGTAGAAAGAACCGTGATCTAAAGCCACGACTTGCAATTTTGGTTCAAGATAAACATGATTCTTGGTCTTAGAAGCTACCAGCAATCCGTTTTGCTCTAAATACCGCAAAGTGCCAGTTCACTGGGCAAACATCAGCTTTCCTAAATTTTCGTAGGGAACCTAGCACCGTAGATGATGTGACCAATGAAATTCGTAGTGTAATTGAAAACGATAACTTTGTTCCGAAAATTACTCCTTATCTAAAAACGTTCGCCAAATTTACCGTTCAGATTAAAGAAGCTGTGCAGCAGTAGCAAGATAAGGGGAAACATTATGCTGATTAAAGACGATGACCTGCTCAACAATTCACACCAGAAGACCGAGTGCACGCAACTTTACACCCTGTTAGTAATACAGTCAAAGGAAGAAGTTCAAAATTTATGCCGCGACGGGGTGGAGAGTATGTTATACTTGCCCAGCAATCCCCATCCATATACGAAGTAGCTAGCTAAGAGGACCCTCAAGTATCAGTTGCAGTTTATCACTCATCTACCTTGAAGTCTTATTCCCAAGAGGACAGTGTACAACCCATGAATCCTATACGTATACGTGGCTGCTCACGAAATACTTCAAGTGCTGGTTCCTCACCGAGACGGTTCCCTGGGCGTCGGAACAAGAGGGAGAGATTGTAAGAGACATTTTGTAGTTTCCCAGAAGGACACTAGATGGCAGCACTCAACCAGACTTAAGAACATTTGCTTTGTTTACAAATGAGTCGAGTTCAAAATGACGTTCGAAGCATTTCGCTAAAGTGTTGTAAGATATGGCTAATCCTAGCTACGTTTTGTAAAATATGTGCAATTTCTATGTATTATTAAATGTTGTGATGTTTTGTGAAGTCTTAAATGGTGAGTGAGTATTTTCCTAACCTCTACACCAGAAAAAACCTTACAAAGTTAAAATGGGGTTCGACAATCACTGTAAATAAAGTTTAAAAACTTTGAATCTAACAAAAAAATTTCTAAATTGAAATATATAATCGTCAAAAATATTAGTATTGTTTTAAATTAATTTTTGCAAATATATTGCTTTATTTAACTATAATAATTTATAAACAGCTAACATTCTTTATGAGCAATGATTAAATAATAAATAATTAATTAACTGACATAATAAACAATAATTGAGCAATAAACTACTTCTGGAAAATATTTCAATACTTTCTCCCACTCACTTTCTGCGTTGAACTTAACGGAAATCAAAATTTTCGGTTCTTTTCTTTAAGAGATCATGGACAAGAATGATACATTGAGATGTAAATGTTCGGTTAACCAGCAATCAGTTTGATTTCCCAACGGTCGGCCGCGGTCGCACCACAGGTCTTTATTTTTTTATGCTGAATTTTAAGTTTTACATTTCTGCTATCACATGTGAAAACCATCTGGAATGAAAAAAAAAGAAAGAAACTCGATTTGACTTTCTAATACATACATATTCCATTCTTCATTGTTATTGTGCACTTACATAATCAACGCCAGTTACATAATCAGTACCAGAGTGAAAGAAATATATTTATGAAAAATACGTTTGTAACTATATTATTCTTAAGTTTACATAATAAAATTTCGAAAAATATTTTTCTAGTTAGAATCTAGTCATTCATTTTGATCATATAAAAACATTGCATTCATTTGGATACATTTTGTTTTATTTGGCATGCGTCTGCCATTTTTTATCTGCGATTTATATACCATTTACAAATTCACTGTAAATAAAACTACAGTTTCAATCATAGTACTATACTACAATTGCTCTGATAAATATTATTATTCCTTCATAGGAAATTATGGTATTGAAATCTTACATGTTGAATATTTTTTATGCTATAATCATGTAAATGACAAAGGATTTTATAGACTTCTGCGTTTTTTACACACTATATGTATCCATCACAATTTAATAGTTACGTATGCATTTTGGTCTACAGTTTCGAAGCAATATATGAAGTTAGAATATGTTATGAACATATCAAGAAAAATATAGAGCACCTTGAGATAAAACATGGATATAAAAGTGACCTTAATGTATAATGTATAGTTTAGTAGAAAATTATTTCTGTTATAATTTAGAAAAAAACGATGCAAACGGCAATTTTTCCTACTGACAACCTTTGCAATGATATATATATATATAATAGTTTGACTACACAAAACATGTGAAATATATACTTATTAAAATTACATCGGATAAACAATTTTTAAATTTCTTTAATTTTGGTTCCTATGCTCATTTTTAAGCGTGACAACTCGCTAAAATGATAAGCAGAAACAAAATATCTTTAGAGTAATTTATTCTAACATCATGTGAGTTTATAAATCACCTGAAACCGTATAATTAATAATGAGCTGATTCATAACGTAAAATGCAGGGCAAATAAAGATATATGAGCATACGTACGTTTCAGAAATCATTGGGATTCCTTTCTTCAGTACATTTTTTTACTTTAACGTTCAAATACGGGAATGTCTAATACCGGCTAAGCAATAGATCAAGTGAATGATTTGCTAATGACGCTATATTTCTCTGAGGAACGGCATAACCTCCTAAACATTTATGCTTCTCTGGGTCCTTATTCTCTGAATTTTATTTTTTCTTGTCTGTTTCTCATGTTAATACTTCCCTACTATTTCTATTTTTCTAGTAATTTTCAGTAGCAATAATTTCTAGTAATAATCCGTCACAGTCTTCCGCTTTATGGGGGAAAATTACTAGAAAATTACTGAAATTTACTAGAGAAGTAGAGAAGTAGGGAAATATGAATATGAGAAGCAGAAAAGAAAAATAAAATGCAGAAAATAAAGACCCAGAGAAACAAAATTGTTAGAGGAAGTCATCCCGTTCCTCGGAGAAATACAGCATCATTAGTAAATCATTCACTTGATCTATTGCTTAGCCAGTTTTAGTCTGGCCGACTTAGACTTTCCCTTATTTGGACGTTAAAGTAAACAGTTGTTGCACTGAAGAAAGATATCCAAATGATTTTTGAAAAGTACGTATGCTTTATTTGCACTGCATTTTACGTTGAAAAGCAGTTCAATATAGTGTGAATAGTTTGATTCGTATTGTCATCAAATTACGAAAAATGAACTATAATTGTCTAGCTCTAGCATATTTATGTATTTATAGACCTCCCACAAGACCGCCAGGTGACAAAGAATACTTAATATTTTGCAAAATATAGTTTCGACCACGTGATAGAACTTAACGAAGCCTGATTTTCTATCCCTCCCCCCCCCCTTCTCTCTCCATCTGCAGAGAAAAAATTTTGCGAAATATCTTTTCCAAACCTTCAAGAACTCTTTCGGTAACTTAGAAGTCTAAATCTTAGCAGAGAGGAGCGAAGTTGAATGAATATTGCACTCTTTTTTAATTATCCTACAACAATGAGTTTTTTGCTGGCCAATGAGCCAAAAATGTTGATTCTACTTTTTGAAGATCCACCGGATTTTAACAATTTAAATATTCTACTAAACTAAACTGTATATCAAATTTCAGATCTTCAGAATGGAGGAAAGTATGTTAAAAATGCCATCCAAGAAGTTAAAACGTTCAAACAACAATACTGAAACAGACAGGCAACCACATATAGTTCATGACGAGTTAAATAAAAGCCTTTAAGTAAACGCAATGTTTTCAGCTTATATCAGAATTTAATCCTCCCCATTATAATGCATGAATCATCTAACACCCATATTTGATGTAAAAAAATATTCTTTTTAGCAAGAGTTAATATATATATTGCTAAATCACACATATACACACAGGTGTCACATTAAAAATGGTTAGTTCGTATTTAAGGACGTCTAAACCCTTAAACTACTTTGAACGCCATTGCTGTACTTTCACTATGTATATAACCTATGTTGCTTCGAAACAGGGAATATAAAATTTCAAAGCATGCATAAAAAAGTTTTATCTCTCTCACGTAACAGTCATTACGTTCAGTTTGCATTTCAGTTCAGTTCAGGAAGCAATGATTTTTAGTTAAGATAACATTAATGTCAAAGATCCTGTCTCTGTTAGATTAAATATCCATTTCCTTTTGTTAAAAGTTAAAAATGTCTTGCATTAATTAAGTTTCTAGACCGTGAAAGATATTAACTTATGAAATGAGATGTAATTTGAATAATTTTATAATGCTAGCGTTCTAAAGTATGCGTGATTTAATGTATTTATATTACATAATAAAAGTAGCTAATAATTTGAATAAGCAACACAATTTGCAAAATCATACGTTCGGTATGAAGGATTTTATCATATAAATTTCCCTTTTCCTGCAGCATATAGTCTTCTTAAATAATAAAAGGCAATGTCTGTATGTCTGTCTGTTTGTCTGTCTGTTTGTCTGTCTGTCTGTCTGACTTATACTCTATAGGTTCAGCGACCGCGCGTCCCAGAGCTACGAAAGTTGGCAATCAGAGACCCGCGGGGGTGGGAAGGTGACACGTGAAAACCGATTTTTAAAATTTGAATTATTTCTTTTTTGTTATTTAATGTTTTATGCGATTTCGACTGTTTTTTCCCGTTTCCCCCCTTTTTTCTCCACCATCCAGACATCGTAGAAAAAAATCACACGACCAGAAAGCGCAGACAATTGTGAGTAAAAATATATCAATTTCAAATCTAAGGGACAAATTCTAATATTCTTTAAAGACTTTAAAACAAAAGTCACTTTCGGTTTAAAAAAACGAACTTTCGTTTTCAAGTCCCTGCGTCGGGAAAAGTACCGACAATTTCGACTAATAATTTACATTTTCAGAAAGCTCAAAGATCAGGCATTCGTACAAGCCCAATCTGGTCAAGAAAAAATAAAAAATAGCCGTACTATCTACATTTTAATGAAGTCATCATTTTCAATTTCTCGGCGAAACGGCGAAAGCAGTTCGATTTTTCACCCACATGCGCGCGCAGACGCACGGTGTTTCTATGGCGACGATTTTTGACCTAGGGACAATTAAAAACCGAATTAGTGTTTGGTGGTATCTAGCTGATATATTTGGGCCATGCTCTTGATACCCATGCGAATACCCTGATGAGGATATTCGCATGGGGATTAAATTATATTTGCAAATGTCATCAGTGATTGCTTTTTATACGGTTTTTGACCGAGGGACAATTAAAAACCGAATAAGTGTTTGCTTTTTGTACGGTTTTTGGCCTAGGAACAATTAAAAACCGAATTAGTGTTTGCTTTTTATAAGGTTTTTGGCTCATTATGTTCCATTGAATTGTGGCGATGTATTGTTTACATCGGGTGGTGGTTGGGACCACAATGAAAAACTTAAACACTGAAGAAATAAAAAAATAAATAAAAATAAAGTTATGGAGATTGTCGCGGTGCTTCGGGTGGTGGTGGGGACAAACTTTAAAAAGAAAAACTTTTTTCGCTGAGCAGCATCGTTAAAGCAGCATCGTTATTTCTTAAATCTAAATTCACATTCAACATCATCAATCTAAAATATACTTTCATGTCATTTGCGATGCAATACTAAAAATGCAGACAAACGGATACAATTTCCTTTATGTAAAACAAAAAATAGAGGAGCATACCTTACCTCTATTAAAAAACATAGGAGCAACTGATCCCGGCTTTCAGTACACATCAAAGGGATCCCTTTCCTAGTGTTACAGTTACAGAAATCCTTAGAATCTCACAGTTCACAAACATTAGAATAAATTCACTTTACAAATCAATTTTCAAGAACCCCCCCCTAGAACATTATTTTTCATCTTAAAATTTCATTATTAGTTTTAACGTCATTAAACTATAACAAACTTTGTTAACTCCACGGGGTTATGGCGCCAGAGAGTTTGCTACGGTCAGAATTTTCAAGGGTAGCGAACAGGCTGGTCGCCGAAGACGGCTAGTATAGAATAAAAAATATTGTGATAGGGTTAAAATTGAAACTAGAATGGATTTTTACGCTCTGGGTCATGAAAATCTAAAAAAAATAATGGCTTAAAAAGTACTATATTGAGTTTTTGGAAGCAAATAACGTAAATCATGGGTTCAATAATGATTATAAGAGCTGATATAATTATTTTCATGTTGTATTAAATGTGTAGTTAAAAGTTAATTATTTAGACGTTTAGTCCTAAACTTCATTTTTTTTTTAAATTTAACTGGTTAAAAATATATACAAATTGATCTTAATGTAAACACATATTTTGGAAAAGAGAATTCATTACAAAACATTAATAAAAAAAATAATATTTTTTTTTGTCCGGGATTCTTAAATGATCTGGATTTTATATTTTAGTTAAAAGCGCGCATAACGTTGCAACCTACATCTTACACTTTATCACATAATCAAAGTAACATCAAGTAACATCTAATAATCAGTTCGTATAAAATATTTTTATTTACACAAAATCACCGTCATCAAGCTCGGCCTTTTCTTCGCTCAATTTATCAGACGATAATTTTCAATTAATATAATGCTGATGCTGAAATTACAGTCGTTGCAGATACTATTTTATTTGGTAAAATATTCAACGTGCTTTGTATTGCTAGAATGTTATACTCCCTAACAAATTACAGTAAGATGCAATTAAAAAAATCTGATGTGGGCAGCACATGACTTTCCTTATATAATTTTACAATAAAAAAATAATGTATAAGATCCAAGGCGCTGTGCTTTTATCGTTTAATTGTACATTGGGCGATTTTCTGGATGACAACATGTAAAACTATTTCAAAATACTCAATTAATTTATACTTCGCGCAACTCTAAACAATCATCAATATTGATAGCATCCTCAATAAGCGATATAGTCCATATATTAAAATACTTTAATAATTACTTCATCATCTAGTCGTCATTTTTATTGATTTAGCGTCATTTTTATCAATTTGGCGACATTTTCGTTAATTTGGCAACATTTAAAAATCGCCAAGTTGGCGACATTCCGCCAAAATCTCGCCAAGCGTTATGGGCGGAGAAATAAGTTATTTTTATAGCAGATAGCTAACTATTGGCATCGAAATACAAAAGTATTACCTAAAGTATATTTTTTCATGAATGGAACTAGCTAGATCCACGAGAATGATGTCACCCAATTTATCACATGATATTACTTTATGAAAAGTGAACATATTTCAACAATAGGTAATATATTTTTTTAATTTTATATGATTTTTTGATAATTGTTTTGAATATCTCAAGAACGGTTCATGCTAGCGTTCTAAAATTTATTTTAATCGTTTTCTAATGAAAATTTACATAAAAAATGACTATTTTCGTAACTTTATTAAAGGTTTTGATTTTTTGAGGCTTTTTCCAAAATTTCACTCGAAAATTTAGGGGGGGGGGGATTGAACATGCGATTTCGTATAAAAACAATAGGCTTCCAGTATTCATGGATTGTAATTTTTATACCAAATTTCGTTCAAAACGGTCCATTCGTTCGTCAGTTATCGTCTCCACAGACTCACTGACACACACACACAGACATCATCTCAAAAGCGTCTGATTCGAGTTCAGGGATGCTTAAAACGTGCTCTCCCGTCGAAAACTCGAATGCGAATTTTCGACCCCGTCACAATACTTTCTTTATACATTATATGTATGATACATAAATTTTAAGCCTTTCCCAATAACGCGCCCTTTTCTTTCACAGTTATCTTATTTTTCCAAGTTCCTATCTCATGTCCAGCACATATTGCAACTACATTAAATTCTATACCACGCCACTAATATTAGTCCACGCCACTAATAAGTCTGCAGACGCTTCCTCGATTATACCATATATGGTCACTAAACTTAACCCTATGTAAAAGTTCTCAATGAAATTGCATTCCCAATCACATTTTTAAAGCCTAAACCGCTAAGATAGCAGTCACATACCTCATATCCTCCCTCCCCCTCTGATGAAAATGTATTTTGCACTTGTGAAGAGCTACGCAGACGGCACACAGATTTGGTTAGAACTGGTCGACGATCAGGAGTCGTCCAGAACACGTAATTATCTTTATTCCTAGTAGCCTCGAATAAAATAGATTTTTATAACTTAAATTGTATCTTCCTTGGACTATTCAAGTCAAATATTATATGTATATAAGGAAAAAAATCTGATGTGGGCAACACATGACTTTCCTTATATAATGTAATGAATTTACTACTTTTACTGTAAAAAAAATAGGTTTTTCTTAAAGTAGATACTAATATTCTTTCCAAGATATTAAATTTTCGACAATTAGTCGTCATTTTCATTGATTTAGCGTGATTTTTATCCATTTGGCGAGATTTTCGTTAATTTGCAACATTTCAAAAAGTCGCCAAGTTGGCGACATTCCGCCAAATTCGTCGTCAAAATCTCGCCAAGCGTTTTGCACTAAGAAATAAGTTATTCTTACAGCAGATAAATGACTATTGGCGTTCAAATGCAAAAGTATTACTCAAAGTATATTTTTCATGAATGGAACGAGCTAGATCCACGAGATGATGTCACCCAATTTATCGCATGTTATTACATATGAAAAATGAGCATGTTTCTCAATAGGAAATATTTTTTTTTATTTTATATGACTTTTTGATAATTTTTTTGAAAAATGTACAATATCTCGAGAACGGTTCATGTTAGCGTTCTAAAATTTATATCAACCGTTTCCTAATGAAAAATTACATAAGAAATGTCTATTTGCGTAACTTTACTACTGGTTTTGATTTTTTGACGATTTTTTCAAAATTTCATTCGAAAATTTAGGGGGGTTCTGAACATTCGATTGTGTATAAAAACAATAGGCTTCCAGTGTTTACGGATTGTGATTTTTGTACCAAATTTGGTTCAAATCGGCCCATTTGTTCGTCAGTTATCGTCTCCACAGACTCACTGACACACACACACATACTTTCACACACACACAGACATCACTTCAAAAATGTTTGATTCGTGATCAGGGATGCTTGAAACGTGCTCTCCCGTCGAAAACTCGAATTCGAATTTTCGACCACGTCACAATACTTTCCATATACATTATGTATATAAGGAAAGTAAAAATTGGCAGTGGCAAGTTATAATTAAATCTGATAAAATAAAACGCATTAAAAACAGCAGCAACTGGATTTTTAAAGTATTTTCCCTGTTTTTGACGGGAAAACACTTTAAAAAAATCTGATGTGGGCAACACATGACTTTCCTTATATAATGTAATTAATTTACTACTTTTACAGTAAAAAAATAGGATTTTCTTGTAGTAGATACTAATATTCTTTCCAAGATATTGAATTTTCGACAATTAGTCGTCATTTTCATCGATTTAGCGTCATTTTTATCCATTTGGCGAGATTTTCGTTAATTTGGCAACATTTCAAAAAAGTCGCCAAGTTGGCGACATTCCGCCAAATTCGTCGCCAAAATCTCGCCAAGCGTTATGCACTAAGAAATAAGTTTTTCTTAAAGCAGATAAATGACTATTGGCGTTCAAATACAAAAGTATTATTCAAAGTATCTTTTTTCAAGAATGGAACGAGCTAGATCCACGAGAAGGATGTCACTCAATTTATCGCATGGTATTACATATGAAAAGTAAACATGTTTCTCAATAGGAAATATTTTTCTTTTTATTTTATATGACTTTTTGATAATTTTTTTAAAAAATGTACAATATCTCGAGAACGGTTCACGTTAGCGTTCTAAAATTCATGTCAATCGTTTTCTAATGAAAAATTACATAAGAAATGTCTATTTGCGTAACTTTATTAGTGGTTTTAATTTTTTGACGATTTTTTCAAAATTTCATTCGAAAATTTAGGTGGGTTCTGAACATTCGATTGCGTATAAAAACAATAGGCTTCCAGTGTTTACGGATTGTGATTTTTGTACCAAATTTGGTTCGAATCGGTCTATTCGTTCGTCAGTTATCGTCTCCACAGACTCACTGACACACACACATACACACATACTTTCACACACACACACACACACACACACACACACAGACATCACTTCAAAAATGTTTGATTCGTGATCAGGGATGCTTGAAACGTGCTCTCCCGTCGAAAACTCGAATTCGAATTTTCGACCCCGTCACAATACTTTCCTTATACATTATGTATATAAGGAAAGTAAAAAGATTAGTAAAAAAGAAAAAAGTTAGAAAAAGCATTTTGTAAAGTTAAATAATGTAATTTATAATATAAATGCAATATAAAAAAATTATACAATATGAAAAATCCACATCTTCAACAGAAGAAGATAGCAATATATTTGCTATGGCTTTTCTTTTCGGTAACTGCACACACTATTTAAGTATTGTGATACTGTCGAACATTGAAATTTAATCATATATTTAATATTTAAGTACTCTTAAACGTTACACAATTATCAAAGATTTAAAGCTAAAAATGATATATTATTTCAACTAATAGTTCAACAGAAAATCCCATTTATTATTTGAAAGGAGCGATTCTATTAAAATCCAACAATCATAATTAAAAAATATTTTATCTATACCACATAACTGTCATCCTGTTTGTCTTTCACTTTAATTACTCTATGATTTTAATTAAGATAATAATAAATTCAAAGATTCCATCACTGTTAAAACACATATTTAGCCTTTGGTTAAAAAACGTTTAATTAAATTTCACATAAAACATGGTATTAATTTTAAAGTGGAAGTTACTTTAATGTGATTTAATTTTTAAAGCCAGATTTTTAATTATAACTTGAAAAATTCAAACTTCAGACCTCTCGATCTCGAGACAATCTCTTGATCACAAGATCTTCTTCATCTCAAGATCTTCTTGACCTAGAGATATCACGCTCTAATCACTGATCCATAAAAAGACTCGAGAGGGCAAGTAGTAAAAATGTTTGTACAAAAGAAAACCATAATAATATATTAAACTTTTATTACAAAACTTAATGTATCATTACATAAATTTATTTAATTGGGATTGTTTCCGAACTAAAAACAAGAAAGATCAATCAAGCATAAGGCATTGATTATGAAACACTTTCCAACAGAGATGCAATTTTATTTAAACATCTCTAAAATGCGGTATATTCGGGGGTAATTTTGTTATAATTATCACAATACTACATCAATTTATTGTATCTGAAAACTTAAAACTTCATCGAAAAAAAATTAACTTTATTCAAATGACGTCATTGAAATATAAATTGCCTGGTTTAAACATCTCTAAAATACGTTACATTCAATGGTAATATTTTTAAATTATCACAATACTACATTAATTTATTATATTTAAAAACTTCATCGAAAACAAATGAACTTTATTCAAATGACGTCATCGAAATATAAATCGCCTGGTTCTCTCTATAAAAGCAGCATTTCATTCATAAATTGTTTTCCATTCCTTTTATTCATCACAATATTATAATAATTTATTTCATTTAAAAGCGTAAAAGCATGGAGGTACAAGTAATTTAACTCTATTCTTAAAACTTCACCAAAAAAATCGTTTGCTTCTCTGTGTAAAATCAATGAGTGTTTCATTCATATCAACTATATTGTAGACTCCATGAGCTAAATAATTTTGCGTTAAAGAAATGCAGCAATTCTTATTCAACTAATTCTGCGTCTTTTGGTGCTTACATTCTCTATATGTGAAAGTTAGGCTTCGTTGTAGAAATAATCAAAGTTTGATGATCATTTAAACTCAAATATATTGTAATAGCGTTGCTTCAGTATGCAGTTGCAGAATTTAAGCAAAAATAAAGCGGTTTTAGGACAGACTCAACACTAAATATGAATTAAAAAGAACTTTAAAAATCACGATTTTGACACAAGATGGATGCCATATTTTATTCTGAAGTGGGTCATATAATCTTTTCATATCATGGTCACGTGATCGCTTCATATAAGAGGTGTAATTATTATTTTAATTTTTATTTAAAAAACTACTGAATATATTTCGCTGATTTTTTTTATATATTTTATGAGATAATTTGAATATTTCCTAAAACTTTCGAAGCAATTTATGAATTTTAAATTTGCTTAAAAAATGTTAGAAAAATTAAGTCCCACAGGGTTCAATGTATTGCATCTTTTCATTCCGGGCTCAATCCAAAACTAATTGGGTAAATATTATTCATTTATATTTCCATAGGTCCCACAGACCGTCTGAACAACATACTAAAATTTCATTTTGATAAAGTCATTTTTACGGCAGTTATCGTGCTAACGGCAGACAGAGAGACATAGTAAACAAAGTCATAAACTCTTTTCAACTATATTCATAAAATGAAATAAATATAAGCAATGTCACAAAAAGAGGCACTAGCAGAGGTTTCTTCTGTTCTGTTACCAGAAATTTCATATAAAACAAGTTTTAGTTTTAAATTTTTAAGCATATATATTTCTTATAACAGGCATTTTGCAGAGATAGAAGATACGCAAACACACATAGGGCATAGGTGAAAATATGAGATGGGGCATCGAGGGGCGGGGGTGCAAAGGTTATAAAAAACATGCAGTATCCATATTTCAGGTCGCAATATGGTAATTAATTAGTTGGTCACAATAAGGTAGCCCCTCTGTGTTTTAAGGATGTTTATTCATATTATATATTTGAACTAAAAATTAAAGAGTTTATTGTAAGTGATGATATTAATGGGTGCTTAATATAAATATTTATATCCTTGTATTCTGTATACTAGTGCATTTATTGTGGTGTTCTTCTACTTTGTGGTGTGGTATTTTTATCGGTTGATAATAGGAATGTCTGAAATGGGATGTTAGTTTTGTATATGTATCTGGTAATATTGTGTTTCTTTATTGATTTTAGTGTATTAGGTATTTATTTGTCAATGAGGGCTGTAACTGGATTTTAATCTGTCATTTTTCACTAAAAAATATTAATAATATAATAATACTTAATTAATGGACATTTTTAATGCACGTTAAACAGTTAGGTTAATTCGCAAATATATTAGCATGTATAAAATAAGCTTTAAAATATGTGTATGCATATTATAAAAAATATTTACAGAAAGTACGGTTTCATATTAAAAAATGCTTTTAAGGTATCAGAAAAAATATTCATTTTTCATTTGTTTTTCCGAGAGGAGAGTGAGTCCAACAAATATTTTAGGCACAGCACGAGGGCAAAATTCGCTTCTAACTCCCATAATCGACTAACTACGCTTAGGATATAGAAACATGCTGCTAAGGGCTTGACTATTTATTTGTGTTATGGCATAACACAGGTGTGTAAATTCATTGAAACTTCGAATTCAAATTATTGTACACCCTTATAAATTCACCCTATAGATATACTTCGTACGGCTAAAATGTAATAACATACATTGGGAACTGTAAATCCTACTTAAAAGGACGATTTATGTATGTCGAAACTCAACTTTCATTGTCGTCATAGTATTAAGATTTTTAACGTTCAATGCGTCGTATATTTGAAGAAAAAAACTTTTTTTTTCAAATGGCCAGGCACTAAACTCTAGCAAAAGACTCTACGTCGAATTACGTCATTTACCCTATGTACGGCCGAAATCGTGAACCATTTTGCCGTCCTAGGACGTTGCCCCAGGCGCACCAGAGGGGGGCGGAACACACTGCGCCCACAACACACATCATCCATGTCTTACGTGGGACTCGAACCCACAACGTGACGGCCGATCGATCGCTGGAAACGCTCGCCTTGACCGTTCGGCCACCGCGTCGACTTAAAGGAGCCAACCCAACAGCACACGGTGTTCCCAGGTGGTCACCCACCCAAGTACTATCCGCGCCCGATGCTGCTTAACTTCGGTGATCTAACGGGAACCCGTGTTTTCCGCACGGTAGAGCCGTTGGCTCGATTTAAAGAAAATAAAATAGTAATAACTGATTGAGCTACACAATACTCCTTATTTCAGCAATCGAAAAACTTACGTTTCGTTAGAGAAATTGTGAAGAGGATAACCAAACTGCCTAAAGTATCACAGATTTTATTTCATTTCATACATCTAGCTGCTAAGCTTCATTTTCATTTTGACACACGCAGAATAAAACAGATTGTTAGTTAAAAATAAGTTGAAGTAAACTTTAACTATCCTAGCTCTAATGTCAGATTGAAGTACAATTTTGCAATCTGACTGACCACCACCTGCTATTTTTATCTCAAGTTATCATCCTGATACTATTTTTATACTCTAAGTTAGTATCTTGCGTAGTTGCTGGCTTCTTGATTTTAAACCGGTGTCCAGTGAATCCATATTATCATTCTAGGGTCACTCTCACACTCCCATATCATTGCATTAACCTGATGGGTTAAGTTGTTCCGGCGACATTGTATCAACCTTGCTGCTCTGGCAATGACTTCAACCACGGAACTTTGCACTGACCAGCCGATGCTCTTTAAACTGAGTTGTTTGAGCAGAACTGAAAAACCATTAGCGTTGAAGAGGATTCTGCAATTTATATGATTAAAAGTGATTAATAACCAATATCCAGAAGGGAAAATGTCAATAAACATTTCTAAATTAAATATTTCTTGAATTTCGCAATGGATTTTGATAGATTTTTATGAACTGATAATCCAGAGATTATTCTAATGTATGTTTCATCACCTTATGGATAAGTGCAGAATAAGCAGAATAAAAAAACATTTTCTACCTATCTGTCTTGACCAGCTTATATCTCAAGAATAGCTCAAAAGAGTTACACACATTTTTCACCTATAATCTTTACAAGGAGCTGATTTCGGGCTATTTTTTTCAATTTTTATTTTTGTTTGTACCACATGGATTTTATTTTAGTATTGGTCACCTTCAATGACTTACCCGGTCGCCTCTTGAAAAGAACATGACTTAAGTAAGCCCACGTAATATATACAAGCAAATATTCCATTTAAACCATGCTAAATATATCCTGAAATTTAAATACGTAATATAATTTGATGAAACTTTTTAAACAATTAAACTATTTCCATTGAAAGCTTAAAACTGGAATTAAAATAAATACCTGTTTTGTCAATATGTCATGATCACTTAGAATAATTCGAGATAGGCTCTATAGTTTAAACACTTTTTGAAAAGTTCATTAAGTTTGGTCGGGAACACATTTGTGGGTAAAACATTTCAAATTTTGCACCTCATGAATTTCATTTCAGCATTGTCATGGTAAATGGCGAATATGTTATTAGTAAATTATAAAATATCCAATAACATCTTCAAAGGAATGATTGGTAGTTACTTATATTATGCTACTTCCTATTCTGCTGCTACAGAAATTCTAAATTACAGGAAGATTCTGTATTAAAAGATTCCTTTAAATACTTGGAAATTTTCTATTGCTACAGATATTACAAGTTGCAGGAACATCCCTATTAAGTTAGGCTAATCAATAAACCTCGACTGCTCTCTTACAAGAGTTGATACTAATTATTTCATGATCCAGCAAGCCTATCTGTGGAAAAGTAATTAGTTTTCTCATAAAATTTTAATTTAATACGAATGATATTTTTTGACTTACATAAGAAAATATAGTTAAAATATGAACGTTTTCACACAGAATCTATCAGAAGTCATGCACGGATCAAATCATATTTTATCTATCAAATACGTATCTATTATTTTTGTATATCATTCTAGTTTTACACAAAACTTCTCATAATAAGATCTCATGACAGTACCTGAATTCTGTCTTCAACAAATATGCCCACAGCACAGAGATACACACAGAAAAGAAAAATCGCAAATTAATAAGTAAAATCACATTGTTCAAAGGATGAGGAAATGCTCAAACAACGTAATCAAGCATACATTTTGTTTTATTGGTATAGGTAATTGTATTGTTTAAGTTCTTACTTCCGTGATCTGAAAGGTCTGAATTAGTCACCACTTATTAGTGGTGACTAATAAGTGACAGAAATGATGACTAACAGATTCAGTCACTTCATTGCCTTAAAATTAAACTAAAAATATCCAACTAGCTGAATTGGATTATTAAGGTACCGTTCATTTGTTTCTATTTAATTAGATACCTTAAACCATGTGATATTCATTGGAGTAAAACTTTTTTAATTTACGCGAAATATTCAGAAGAAAAAAAGTCATCTTCAAAAGCATTTTTACGTCATGATTAGTACAAAGCAGTATCTTCTTTATTTCTTGAACTATAGGTGGTATATCTATTGATGTAGCACAAACTTGGCAAGATCACAGTGACTGTCATTCGTTCATATCTTATTTTAAAAAATATAGTGTCATGTATGCAAAACAAATTACTTCTACAGCAGAAGACGTATAAAAATAGGTTAACTGGAATTGTTTCAAAGAGAATTCTGTTATTCTTCATCAGGTCCTAAAAGCAATCTTTACAGCCCAAATTTTAAATGCAACTGGTAATAAATACACATTTAACTTACCTTCAAAACTACAAAATATTTAGTCGTATACAATATTTCGATTAGTAAAGACTATTTTTATGACATGAAATTGGAACTGAAATTCGCGTGAAACTATGGCATTCAGCTATAGGTCTGCTTCTATCAAAGTAAAATAAAGAATTTTGCATTCCCGTAAGTAGCAGTCGCATTCAGTGTGCGATTGCATTCATTTCTTGAAATACTGTTTGGTCACGTTATTGCTACATTAAAATAATAAATCATGCAACTTATTAGAAAGCCACATACTGTACTTAATGTTAATGCCTTTCCTAAATGTAACTAATGAGAACAGGAGGCAAATCTCGGAATATCGTAGTCAATATTACACAGAATTCTAAACATATTTGAAATTTATTTATTTGAAATATATTCATTATATTCATGAAAATATATTCATTATATTCATTGAAATATATTCATGAAATATATTCATATATATATCAATAATATTCATTTGAAATATATTTTTCATATGATAAAATAGCCATGATTATGAACTATTAAACAATAACCTCGAGTTTGAGTTAAAAAAAATAAGTGAATTACCCACGGATTACTGCGTGATAAGCGTAGTTTGATATACATCGTCTGAATGGAACTAGAATGTCCTTTAGAACAAACAAAACATGTGTTCGAAGCTAAGGGAATCAAGGGTTGGCAACTCTGTCAAAGGCATATCTGGACAATATGTCTACACCACGTGCTGCTTTTTCAAATAAGAACTGAGTTCGAAACGATATAAATAATTCGAATATGTAATAATGTCCCATATTGTTATTGAATCTCTAACAAATGGATTTCCTATATAATTTCCAAATATTTTTACCAGACATCGCCAAATCACCTCTTCCTCTACCTTTTAAAACTTGTATACCTCCCAAGACAAAATAATAGAATTGGTTACCACGAGAAAATCAACAACAGAGTCAAGCAAAAGATCTGTTAGAACAAGACACATCATTCATCACATAAAGCTTTCATCCTGGCACGTTCTTGGAAAGAAAAGTAGTTAAGATAACGCGAACATCTACCGATAAAGAGAGCCACGGATTACTTACTTCCCTGGATTGAAGAAAAAGTTGCCAGATTGTTGTGTTTTAATACCCTTAAAAGAGTTTAATGCTGATAGCATTAAAATTAGGCTCTTTTAAAAAGAAGAACATCTATTAGTTTGACTTATGTAATTAATAGGCCAATTTGTGTAATTTTTTAACAGAGGTTAATTCTGAATGTAGCTCCCTTAACATCGATTCAAATCTGATTGGGTACTAAAGGTCCGTTACCATAGTAAAATTCCAGCAATTTGAATAACATGTTGTACATAGCTTGAGCTAATCAAGTTTTAGGTCACGTCGAAGATTGAATTTTAAATTTCAATCAAGTTACTGAGATATATGGAGTCAGAGATTAGATAATGTTAAGTCAAGTGAGAAAAAATAATTTGAAAAAATTCTTCTGCCAATGAAAATGTTTATTTCCTTAGTGTAATTTGCACAATTGTACAAATTACTACGCTGTTTTGTACATTAGTTGTTTAATACTGTGGACTCAATGTTTAAAGTTTTTCACTTTTTTCATGAAATAAATGTCTCAGTTGTTACCTATGGCTTAATACCATGCTTCGTTTTAGTTTCGGAACGCGAGAGATAGTCAACTACTTTATACGTTACTTGTTGTTTTTAGGTAGTCAATTAAAGCTGTCAATACATTTCTCAGCTTCATAGCGACTTAACAGAAAACTACCCAAAAACTTTCTGAAACTTTTTGAATTCAGTGTAAATTTCTTTGCACATTGAACTTAAATTTCGTAAAATATCTATTATAGCTACAACACGTGTGTACATTATGTATAATTTTGAAACTGGTGAAATTAATCATGACTTATATATAAAATTCAAAAGTAAGTAATGATACATTAAACTAAAAATTAAACAGTGATAAAGAGTTTTTATTATCGACAAACATACTGATAATTTTATCGTTGAAAACATTATTTCATAATTTCATCAATTATTTAAGCTATGAAATAAAAATATCAGTTATAAATATATCTTAAAATTTTAATGGTTTATATATTTCAGTTTTTGTCATGCTGTTAATGATTGTGATGCAAGATGAAAGTAAAACTTTTGATTTTAACTCATTTACAATATCATGCAGGATATCCTATGAATATGCTCTACAAAATTAAACTATTAAATACGCTTTCTTTTTATAAAATTATTTTTTGTAATAAAATATTTTAAAACAAAAGTGGAGACTAAGAGGAAAATTGTGAACATTAATAAAAATCTTAATGAATATAATCTAAAAACTAAGTAAACACATATTTTTTTTATATTTCAAAGGAGTGTAAAGCAGTCAAATTAAAAAAATCCCGGATGCAGTTGGGTTATCTACATTGTTGACTCAGCTCGGAATTATTCTGAGAATCGTTCATTTATTGTTCTGGGAATTACTGATATTTCCTCGAAGAATATAAAAAAGGCTGTGACAAATCTAAATTTCGAAGAATTGTTGTTTTCATGTAAATTACGAAAAATTTTATCTGGTTCTCTCATCTCAATAATATTTATATAAAATTTTACAGTATGCAAATTTGTTTTTTGCTTACCATATCCACAACCGATATACACACCTGGACACACACACACTGATACAAACGGAAATCTTTCCAAAAGTGTTCAAAGTGTGTTATGAGGTCTTCAAACGTGATCTTCCATGAAAATATTTAGCTGGCATTACTATGTTTTCTGCTCAATGTCACGAGAAAAAAAAACGCTATATGTGCAAAGTAAGGGAGCCGTTTTCAACTTATTTGAGTAACAATGGGGTCTGACCTTCCCTGTTTGGAGCAACTGTCTCAAAGGTCCTGAGATATTCTGACGCAGCTTGCTTATGAAGGCATTCCGAAAGAAAATACGTGGTATGTGATCTGGAATATATTAAATAATCAACTGCGAAAATATATTTTAAATTTATAACGACATGCAACTAACAAACAACGCACAGCATTTTTCTTCTTTTCAGCTACAAAGTATGTTTAAGAAGTTATTAAACTACTTAATATTCACCTATGTGCGCACAAGCTCTGATACAAGTGGACATATTTTCGTGTTTGAAGAACTTTAAAGTCACCAAGAGTGATTTTTTCTGAAAATATTGAAATATTTTATTTTATAAAATTTCTGGTTTCTACTCTGTTAAGTTGAAATAAAAATTAAAATTACAAGTCGAAGTAAAGGAATCATTTAAGACGTATTTAGGTAACAGGTATCTGTCCTTCAATGTTTAGTGCAACTGTTTCACTTATACACTTTGGTACACTGTGTGACGCAAGTTGTTCGTGAAGAAACTTCGAAAGAAGAAACTCTGGGACGTGACCCAAAAAATATTAAAGAATCAACTGTGAAAATACCTGTTTAATGTACACGAGGCATAATGTGGAATTCCTGACACACTCATATGAACGGAATCAACATCTAGATGTTATTCATACACATACAACTGAGTCAAGTTGACTAACAAATGTATACTTCTAAAAGACAAACAACTGAAGGTAAAAACTTGAAACATTACATAAACAATGGCCTTGACTGTCTGTCTGTCTATCTGATGTTTGTGGTCGATTGCTTGTGTACACAATAGTAGCCACAAATATTAATGAATTTTCGCCGTACTTTGCATCCGGATTTTTATCAAAAAATCTAGAATTAGATAGAATTTATTTTAATTCGAGTGAAAACTTTAAATTTTATTCGAAATTTTACATTTATTTAACATGACAGTATAGGACAGAATTTGACATAATCATGTGTAAAAGGGTTTAAACTGAAGGTAAAAACTTGAAACATTACATAAACAATGGACTTGACCGCTAGATAATGGGAAAAAAACTATGGGGAATTGTATTCAAAAAATTTAATCGTGAAATTTAAAATTTCTCATATGTAGTATAGAGAAAGTATTGTTTACACGAAAATTTTCGATTTTGAAATTTTGGTGCCAATGTATGTTTTAAAATCTCCTGAAGATATTTGGGCTATTTTTGGAGTAATGTCCGTCTGTCTGTCTATCTGATGTTTGTGGTCGATTGCTTGTGTACACAGTAGTAGCCACAAATATTAATGAATTTTCACGGTAATTTGCATCCGGATTTTTTATCAAAAAATCTAGAATTAGACTGAATTTATTTTAATTCGAGTGAAAACTTTAAATTTTATTCGAAATTTTATATTTATTTAACATGAAAGTATAGGACAGAATTTGACGTAATCATGTGTAAAAGGGTTTATTTATGGCTCAATGATCACGTGACTTAATAGTTTCTATTTCTGTTGTGAAAAATAGTTGGGATACACATGTTTTGTTCGTGACGTCTTTAAGACCCTTGGGGGCAAGGTACTCCAAGTGCATTGTCAAATATGTTATCGATCGATTTTTTCAAACTCTTAAAAGTGAAGGGCAATACGCTATGGTTGTAATTATTTGGACTCACAATACCGATTTTTCATTTTTTTTATGTAGAATTTGAGAAAAAAAATGAATTCTGGTATAAAAAAGTCGAGTTGAGCCACTCTCTAGTCAGTTATTTTATGTAAAACAGCTCAGACTTTAAAGATTGACTAAAAGAGACTTCCATCGTTTAAACTACTGAAGGTGGAAACTAGAAATGTTGTATATATATATTTGACTTACCGACTAGATAATGGGAAATCTTTTAAATCCTGGAATTTATACGATACATTTATAAACACACAGCATTTTTCGTTTTAACATTCCTTCAGTTGTAATTAGAATTATAAAATATAAATAAAGTTATATTATAAATTGTACTATATTTGTTTCCACTCAAATGTTTATAATAAACGTTATATATCAGATTCTTAATTTAACCCCTTTAACCCTGTTATATGTATATAGATTTCTTATACGTAGATGTCTTATATGTAGATCACTTATATGCAGATGCTATACAATAAAAATAAATCGCAAAAACAAAAAAACGTTTGGTTGCCCTATTATGCAGTTTTATTAAAAGTATTTGATATCGAGAAGATAATGCTTCATTTTACCATATCGGATATAACTGGGAGAAATGCCGCAAATTTTGTATTTTTTGCTTCGTTTGATTCAATTTAAATGTTGTACTTGCAAAAGTATGCATTTGAGCTCATTATATTTTAAAATTCCTCAATTTTGTAAATGTTACTTATTTTAATGCAGATAAATACAAAGAAAAAGAAGCAAAAGTTCAGGAGAAGCAAAAGTTCAAGTTTTTGAAAATTCAGTGTTTTTGTCTGCATATATTTAGTTTATCATGATAAATCCCATCCTTTTGTTACTTAGTAACGAAGGAATAAAACTTGCTGCTTTAAACTTTATTGAATAGCAAGCAATGCTGGAGGAAAAAAGAATAGAACGAGCCTTGCTTCTAAGTATATCTGCAATGCACTGAAGCATCTTGTAAAAGCTTGGACTTGGCAGTTCACCAATAAAACACGAAAATGTTTTTCTAGAACTCTGGAGACAGTTGTTGACTTCCTTCATTTGTAGTGCCCATGAATTATCTGCGACAAAGTCTTACAAGATCAACAAATTCATACACACTGCAAATCAAGGTTCCTGTCCCAGAAATTTACCAGTAACCTAATGTGATTTTCATATAGATAATTTGAATACTTTAAATTAAAGACAAACTTTCATTTATATGAGGTAACAAACTGCTTTGACACCAACTGGAAATGTTTCTGTAGTATCAATTAAATAACCATATATAATGGTCAAGATTAATTTTACAATGCAGCATTCAGATAAAACATTTGTACAAGTTCAAAGTGAAATTCATATGTATTTAAACAAAATACATTTTTAATAAAACAATTCAATTGGATCTAAAATGCCAATTAAATCATCAATTTATTACAATCAGTATCGATTTTATCACTAAAGTACAGCAAAATTTATATATATAATTATTTGGCTTATTTCATTTAAAATTAAAGTGATCAAAGAATGCATAAACCATTTTCAAACTTTATACAAAGATCTCAATTACAAATTAGATTACTAATTTGTTAAGACCAAAATCACTTTCACCGGTGACATAGTGTAGCATTTATATAGAAATATTGTACCAATTTAATTTAAGATTAATCTATACCTAAACTAAAAACATGAAATTTCGCAAAAAATATCCCAAGGATCTAATGACAAGTTAAATCGCAAATGTATGGTAAAATTTTAATTTTTGCAATGATCTCTTGCTTTCAAACTATTTAAAAACGCATGTAAGACACATAAATCCATACTTTTCTGAGATAATCATCAAAGAGTTAAGATTTGAAACAACAATATATATATATATGTATGTATGTGTACATATATATGTATATATATATGTATGTGTATATATATATATATGTATATATATATATATATATATATATATATATATATATATATATATATATATATATATATATATATATATATATATATATATATATTGCTTAAACTGCTGTGTGAACGCAAAATACAAAAATGAATCCATTTTTTAGTTTAACAGTATAAAATATTGATTAAAAGTAAAATTCTTAGACTGTTTTGGAGACAAATGTTGAAAAATACTTTTTTTCTTATTATTTCCAAAGTCTAGTTTTAATCTACTTTTTATGCTGTTAATCTAATGAAGTACTTCTTCCTGCAAATACATGAAGCGATTCTAACTGTATCAAAAATCATTTCCAGAAATTAATTTCCACTATTTATATTGAAAACCTAACATTTAATAATCCTTCAACCTAGTTCCAATTTGCTCTGTAAATATAGTCTATATTGTCCTGAAACAGACGTATAAAACAGATTTATAATTTTTTATTTTCAGTTCCAAACAAACTTTCAGCAGTAACTTTACAAACAGCTGAATGAACTATAAACAGGAAAACAGTTAAAATGGAATATTGTCGATGTTACTCAAGCAACTAAATGCATTCCAAATATATCTTACGTTTCTAAGATTTTCTGTCTCAAAGTCAAAATTAGCCATGAAATATATCTTTTTTTTTTTTTTTTTTTTTTTTTAGAGCTCACTTAGAATAAATACTTTTAGTGAACATTAACAAATATATATATATATATATTTGGAAAATGAATTAAAAATACATTTGAGCGCGTTGAGTGTGAGTTATTCCAAAAAATTTACATATGGTCTGAGTAAGAATTAATTACAAAGGATGATCTTGTAAAATGAAGATTGAGTAAACTTTTAAAACGTACATTTATGTATTAAACTCCCTGTGCTGTGAACATATAAATACTAAATATATTATCTCGTGAGTATTAAGTATGTTCGTAAAACTTAAATGTAATAATACTGAGTTGCATTCATAATACAACTTTGCTTCTAACTTTTGTCTAAAAAATTATGCACATTCTGTACAATGGTCTATAATGTATTTGTAGTATAGACCTCAGTAAACATTTTGGAATTAGAAAGAAATGTTTTTGTGAGAATATTTATCCCACCATGAAATTCTCTTTCATAGCAGTTTTTCTCTTCATGATGATTTCTGCTACTGTGATAGCAAGATTAATACTGGTAAAAATATTTAAATGATATATTAATTTGTATACTTACAATAATATTACAAATGCTCTCAAAATATCTACAGCATCTTTTAATATCCAATATTGCTGGAAACTATATAACCACATTGGTCGACTATTTTTACACAATATTGTATATATATTTCGAACTTAAATTATGTTGTAAAACTGTTTAACATATTACCACAATTGTAAAATTGACATAACATCTATATGCTAATACTAGTGCAGTCTGTATGCCAATGAGGTTTGCTCGGGAATTTCTTGGAGTAGTAATATTTTGTTTTCTAAACAAAAATTGATATTTTAGAACCTTAAAATTCAGTTAAAACTCCATTTTCATACATTTTATTTTTATTGCTTATAAGCCAAATATCTGTTAGTGTATTTCGTAAATACGTTATTACTTTAATTCCCTAATTAAGTTATTTTTATCGTATAATTATATTAAAATTTATGATCGACATAGGATCATGAGGATATATGTCGACATAGGATCGATTAGATTAAATGTTTTTGTTCTTAGATATAATTATTATTTTATAACACTCTGAAAACTGCTCGTTATCAAAGCAGAAAACAAAAAACAAATATTAAATTTATATCAAAGAACGGTAGACACTAAGATTGTGGGATTTTGTTCCCAAAACTTTTGGGTTAAAAAAGGGGATCTTTTTATTTTATAATTCTATTATCTCTTTCGGATCTTAAAGCTACTTTATAAAGTAATTTTCAATTAATATAATTGGTTGTATACTTATTTCAGTAAATGGGCACTCAGTCTTTAAAAAATGAAATTTAAACTTGAAACATACATTTAGAAAATTAGTTTCGTTTCAAATTTTGAGAAAAAGCTTGACAACTTCAGAGAGATTTGTATATTGCTTTTTTCAATTATGATTACATAAACGAATTTACATAAACGATTGGAAAACGTAATATACTAATGGCTCTGAAGGTTTAATCCAAGTGTTAGTTAATCCAAGGTGTCAGAATCCCATAAAACTGGGAATATACTATATGGCTATTAGTTTTAGAAATAATTCTTATTCCTTGATTAATTACATGGATGAAACTTACTTAATCGCTAATAAAAATATAATATAATACAAAGAAAAATACCAAACTCCAAGAATATATCAAAAATGGTAATGCACAAATATATCCATAAACAAAAAATTTTTGAATTATAGTTGTTCGCAAATTAATTTAAGTAGTGTTAATTAAATTTTACAAAAGTTTCTCAGATTTGTCCTAAACTGTTATATTTATCGACATAGTTATTGTAGCACATTATACTTATTATAGCAGTTATACTTATTTGACAGAAATTGCACCAATCTAATCCATACAGTTAATGAAGTTTTTAAACCCTTATTCAAAAGATCTTACGTGATTTTTACTCATATCAATAGTAAAGTAATGTTATGCTAGTAAGAGTAATAGTTTTCAATAGCTTAAATTCTTAAGATATATATTTTAAACGAGCTTACCAGATGTTAGCGCTTCTCTACAGCTATATGTCACCTCTGTTACACTTGTTTTCCACCAGTCCGATATCCTGAGTGGATCTGTAGGTACAGTTGAAATGAATGTTATTGTTCTGATTGTACTGTTCTCTACAGCGACAGTGAGTTAAGCAGCAGCAGAAGCGGGACATTATGGTGTCCTTCATGGCTTCCCTAAAATCTCTGTTGAAGTAGGCGTAAATGAGGGGATTGAGGGATGAATTGAAGTACCCAATCCAGAAAAGAATCTCAACGACGATATCAGGACATGTACAGCTGTCACATAGGCTGATGGTGACGTACCAGATGAAGAAGGGCAACCAGCACATTATAAAAGCGCCCATGATGATGCCCAAGGTCTTGGCAGCTTTGTGCTCTCGCTTCATTTTGTTGATGTTTCTTTTAGTTGGTGTGTTGTGGTCATCCTCCACATGGGAATTGCGATGATGGTTGGAGTGGACTACCATCTGAGCAGTAGTATCTGTGCTATTACGCGGATACTGCGGAATGGCAGCAGTGATTTGGGTTTTAGAAATCATTTTCTCCTGCTTAGTAGCTTCAAAGTAGATGCGGATATAAGCGGAAATCATGATAATACAAGGTACCCAGAAAGAAATACAAGACGATATGATAGCATACGGCTTATTTACAACAAATTCGCATACGTCAAGATTTAGAGCACGGTCTAACAGATGTTCGGAGGTAGTGTACCATCCGCTGAAGATGGGAATAAAGCTTAGCAACCCAGACACCAACCAGACTGTAGCCAGCATGCATGCAACAGACTTTGTGGTGATCTTGTTTGGGTATTCGAAAGGTTTCACAATAGCGTAGTATCTATCTACACTTATACAACATAGATGCATGATAGAGGCTGTAGAGAAAAGAACATCGCAACAGTTCCAGAAGTCACAAACGCCCTGGTTGAACATCCACCTACCGGACAATGTGTGGCTGGCATTGAAAGTCATCGCAAACAGCGCTACTAGAATGTCCGCACATGCTAAAGATACGATGAAGTAGTTAGTAGTAATCCTTAATTTACGATGTCGGTAAACACTGAGAATAATTAGTATGTTTCCAAAGATGGCAGTACATATTATTAGAATCAAGATAAAACTTTTTAGGACCAGTATCAAGTAGTGTTGCCAGCCACCATATTCCTCGATTGCGGTGTCGTTCAAATTCTCGTAGTGAATCGACTCGTTGTCCAGCATTTCTGCTCGTGTTTACATCAAAACACAGGGACACAGTAAAAGTTACCAGCGCGAAAGCGCTCAATTTTTCTCACGCCCTCGCGGTTCCCAGCAGAAGAGGCGCGCGCTCGAAAACTTTTATCTGAGTTTCCGTGGAGGCATTACGTGCTGGCGGGAACTGGGTGTCTGTCTGCTAACTGATCGGCTGCCGATTTGGACCCCGCTGATCGCGCTCGCAGCGGTGGCAGAGCGCGTAGGAAGTACGGAAAAACGCGGCAATGAAACGTCGCCAACCGCGCCAATGCGGTTTTCGCGAGTGGTGCATAATCTTAACGTGCGATGACATTAAGTTTGTTTTAAGTGGTTGCAGCGTTTTGTCAACTTATCTTTCTTTGAAAGTTAGCTTCCGCTTAAGTGATAGCCGAATGATACGATTCTCATATTTTCTTTTAGGTTCGATTTTTGTTAAAAGGTCATTTATTTTTTTTATTAAAAATATATTTGATTTGATATAGTTAGGAATGTAGCATAACTAAAATAACATATTAAATATAGTTTTCTAATTATATATATAGCTAAATGACAATGTTTAATAGCAATATTTTACAAATATTCATCAAAACAATTCGCTTTATTATAAAATACTTATAATCTTCTAAAGAATTTAATCCCATGTTATATTTCAAAGGGATATTAAGCCAAAATGAATTAGGAACTTTTATTACTAGCCATTTCATATACAATGCTGATAAACCGATTTTATTTAAAATACTGCATGTATGGCAGATTTACAGCAATACTATATTAAGTAATTCAATTTCATAAATACATAAATATCTTAAATAAAAAACAAAGATAAAATATACTTGAATGTGTATCAGAATGACTTCTAATATAAAAATATTTCAAATAAAAATACATATCGCTTCTTTTTTCTGCATGCATCTGTAACATTGTATTTAATATAGTTGGAGTGAGAGATTTATAATTTTTACTCCATTTCCTGATATATTAATAATCCACGGATCTAATAATCCACGGATCTAATAATAATCCACGGATATATTAATAATCCACAAAGGTCTCCACGATTGTGAATATTGATCGATGATTACATGTGTGTACATGTAATCCTGTGTCAACAGGGTTAGGATATCTTTAAGTGGTATTTCATGTAAGAAATACGTTTGTTATTTTAAAAAAATGTCTTGTTTTTTATCATTGCACATAATTTTTGACATAGGGTTGGCATAGGGTTGACATAGAGTTATTTATCCACATTTCGAGAGTGGTTTGAACATTTTTTCTCCTTTTCATACATTTAGATTCAGGTGTGGATAGGAAGGATGTCTATATTGCAACTTCAGAAATTGAGAACAGTAAATATTTTTCTCTAATTTTATATATTTATCTATTCAAAACATTCTATTCAAAACACTCATATTTCATGTAAGAAATATGTTTCTAATTTTTTTAAAATGTCTTGTTTTTTTATCATTGCATTTCATTTTAGGCATAAGGCACTGATTTAGAGCATTTTTTACATTTTTCACATTTCTCTATTTTTATCTAATCAAAATATTCAGTTATGTCTGAATTAACCCACATTTCAGGCATTTGACTATTTTATTTATCACCCAGACCGTCTAATTCAACCAAAGGGTTACAAGGGGCGGCCGGAGGCATTTGACTTCTTCTTCGACCCAGACTGTCCGACCAACCCGAAGGTATAAGGTATCTGTTTGGACGGTCTGGATGTGCCACCCAATTTAGACTGAAACCCAGTAGGGGCTGCATCTAGAGGGACCTTACCCTACCACCAACCTTTGGGAAGGAATTACGGGGTCATTTGTCTTGAAAAATTTTTTAAATCTGTAGAAGGCGTCCTTTCGGTGTTCTTTACATTTTATAATACATATTTTAAGGCATAATTAGTCTTTCACCTTTAACATATCAATTTTAATATCGAAGAAAAGGCGTGATACAATATGTGTAAATTTACTTGGAATTTTTTTTTACTGAAAAACTCTCTGCATTATCATTTCTGATAAATATCAATAACCACAAAGACTGTCGAAATGTGTTTTCAATTGTGTCGAAAATGTGTTTTCAATATAGCTAGAATCGAAAATGTTCAAAGTACCCCCGAATTCCAGATTTTTTTTTTTACTACGCTGCGATTTTGCTCGCCAATGGACCAGTCCTTACATTTTTAAGAATGAGCAATAATAATTTAAAAAGGTGGTGATCAAATTTCTTATAGTTGAAATTCTCTACATCTTATGCCATTTCTATTGTGGGTCAGAATTGTACATTTGCCATATTTTTCGCTTTAAATGTTATTTTAGGAACAGTATTTCGCCCCGCCAGGTCGCCATGTCGTAATCCGTAGTTGAAAACTGTATATTATACTTGAAATACTTTCATTTACAGGGGTCTATAACTCAGCCTCCAAGAAAGTTAATTCCTTTATTTTTCCTTTATAGAGCCAGCCATCTGAAAGCTGAAAACAGCAAAATTGAAGAAAAATTCAATTGGTTCGGTATCACCATAAAAAAAATTACTTACTGTCGTCCTCTAGTTCTTCAGTGTTGACGGACCTGGAGTTTTAACTATAAAACCGTATTTACTGAATGCTGATTCATTTTACGTATTCTGGTGTGATAATTTCCTTTTAAAACTAAAAGATACATTTGATTTAGAATTTCAAAAATTGAAAAAGCACAAACAATTGATGCTCGGCGTAAAGTACAATTTGTAATGCCTGTCATGTATTTTTGCTACATAATGATGTTGATATATCATTTAAAAAAATGCTTAATAGATAAAACAAATTATAACGAAACTTTTTAGAAATAATTTTCTACCCTGGATGAAGACCCCTGGAAATGTCTACCGCTGGAAAAGTCATTTAAAAGATTCGAAGAACCAGGTTCTCATCATTTCATCAAGCAAAGCATAGGATAAATTTATCTCAAAATAGGTCTTAAAATTTCGCACATAGTAAGATCTCATTTTCAATTTAATAATGATCATAAAATTAGTTTCAAATCATGAAATTGGGATGTGTTATACCAATTGGGATGTGTAATAATAATTTCATCTGCTATGTTTAGCTTTTGATCATAATATATGTCATTTTGCGAGCTATATAGCCAGGGCAGTTTCCTATGACAAGCAAAGCAGGAAATGAGTCGCAATTTTCCAGGGTTGCATTTCATTTACCTCATCAATGTTGAATATAGTTTCTTGAAATAGCTTTTATTACTCCCTATTGCCACTTTTGACTTAGCAAATATCCGTCTGAGCAGAAAAGCGTATAACAATTTTAAATGAGTTTTGAACATTTTGAGGCCTATACAATCGCATTTGAAACTGAATAAATTGAATATCATTATTTGAAAAAGTTCCACAAGATTTAATTACGTAATGCCGGGCCAACATATATTATTAGTTTATTTGTCCATTTTATCATTCAGATTACTCAAGTATTGAAATAGTGTTTATTTTCAAAATACAGTGGGTTCCTTAAGAAGGGAACACTGGAAGATTTTGGAACCGTTAGTTGTAGACCCATAGTTACCATGACAAAAATGCTTTAAATAAAGTAGAAAATTGTGAAATAGATTAAATGATGTTCACATGTTTGTAAATAGTTAAAAAAATTAACTTTTTATATAACTTCTCAATCGAAAAAAAAATTAAATTACAAAAAATGTTACCCATACCGTATTTAGTAAAATTGAAAAAAATTTTGCTGTAGTACGATAGAATTTGACAGATTTATCATTGATAAAAATGTTCATAAGGTAAACGGCGATATCCACAAGTCAACTGCGGTTGCAAATAGCTACTAAAACTTTTACCACCTCTTCAAATTTATTTTATGCAGAATTTCAGTAAAGCTATTATTTCACTATTATGTCGATTCGCATTTTGTATTTCAGCATTCAAGTAATATGTACCAATATGTATCAATAATATTCCAAATTGCCAATAATTAATAATATTACTTGTCTATATACCAATAATATTACATTGATATATTTTATATAAAAAATATTTTCAATTAGTAAATGATTCAGTGCAGTTATTTATATTTCAAGGTATACAGGATGCAGTTAGTTAAAATAAACAAGAAAATCATATGTGACTCAATGAATAAAAACTTAAACAACATAATGAAGTATAAAGACATAAACGCGCTTTTTCTTTAGAATACGTTAGTTAGATCGCGTTTTTGTTTCTTGTTTGTTTATGAGGATACCCGTTTTCACACATGTGCCCCCCGAGAATATCATTAATTCGATTGCGGTCCATGGTTTTAAAAGACCGCATGTATAACATACACATATAATATGTGTAGTTTAAATTGCAGATACGATTTCATTTTCTATCAAACATTATAAAACAAATATTTTATTAATATAATTATAAGAACATTTATTCTTTAGTTTAAATTTTAGGGTCATAACGATAAAACGAAGATTTCAATTTATTCTATCAAACATTAACTAGCACCATGATTGTATATATATATATATATATATATATATATATATATATATATATATATATATATATATTCGAGACAGTTTTATACAATGGAGAAAACTTTTATAAACAAATTAAGGGTATCCCAATGGGGGGTAACTGTTCGTCAATTATGGCAGATATTTACCTAGATAGATATGAAAGGGGAACACATCTTTTAAATGAGATGTTATTCCTACGTTACGTGGATGATATCCTATGCGGATTCGAGGATAGTGGTTATACAATGAAGTTTGACTTTTATCCTCCATGTTTAACTTTAATAGAAACACCATGCAATGAGGATGAAAGTCTGGATTTTTTAGATCTCACTATAATGAAGCCTGCCACTATACAATGTTATCGTATTTACGATAAACGTAACACCTTTAATTTTGATATCAAATATTTGACGTCATGGACAACTAGTCTACACCGTAACATATTCAGAAATCTGATAGTAAATCAAATGAAACGGCATAAGTTGTTGAATTTTACTAACAACGATAGATACAAGTGTGATTGCCGTTTTCTGGAGGAGGCTATCAAGGAGGGTTATCCTCCCGCTTTTCTGATAAGATTGGTTTCCAATTATAATGGTTTAACTGCAGCCGTAACCAGGAAGAGATATTTTGGAATGATAACAACATACGACTTTTCGGATATAGCCTAATGGCGGGAATTGTAATACGCAGAGGGTGACGTGTTTTTATGCCAAATTGAGGATCATAAATCAGATAGCTCAATATGGCTATACACCGGAATTTTATAGCTAGGGCTATTTTTATGTGGAAACATTATAAGCGTTATCCAGATTGTAAGTTCGTGATTATAAGGGTTTTCTGAAATATCGGACGAACTTTTAATAATTACTTTAGTCATATGTGAAAGTGGTATAAAATCAAAAAGTTAAGTGTTGTTCCATGGGAAGGTGTATTGCGTAGAGTTTGGACTATGGCGTATTTATGTGTCTATATATATGTATATATATTTATAAGGTGATAATATTGTTTAAATGTCTTGTATCCAATATTTAAAAATAACTCTCTGACTGGAATGTCTTTGGAATTGAATATATCGATTTATGAGCATTAAACTATCACAAGTGAAGTAAATTCAAACATTAGGATTTTTATGGTGATAAAGAAGCCAATAGGTTTTGGTATCCAGAAAGGATTTTAATAATAATAACATGGATTTCAATAGTCTTGAATATATAGTTTTTAAAGTAATAATTAACCATAAGTGAAATGATTTCAAACATTAGTATATATATGGCGATGGAGTTGCCAATAGGTCTTGAGTCCATATTTAAAAATACAGACACTCTGACTAGTATTTCAAACATTAGTTTTGAATAGAAAGGGTTTAAAAGGATTAAATGACTAATTGTGAGGTAATTTTACACACAGGTTTTTATATGGAAATAATGCGGTTTATGGGTCTTATATCCATTTTTTAAAAAAATATCCTCTCAGACTGGGATTTCTTTAGTCTTAAGAATTTTGTATTTTAAATTATTTGTTATATTTTTACAGAATGCTTCATGGATAGTTTTAGCGTAGAAAAGTAAACTTTTAGATTTTACATGTTATTGAAATTGTATATGTATGTATTTTTGCGGATTTATAAAAGGTCATGAAGGAAATCGTGTAGGGAGTATCGGTAACCGGGAGCGTTTGCCATGGCGGAAAAAGCTTTAACCGGAGTGCTGGGGGTCGCAACTCCCCCCGGCCGGTACTTCTGTCACACATCTAGAATCTGTACGAGTACATTGCTACTTGTCCTTTTTGGGAATTTATATAGGAATACACATGTAAATATTGCAGCATAGCGCTTTACAAGATGTATTATAAATTATTTTTTGCTTTTAGCTTTTTAATCTGTTCACTAAAATTGAAAATAAATTTTTCAAGTTTTATAATGTATATATATATATATATATATATATATATATATATATAAATATATATATATATATATATATATATATATATATATATATATATATAAATATATATATATATATATAAATATATATATATATATATATATATATATATATAAATATATATATATATATATAAATATATATATATATATATAATATATAATATATATATATATAATATATAATATATATATATATATATATATATATATATATATATATATATATATATATATATATATCACTTGACTGCAAAATTTCATAAAACTCCAAACGGTAATTTTTGAACTAGAGTAGGCACATGTCACATAAGAGAAGGACATCACAAAAAATATGCATTGAATGTGCGTCATAAAAAATGACTGACTGAAATAGGTTCTAAAGTTTATAGTAGGCTATATTATAGTATTTAGTTTTGAAATAACAGGTGGCTAGTCTTGTAATAAATTAATGTTTTTATTTTATTCTTATTTTGAACACTTTCCAACATAGTTGTAAAGTGTTTATAACTTTCTTCATTTTGTCTGTCTCTCCGCACAATAACTGCCGTAAAAATGACATCAAAATTAAATTTTAGTACGTTGTTGAGACGGTCTGTAGGACACATGGTAATGAAAATGAATTATATCACCCAATTAGTTTCGGATTTAACCCGGGTTGAAAAGATGAAATACATTGACCCTTAACGGACATTATTTTTCAAACATTTTTAAACGGACTAAAATTCACAAATTTCTTCGAAGATTTTTGGAAGTATCCAAATTATCATGTTAAATGTGTAATAAAAATTCAGCAAAATATGTTAGGTAGTTTTTTAAGTAAAAATTGAAATAAAAATTACACCCATATTATATGAAGAGATCACGTGACTCATTTCAATATAACGTATGACATCTATGTTTTTGGCCCTGTGTAAAAATCACGATGAAGTTCGTTTAAATTTATATTTAGAGTTGCATCCGTCATAAAACCGCTTCATTTTTGCATATCATATGTGCAAAACAATATTTACAAAAACAATACCAACGGAATTACAATATTTTTTATTTTAAATGATCACTACACTTTTATTATTCTGACAACGAAGCCCCTTCGTTGTCAGAACGTTCCTATAGCATACAGAAAGTAAACAAATCAAGCGAATGTAAAACTAGTTGTATAAGAATTCTGAATTTCTTTCACGCAAAATTATTTAGCTCTGGAGTCTGGAATATAAGTGATATGAATGAAATATTCATTGATTTTACTTACAGAAGCAGGATATTTATAGCATTTGCTTTTTTGAGCAAATTTTAAGTTTCCAAGCATTATCATTTGCTGTAATACTGTGATAATTTAAAAAATGTCGGTGCTGAACATATCATATTTTAAAGATGGTTAAATAAAATTTCATTTCAGATGGAAGTGTGTCATAATCAATGCTTTATGCATGATTGATATTTATTGTTTAATTTCTGTAATGTCTCGTTTACATCTTTATCAGTTTATCTATTAATCGTAACAATTTTTGTAAACCTCTTAACTATTTTTTTTATTTTTGTTTATGGATTTTAGAATATATTTGTTGCTATGTTAATTTATGTTATGTGTCGCTATGTATTTTTCTTTTTTTTTCTTCTTATTATTATAAAGTTGTGAAATTCAGAACTTTCTAAACTTCTTGTAAATATTTTGGCCTGCCAAGCAGACTTACTTATTAAGAGATTTTTTCTCTACATAATCTTTCCTCTACATGATATTTTCTCTACATAATCCTTTTCCGCTATACAATATTAGTAGCACAGATCATTGTAATACCCAAAAATATGTTAATCATTTGTGCTATTACTGTCATAGCATAAGTGAGTAATAAAGGTGGTCAAAATGGACTGCGCACTTAGCGCAGCAATACGGGCTGATAAAAAAGTTAAAAAAGATAAAAGCTATTTTACTGTTTGACTAAGGATCTTATCAAGTTGGAGGTTATTGAAATTTCTCCGTTTTTCTAGTTTATAATACTTATAGCTTAAAATCTAGAAGTGATAGCTATAAACAATAAGCAATTATTTGTAGCTGGTTGGAAGATTTATAACTATATATAACCAGATTTTGGATCGAGTTATTTTTTTCTATACTATAAAAAATTGAGTTTTATTTTACAAAATGTTATTCACGTAAAACCGTTTCGGTTCCATCGGAGTGGAGCCACCGTCAAACTCTTTGCGATAGACTTTCTTCAAATTAAATTTTTAGTAATTTTTTTTTTCCAAATGTTAAGGAAACGGATCCTCTATAAACCAAAGTTGGTCTGATATTGAATTTTTATATTTCTTTCAATACAATACTATTCTTCCAATTCAATACTATTTTGCATAATTGAGTAACATTTTGAAAAATATATTGTAACACTAGCAGCGATTACCCGCCGTTGCTCGGGATTTACGATGCAAAACTCTGACAAAAGTTACAGCAGAACATATAGGACCGTGAATCTTATACATTGTTTTTTTTCACTGTGACAGAAGTAATTCATTGCATTATGTAAGAAAAAAATGGATCTGATTGGCCACTCTTTGGCCAATCAGATCCATTGGATCATACATACATACTTTTCTTATTTATATATATATATATATATATATATATATATATATATATATATATATATATATATATATATTTACATTCAATTCATTATTAATCAAATTATAAAAATTTGTTGAGTAAGCCTGCGAAAAATAAACCATGGTGATAGTTTCCACCTAAATTCATATTTCAAACCTGCAATTTTCAAAAGTGACTAATACGTTCAATAAACCCTCACAAAACTCAGAGATTTAATTGACTCTCACGTTCTAAACCAACGGTTTCCAGCCTTTTTCGTTGGGAATCATGGAGTTAGAGAATATAACTCCTAGGAAAAAATTTCGTTTTCCATTAATATCTCGACAACCCCTGATCTTAGAAACTCGAAACTTGGATTAAATTTTTTATGGGGGGGGGGGCTATTTCAAAGTTACCCACAAAATTTCATTAAATTCGGTGCAGCTGTTCCCCCGTGATGATGAGACAAAAGAAAGTTTCGTTTCTCATTAATATCGCAACAACCCCTGGTGTTAGAAACTTGAAACATAAACTAAATTTTAAGTGGGGCTATTTCAAGACTACCCACCAAATTTCATAAAATTCGGTTCAGCCGTTCTCCCGTGATGTTGGATCATACATACATACATACATACATACATACATACATACTTGTCTTTTTAGGTCGGACGGTCTGGGTTTCAACAACAACATACTTGTCTTTTATATATATATAGATTCGGGGATTTTTTATAATACAGGGGACCCCAATGGCTTAATCTACTTATTAATCCGCTCATGCTTGCAAATGTGTTACTTTAAAATCAAATATTATGAAATTACAAATTAATGCTAATTTACTTCTTGTATGTTTGTGGTATCTGTCCCTTACGATACCGATTTCATATATCGGTGTGTCACGGAATGTTAATAGAATTTTCACCAATTATGTCGCTGAGAAAATACTGTCCCAACTTATTACGTTGGTAAGTTGGAAATAAGTTGATAACTTTGACAGGAATATATTTAAAGTTCGGCCTTTCACCTTTACAAATGGTTCCACCTACTCGAACGGGCCCCAACTCGTTCCCGGGTCCTGTTACCAGCACAAATCCTGTGTCCTTGACCGATTGATCCGAAAATTTCTGCAGCGTGTAAGAACTCCAGACAGAAATATTTTCACAGCGATAAGTCTCCAAATCTGGCAACCACCAGCGCACCAGGACGCTTTACGTGAGCGGAGGAGAAAAATTCCGGGACCTTCGAGGCAAGGAATATAACGGCAGATGTATGGATTCTCCAAAAAAGTTTTGCTTACCTGCTTCGGTTTTCCCTGAGGAACAGAGAAGAAAATAGGGTAGACGGGGAATAAGAGTCTTATTAATATTATAACTCGGAAGAAATTCAGCGATTAAAGATCACAGAGTAATTTGAATGGTTCTAATTTTGTAGTGGAAGGTTTGGAATTTAGAATAGTTTGAGAAACGGAATGCATTACTTTATTAATAACTACGACTTCGATTGAACGGGTTTCTGCTTTGTTCCATTTTGAACTAGAAGTTTCGGTTGTCAATATATAAATTATTAAAACAATTGTAAATTATAAATTAGAAAAAATTATTAAATATGTCTTCAATGATGGGCTCCACTCGATTTCCTCATTCATCCTCACATTGTTTATATAGAGATGTGCTATAATCAGTATCAGAAATCAAGAGTTTTAGTATTGCGATGAAATGGATTCATTAAAAAAAAAGCCAATTCCAAAGTTGTAGATCGTTGTCTGAGTAGGAATCCACACTAAAACTGATATTGAAGTTATTCATTTAACACTATAGGGTCAGTGGTGAATTGCTCTCATATTCAGGAATTCTAAAATTAACAACATTTACACTAATACTCGTATCATTTCTGGTAGGTCGGACGGTATGGGTCTCAACAACAACAACTAATACTCGTATCTGTTTAAATCGCCCTTCGTGAGCAACAATGAGGACTTGAATTCGAGAAAGTATATCACCGTATACTTTGACAAGTATTTCAGGCATCACAAGTATTTCAGTTGCTACAGCATCTGGCGAAAGATGAAATATGACGGATTTTCTTTCTTTCCATGTAAGCATTTGGTGCACTCCTGATGCCGATTCATACTAATTAGAAATAAGTGATCTACAACTTTGTAATTGACGTTTTCCGTATTCAATCCTCCGCTGAGGACGATGCAATTATGACTAATCGTTTGACATAATTATTTTAATATAGATGGACTGAACATGTACACTTTTATTCCTGTGTTTTGGTGGTGCTTAAAGACTTTTATAAGGAACCTGTATATAATATATTTCAAGCTATCAACTTTCTTTATATGGTGCCATACAATGCCCATTGGTCCAAGAATTAGCGTTGTTTCCATTAGAAATAAAAACTTAAATTTCAAATAATTAATGTTCTAATCATGGGAATTTCAAATACATTTACCAGTAGTAGTCACTCGCATAGTGTGTGCATTCCTAAAATTTCACAGCATGAGAAATTGTTCTGATAAAAGCAAGAATGTGTTCAAATGATCATTAATCATCCATAATCATCATGGATCATGGTTTTGAGGTGTTTATCGTTTAGCATAAAATCGTTTAGCATATCGTTTAGCATATCGCAGCATAGACGATATTCAGTAATTACAAAACATTTTAAAGTAAGAATAGAAGAAATTTTCTGGTAACTATGGAATAAACCAAAAGTTGTAATGGGAGATTAATAGATCTTTTTATTACTTCTATACGACAGATGTCGCTTCACTGTATTTCTTTCTTAAGATATCGTATCACCTCCAAATATACACTCCCACACTGACATCTTCATAAAAGTGACCCGCATATATATATCTATATATATATATATCCCTCTTATTTTGTAAATGGTATAGTTAAAAAATTTAGATTAGCTGGATTTTCATGAATTCTTTTCATGTTGTTTTATATATTAGCCTGATATCTCCATATTCTTGTTTTAATTATATTTTATTTTTACATCCTCTTATACATTAGCCTTTCTATTATTACCCCTCTTGATTGTATATTATCTCTTATACTTGTCTTTTTGCATTACTGTTATTTATTTCTTACGAATGGCAATGGTAGATCATATATTTTTCCTTTGTGAATGGCAACACTGGTCTCTTCATTCTGGGTTCCCGAGTTCGATAGACTAGTGTATTTTTTGAGTTAGATTTCAGGTATTCTTTTTTCCTATTATTTTTTATTCTTTATGTATGTTGTCCAAGTAGAAATAGTTTATAGATATTATCTATCTATTTCTTCAGAAACATACATTTTTGTGTTTGCTTTTACAAGATACTTGGACTTGAAAAATAGTTTCGAAGAAGCGAACAAATCCTGATTTAGGCCTAGACCTCGTCCACGTGTATAGCGTTTGTGCTTGGATTTCTTCTGTTTTTCCTTTATCGACTCCATACCATTGTATTTTGATACTTTTCTTTGATTTGATGATCCAAAATTTGTATTTTTTTTTTCCATTTGCATGAAGATTTGCTGTTTTATACTTTTATTTTGTTAGCTTGTTAGAATGTTAGGTTTTTCGATTTACAGTTTCTCACTTTTCTTTCATTGGATCTTCAAACCGTTTTATTATATATATATATATATATATATATATATATATATATTAGAAAGATGTAATTATAAAAATAATTAATTCAAGTAATCGTGAAATATAAAAATCACCATAGAAGCAAAACCACTGCCATAATGCCGATAATGGAAAAGATCAGCACCGGCCCAAATACGAAGATTAAAAATAATTAAATTCATCTTCAGGTCTGAGTATTTAATTATAATTAATCCAAACAAATGCCTGTTTCAGATTGGGCAATGTTGCAGTACTATAAATATTCCAACTCAGACTACAGGCACCAAAAGATGAAAAGATGAAGATAAGAAACATTAGGAAAATTTGTATTACCATGTGGCAGGAACCCTTCTTCTTTCACCACGTGTATATGCGACATGTATAACCTCAACAGTATAATAAATATCTAGAAGCACCCGAATGATCATGACGAAATAAACCTAGGAGGCAGTACGAACGTTCACAGCGACACTCCCAGACCCGTCCACTGAGTCAGAGCAGGAAGCAGTACTATTACCCGTATAAGCAAAATAGAATATGGACATGAAGCAAAGATGAAAATTCTTACTAAACAAGAGATTCATAGAAGAAATGGATAAATGAGAATGCCACTATACACCATTTTAAGGGTGCTCAAATCATAGTTTCAACCTGGCTAAAGTTACAATTTTTTAGCGAAAATAAAATTGAAAACATTACTATTAATGTAACTTATGTTCACATGTTTTCTAATTTTTTTAGCTTATTTTATTATTTTTCCATTTTTAATTATTTATATAATTTATATATATATATATATATATATATATATATATATATATATTAGCCGCCACTATAATTGGGAAGGTTGTCTTGGATGTTATCGAGTGGAAGTTGATACACTGAGTTGATAATTTTAATAACAGATTTAGGGGGATATGCATTATTAGTCACTGTACTCAATAATTCCATAAAATGTGCTAATTTATAATTTTCATCAAAAATTTTATTGATTCTAAGAACCTGGTTTATTACAATGTTTCTAGAAACTGATATATGCGAACAAGAGTCTAAATGTTGAATTTTTGATGTATTAAATTTAAAATCTTGTCTTTTATCGTACAAGTTTATAGCCATATTGCAATTTTTACTTTCCTTATATACATAATGTATAAGGAAAGTATTGTGACGGGGTCGAAAATTCGAATTCGAGTTTTCGACGGGAGAGCACGTTTCAAGCATCACTGATCACGAATCAAACATTTTTGAAGTGATGTCTGTGTGTGTGTGTGTGTGTCAGTGAGTCTGTGGAGACGATAACTGACGAACGAATGGACCGATTCGAACCGAATTTGGTACAAAAATCACAATCCGTAACCACTGGAAGCCTATTGTTTTTATACGCAATCGAATGTTCAGAACCCCCCTAAATTTTTTAATGAAATTTTGAAAAAATCGTCAAAAAATTAAAACCACTAATAAAGTTACGCAAATAGACATTACTTATGTAATTTTTCATTAGAAAACGATTGACATAAATTTTAGAACGCTAACACGAGCCGTTTTTGAGATATTGTACATTTTTCAAAAAAAATATCAAAAAGTCATATAAAATAAAAAAAAAATTTCTATTGATAAACATTTTCACTTTTCATATGTAATACCATGCGATAAATTGGGTGACATCATTCTCGTGGATCTAGCTCGTTCCATTCATGAAAAATATACTTTGAGTAATAATTTGTATTTGAACGTCAATAGTCATTTATCTGCTGTAAGAATAATATATTTCTTAGTGCATAACGCTTGGCGAGATTTTGACGACGAATTTGGCGAAATGTCGCCAAGTTGGCGACTTTTTGAAATGTTGCCAAATTAACGAAAATCTTGCCAAATGGATAAAAATGACGCTAAATCAATGAAAATAACGACTAATTGCCGAAAATTCAATATCATGGAAAGAATATTAGTATCTACTATAAGAAAAACCTATTTTTTTACTGTAAAATAGTAAATTCATTACATTATATAAGGAATGTCATGTGTTGCCCTCATCAGTTTTTTAAATTCTAAATTTAAATCTAAAATGTTTGCAACATTAAAGTCATTATTACTTGCATTTAATTGTAAATTATTAGGATAAAAGTTAAACACTATAGGGATATTTTTGAGGGATACACATAGATATCTAAACATGTGCATCTAGATATCCAAACATGTGCATATTTTGCAAGCTTGGATTAATATTCTTTTCGTAGAAGAATAAATACAAATTAGCTAACAATGGTGAAGCACACACCCCTTGTGGGATACCAATCTGTTGCTTAAAAAAAGTACCACCATGTTGAATATAGTTCTCGTAGACAGTGAAATTAAGTAATTTTTTAAAAACAAAATTTGAATGTTTTAGGTTGATATTATATTTTTCAAAAATTCCTAAAATATTTCTATACAGATCATCTATATAAATATTATTAAACAAATTTTCGAAATCAAAAGTATAAATACTATAAATATTAGTATGAGTTTTTAATTTCTTAACTAATTCAAAACTGTTTTTCACAATATGACAATTATTTGAAATCTCATCTGACAAGGATACTGCATTTAATATTTTTAATAATATTTTACCAGCATTAGTAATGTAATAATTATGCCCACTAGTATCAGTTCGAAAAGCAACATGGGGATTTATGAAACTTCGGTACCAAAACTAGATAAGGAATGTTTTTAAAACTATTTTTAGACAGATTTGTTTATATTTGGCTGACATTCTTTTATATATGTACATAAGTATATATGTAATTATATATATATATATATATATATATATATATATATATATATATATATATATAAATATAAATATATAGAAATTGAAAAATCGGAAATAAAAATGTTTTAGTAACTTTTGCGCAAGGCAGCATGAGGGTACCAAACACTATATATATAGAAAAATTGAAATATACAAAGTGAAAAACATGTAAAAAGGAAGGAAGGCTCGGCAAAAAGCTTACATTATGGCGGTAAGGGGTTGTGACCTTACTCCCCAGTTCAACGAGCTCGTCAAAATCGCCGCGGCATTTTCACTCCTGGTCGCCAGCCCTGGCCCAAGCCAACTTCCGGAGTGACTTTGAAATCATCACGAGACCTGGATAGAGAAGTGCACGAGAGTCATATCACCCCAAATAAAGCCAACTGAATTGCCAACTCAAATGAAATGTAGTGCCAGCTGCGGTCCTGTGACCACAGTGCGGTCCTGTCATATGGAGGGTTCGATGATTTTGTCTCTAATTGAACTCAAAAAAGACTTAAGTCTTACTCCATATGCAAAATTGGTTCTGTATAAATTATCAATATTTTTACGCATAAAGGAAATTGGATATTTATTAAAAAATGCTTGTTTTAAAATTTCTTGATCAAAATTGATACGTAAATGTTCCTCTTTGATAGTTCTTTTTATTCTGATTAAACCTCCCAAGAATACATTGCGAAACACATTCAAATGTATGTTGGAGTTCCAATGTATAATTCCAATAATGGGTAGTTTAAATTGTTTTCTTTTATCATAGATGGTGAATATGAGAGGTATTTGACAATAGTTGATATTCAAATCTAAAAATTCGACCTCGTTGCTATTTCTAAGAGGGTTTTCCTTCAGGATTAGGTTTGGTGGATAAAAATCAAAGTTCATTGTGTAGTTATCATTCTCATATCCAATAATTACGTCATCCACATAACGTAGGTATATGATTTCGTTGTTTATATGTGATCTTCTTTCATAAAAACTAAGATATATATCAGCCAATATGGAAGAACATCCCCCCCCCCCATGGGGATGCCCTTAATTTGTTGATAAAGAGATAATCCGTTGTAAAGGTAATTTTCTTTAATAACTATTTTGATTATAGACTTGAATTTATATATATATATATATATATATATATATAAGATGGAAAATGGAAATTATTAAAGATATTGAAGTGTTATAGCATATATGCGCAAAGCAGCTACATATACTATACACGATATAAATATAAATAGTATAAGAAGAATTTTAGAATTGAAAAAGGAAGGAAGGCTTAGCGAGAAGCTTACTTAATGGCGGTAAGGGGTTGTGACCTTACACCCCAGTTGTCAACAAGCTTGTCATAAATGCCGCGGCATTGCAATGCTGGACGCCAGCCCTGGCTGAAGCCAACCCCCGGAGTGACAATAACAATTATCACAAGACCGTTAAATAAGAAAAGTCCAATGGTAATATGAAGACCATCACTGGATGAGCAACTAGTCCTTTAGACCACAACAATCACCTGTATATAACTTCGTGTTATCGTTCTGCGGTCCTGTTATGCATAGTATGCGAACCCTCAAATGCCAAATGATATAAAATAGATTTTACAGTAACAATAAATATACAGTAACAATAATAGATATACAGATTTAATAGATATACAGTAACAATAATAGATATACAGATTTAATAGATATACAGTAACAATAATGCTTATTGTTCAAAGTTAAAATCTATTTTATATCATTTGGCATTTGAGGGTTCGCATACTATGCATAACAGGACCGCTGAACGATAACACGAAGTTATATACAGGACATTGTGGTCTAAAGGACTAGTTGCTCATCCAGTGATGGTCTTCATATTACCATTGGACTTTTCTTATTTAACGGTCTTGTGATAATTGTTATTGTCACTCCGGGGGTTGGCTTCAGCCAGGGCTGGCGTCCAGGAGTGCAATGCCGCGGCATTTATGACAAGCTTGTTGACAACTGGGGTGTAAGGTCACAACCCCTTACCGCCATTAAGTAAGCTTCTCGCTAAGCCTTCCTTCCTTTTTCAATTCTAAAATTCTTTTTATAATATATATATATATATATATATATATATATATATATATATATATATATATATATATATATATATATATATATATATATATATATATAAAGAGTCAAAAATATAAGATGGGAAATGCCAACAGGTAAGATACAAATAGGCCAAGGGGGATTGTGACCCCTTGTTCCCGGTTATAGCCAGCTAATTACTCCTAGGAAACACTCCCGGAGCCGATACCTTCCTGTGGCTTAATCTCCATGAAACGTCCAAACGAAAAGCGTAATCCAGGAATGGAAGCAAAGACCACATTTAAATTTAAAAGGATAAAAATGGAAAGAGGAATGTTGATTAAAGGGAGGGAAAACAATTCCCGATGACAGTGAAGGTGCTAATTTCACATCATCTGAAAAGTTTCCGAATCAACTGCATTTATAGAGATGCTTAAAATACATACGTTGTCAATTAAATTTATGGAATAGTGATGTTGCCAAAATCTTTGTAAAAGGCGTTTATAACATTGCTGTGTAATGCATTATAGTAGTGTTTGATGCAGTTCACTGGATAATGTAAGGCCTCCAGGATGAATTTTCTGTCACAAATGATGCGATCACGTTTATAAGTATGCATTCTCAAGTTGCGAAGGAAATGATTTTTGATGATATTGCGAAATATGGTAGAGCTCAAATTCGAATTCCAGTCAACAATGTAATTAATATTGATATCAAATGAGTTTCTCTTATTATATAGTTTTATATATAATTCTTCATTTTCACAAAAATATATACTAATATCAAGATAATTGATCTCGTTATCATGATTCCTATTAGTTTCTATTAAGTTCTAAGTTGGATAGGTAGAAACTAAAGTCAAAATCGCTGCTGTTTATTGTTTGGCCAATAAGGATATCGTCCACGAATCTGAAGTAAGGCATTTCGTTCAGAATATGGGTACCTTTTTCGAAGTAGTTTAGGTAGAGGTCCGCTAACATAGATGAGCAACCCCCTCCCATAGGAATGCATTTTTTCTGTTTATAGAAATTAACACCATTATATAGAATATTTTCATACAAGACAAATTTTGAGCATCTCTATAAATGCAGTTGATTCAGAAACTTTTCCGATGATGTGAAATTAGCACCTTCACTGTCATCGGGAATTGTTTTCCCTCCCTTTAATGAACATTGCTCTTTCCATTTTTATCCTTTTAAATTTAAACGTGGTCTTTGCTTCCATTCCTGGATTACGCCTTTTGTTTGGACGTTTCATGGAGATTAGGTCACATGAAGGTATCGGCTCCGGGAGTGTTTCCTAGGAGTAATTAGCTGGATATAACCGGGAACAAGGGGTCACAATCCCCCTTGGCCTATTTGTATCTTACCTGTTGGCACTTTCCCATCTTATACTTTTGACTTTCTTATATATACCCGGCATTCGTGAGCAGCTTTGCGCCTTTATGTTGGGTCACTTGTTTTTATTTGTATATTGTACAATTTCATACTTTTGAATATTCACTTATATATATTGTTGTTGAACCTCCAGTTTCGGTCGAACCACAAACAGGACCAGTGGTGCCAGAAGAAGGACAAAGAATGACACAAGACGAGATCACAAAGTTTTTATTAACACAAACAAGCATCACTGAGGAAGGTCTGGAGGGGTGCAGCTTCACATTTGGCGAGGAACCAGAAGGCGGAAGACTGACTTCATCCTCAAGAAAACGCCCATGCCTTACTCGGGATTCGAACCCAAGCCCACTAGACAGCAGTCGGAGGCGCTATCCACTTCACCGCCTGGGCGGCATTGTACAGACACACACACACACACACACACACACACACACACATATATATATATATATATATATATATATATATATATATATATATATATTTATATATATATATATATATATATATATATATATATATATATATATATATATATATATATATAAGATTCAAATAAAAGAGGGAAACGACCAATTACATAGCATAAATGGCAGAGGTGGATTGCGACACCTCTTTCCCGGTTAGAAGCGTGCTTTTAAGCCCGGGTAACACTCCCGGAACCAATGCCATGCAGTGGCCTATCTTCCGGATATGTGTGAAGTCAAAGACACAGAAAAAAAAGCGAAGCAAACCATCTAGAAGCGACCACAAGACCAGAAACGACCTCAAGACTAGAAGCGACCATTGCAAGACTTTAGAAGCGACCATTGCAAGAGAAAGGGATGGAATGTAATCCGTATGAAGTGCATGCTGACGCTTAAAGCAGAAATCTGTTATCAACGTGCACCAGGGTGCGCTGTCCACACATGCGCAATGGTCCCACTAAGAACTTAAAGTGTTACTGCAAACATCCGCTATATCTCTAAAGTATGCATTTTTTTCTCTTTCTGTATTGAAAATTGAATTATAATAGTATTTCAAGAAGTTTTCGGGATAATTTCTTTTTATTGCTTCTTGCATGATATTTCTGTTATGTATGATACAATCAGTCTTGAAAGTATTAATACGTTGATTTCTCTTGAGGTGATTGATGACAATATTTCTAAATATGTTTTTAGTTAAGTTGGATTTCCAGTCAATAATGTGGTTAATTTTAATATTGAAGTTGTTTCTTTTGTCAAATAAAACAGTATAAAAACGATGGCAAAGAGGAGGCAATAAGAAATATATGAGTTATAATGCAACTCTCGAAAGGATCGAACAGTTCATAAATAAAGTGAGAACACAAATAGTAATTAAACCTGGATGGATTAAAAATCTAATATTCGGTATCAAAAAACGTTATGTTAAACGCATCTGGTATTATTTACAAGAGTATCAATTCGAAAAGAAATCAATGAAAAATAAAGAAATTGCATGTACGAATTTTGCAATAATGTTGGATTCACTGAAACTAAAGGCCAGTTTGTTGAAAGTGGAATTAAATTCACCTACCAAGGAGAAAATTACATCAGAACTATTTATAACTACCTTTAAAAACAAAAATTTTGACGAGTTGCCAATCAAATCCTATATCAAGGACTTAGCACATCTCATGCCAATACCTAATATGGATGTTAAATTGATTTATAAATTTGTACAAACCAATGGAAGAAAAATCTTTAATTATAACCGTATAAGTAAAAACATCAATGAATTCAAAAGTAATGTATGTGAGTGCCAAAATAGCCCATTTCTCAATTCTCATCATGGACATATTATCACAGGAGACCTCAATATTGTAGATAATCCACAATTAAAGTACATGCTTCAACTTGGTACTAAATTCAGAATACAGGAATATAAAAATATTGAAAACGACTTTGAACAAGATCTGAAGAAGTTTACATACAAACTAGCCGTCAAATACAGTCTGCCTATACAAGCATTTACGAAATGGAAATATCACCTGACCAAAAAGTTCAATCTGCACTATAAACAATTACGTAAAAAAACATATTATCCATCTATAAAAACTGCAGTTAAAAAGTGTGAAGATAAATATGCTATAACATACACGGGTAAAGTCGTCTCTACTTACTCATTTACCTGCCGTAAATATTACGTCGATACTTTAAGTAACAGTTATCAAGACACCCAAATGTATACCCAGTTACATCAAACAGGAAAAGTTTAGAAAATAAAATAAAAGCTTTGTATAAACGAATTGATATTGATCTAAAAACAGTTAATTTTCCTTATCTTGTACTTATACCGAAGCTTCACAAAAATCCTGTCAAGTTCCGTCCTGTTACAGTGGGATGTGGATCCTACTTAACAATAGCCAATGCAAAACTTTTAACACTTCTCAAAAGTGTAATGACACAACTCAAAAAACATGGCACAGTAATGATAAATAATAGTTACGATGTAATCAACAGACTACAATTTTATAATAAGGACTTACGTTTTAAAAGTTTTGATTTCCGAGATTTATTCAACAATATAAATCTAGGAAATTTATATGAGATATTGAAGGAGATATATGCAATATATGACTTAAAGGAGGTCATTACTATCGGAAAATATCAAGACTTGTTACGCATCGTGCTGTTTGAGAATATTTTATTTGATGGAACAAACTATTTTCAACAAATAAAAGGTATCCCCATGGGAGGGGGCTGTTCCTCCCTGCTTGCCGACCTTTATTTGAATAAATTTGAAGAGGGCACTCACATCTTACATGAATTACCATACTTTCGTTACGTTGACGATGTCCTTTTTGGACAATATACGAATATGCCACCGTTTGATTTTAGTTTTTATCCTAAAGAACTGGAATTGATTGAAAATAAAGGAACGGAAGAAAACAGTGTTGATTTTTTAGATATCACACTAAAGCAAGATAGTAAATATGGCACTTATACTGTTTTATTTGACAAAAGAAACAACTTCAATATTAAAATTAACCACATTATTGACTGGAAATCCAACTTAACTAAAAACATATTTAGAAATGTTGTCATCAATCACCTCAAGAGAAATCAACGTATTAATACTTTCAAGACTGATTGTATCATACATAACAGAAATATCATGCAAGAAGCAATAAAAAGAAATTATCCCGAAAACTTCTTGAAATACTATTATAATTCAATTTTCAATACAGAAAGAGAAAAAAATGCATACTTTAGAGATATAGCGGATGTTTGCAGTAACACTTTAAGTTCTTAGTGGGACCATTGCGCATGTGTGGACAGCGCACCCTGGTGCACGTTGATAACAGATTTCTGCTTTAAGCGTCAGCATGCACTTCATACGGATTACATTCCATCCCTTTCTCTTGCAATGGTCGCTTCTAAAGTCTTGCAATGGTCGCTTCTAGTCTTGAGGTCGTTTCTGGTCTTGTGGTCGCTTCTAGATGGTTTGCTTCGCTTTTTTTTCTGTGTCTTTGACTTCACACATATCCGGAAGATAGGCCACTGCATGGCATTGGTTCCGGGAGTGTTGCCCGGGCTTAAAAGCACGCTTCTAACCGGGAAAGAGGTGTCGCAATCCACCTCTGCCATTTATGCTATGTAATTGGTCGTTTCCCTCTTTTATTTGAATCTTATATGATACTTTTTGTGCATGTGCTGCTTTGCGCCAACACTTGAAGTATAAGAATTTCCGTTGTATAAAAGTTTTCACTTCGTTTTATATGATATATATATATATATATATATATATATATATATATATATATATATATATATATATATATATATATATATATCTGTGTGTGTGTGTGGTGTGTACGTGTGTTTGTATAGTGTATATAATGACAAAGAGACAAAGGAACAGCTTATGAGATTAGCTAATTTTATACAACTACACAGTTTTTAATATGTTGAACGCATCCAATATTTTTTAAATGTTACCTTGGATTAATTTATCAAACAAAGGAAATTCATTATAGTTTTCATACAGGTATTAGAATGTCTGTGGAAATTTAATTAGGTAAAATGCGAAATATTTCCCACACAGTGTTTAAACAGCTTCATAATATAATGGAGATCAATGATATTCTAATATTTTGTTACCCCCATTATATACTAATAATAAAATAGCTTTCTTGACATAGACGCATGAAGCTAGTGAAATTCGATAGCCGATTTATAGTATAATTGCATGCGGAAGAATGTTATAGTTACTTGATTAAATATTTAATTCGATCTGTGATAAGACAGACACCCTCATGGATAGAGACAAACTGATTTGTAATTTTTTATAACACTGATATCTAAAACTATTTCTTTCGTAATTATATTATTTTAATTAATTGCGGATATACATACAAATTTCAGAAAGTTCTTTTTTCCTTCCATCTCAACACTACCAAATTATTTAACATTTCTTTATTAAAATCAGAACAAAACTGTGAAAAAATATTATTATGATTATTTATGTTCTACTAAAATTAAAACGTTATTATAATAGAAATACTATATTTAATTTTCGTATCCTGCAGAAGACATGAACTAAAGATATGCGTAATTTGGGAAAAAAAATTCAGTCGTGTAAATTCTATTATATACTTTAACTACTACATAGTTCTAATTTATCCTTTGAAATTTATTAATGTATTATATCAGAAAATGTTAATATTTGTTTCATAAAAATAATTTTTAAGAAAAATAGGTCAACCACTGTATAGTTTTGAATATATAGTTCATCATATCTATAAAAATTCTAAATGAAATGAATCCCAAGACTTTATGTATATATATATATATATATATATATATATATATATATATATATATATATATATATATATATGTGTGTGTGTGTGTGTGTGTGTGTGTGTGTGTGTGTGTGTGTGTGTGTGTGTGTGTGTGTGTGTATACAGGGTGTTCAGTTAATGCGACGACAAACTTAGAGTGTTGTTAGTAGACATCATGAGGAACACAAATATATATGTCGCAAATCACATTTATTCGGTGAAAATCGCGAAAATACGTATGCAAGTTCTGACGTCACGAGGGGACGACAAAAATTACAATAATAACTACAAAACGATTTATTTGACAGCATATTTATAGCACAGCTTGTGGTACACAGTACTATACTGGAAAGGGAACGATGAGAATGATGTGAAAGAAATTATTGCAGGTGTTATTCGAAGTGATGGCCGCGGACATCATTGCACAGTCTACAACGACGTAAAAACGATTCCCGGTCCCAGTCCGGGAATCGTTTTTGAATTGTGATTAGCCCATATACCAAATTTCAAGCCTCTATCACGTTGGAAAGGAGGCGTTTTTCATTTGTTCGTGAAATCGAATATTTTAGTGTGAGGCACCCCCTATAATAGCAAATATGGGAAAACTGAAATGCACACTTTCATACTTTCCAACTATCTACCTGTACACTAAATTTAAGGCCAAACAACGGTAAAGGCCAAACAACATGTCCGGCGCGTCTAATCCATCACCCTGGGTATGTAGCATCGATGTGGTTACGCATCACGCGGGAAAATGTGCTGGGGTACCATCATGCATGAACCACATGACTCGTTGCACTGCGGCCAGCACACTCTGCAACAATCCTGGGTGGACGTGTTGCTGGAAACGCGACACTGCTTACGACAGACATCGTGAACGAACCCACGAACACATTCAGTGATCAACTGACATCCGTCTTCCCTCTCCTCTGGAGTCAAAGCCTGCATGCCTATTTTCGCGATTTTCAGACTAAACGTGGTTTGCGACACCATGTTCCATTTCAATTTGTGTTCCTCTTGATGTCTACTAACGACTTTCTGAGTTTATCGTCGCATTATCTAAACACCCTGCATGCGAGGGTCACACTGAAAATTTTAGGATATGGCTAAGTGGAACAAGTTAAAATTGATAACTCTTAGGAGTGTCCACATTACTCCCCTATAACAAAAATTCACTTTTGTAGGCGAATTTTCCAGAAGAGTAAATGTTTCAAGCCATCCACTTCTTGGAATCGATGAAAAATATGCTTTTATAGCCTCATCAATCTCATCTTCGGAATGAAAATGACGCCCACGAAATTTTTTTAGATTAAAATATTGCCAAAAGTCGTCACACATAGCAAGATCAGGAGAATAGGGTGGATGCTCTATCACTTTGATATTTCTTATTAAAGAAATCCGACTGTCATTCTTGCTGAATGAGAAGATGCATTTTCAAGGTGAAGCATGAGTTCCCTAACAATCACTTCCTGAAAAATTTCTGGACGACACATAGTGGTATACCAGTTAGCTGTAACTGACTTCTATTCTTCTAGCTTTATAGCTTTGACCAGACCTGTAGCAAATATTATAAATCTGAAATTGCACACTTTCTTCATTTAGACCGATATACCCGTATACCAAATTTGAACTCTTTATCCTATCACGAAGCATGCTTTTTCTTTCATTTCACCTTTCAAACTTCTATCTGTGTAGCACCCTCTTAAATGAACATTGTTGAAAAACTGTATTCATTTTGTGTTTTTTTTTATCAAATGATTAGCCCATATAACAAATTTCTAACCTCTATCACGTTGAAAAGAAACGTTTTTCATTTGTTCGTCAAATCGAATTTTATAGTGGGCGGCACTCCCCTACAATAGCAAATATTGGATAACTGAAATTGCACACTTTCATCCATTCCAACTATCTACCAGCACACTTTCTATTACCTGTACAAGTTTCTATTTCGCATGCTTTTTCTATCATTTCACCTTTCGAATGTTTTTGTGTGGAGTACCCACCCTCTTATACGAACATTTTTTAAAAACTCCATTTTTTTCTTGGGTTTACTATCATATGATTGGCCCATATACCAAATATCAAGTCTTTTTCACATTTTAAAAGGGGCCTGTCTCATTCATTCCGAAAATTGAACATTTTGATGTGCGTCACCCCCTAAAGCAGATAATATTGGAAAACTAAAATTGAACATTTTTTCCTTCCAAACTATTTACCTGTACAACACATTTAAAATCTGTATCTCATCTCGAAGCACGTTCTTTTATAAATTTACCTTTCGATCGTTCTTCTCTGGAGCACCCCTTAAACGAACATTTTTGAAAAACTATATTCGTCTTGAGTGTTTTCCTCAAATGATTAGCCCATATACCAAATTTCAAGCCTCTATCAAATTTTAAAGGAGCCATTTCTCATTTATTCGAGAAATCGAACATTTTGGTGTGCGGTACATCCTTAATTAGAAACTATTGGAAATCTGAAATTGCACACTTTCTTCCTTTCAGATGATTTAACCATACACCAAATTTGAAGTATCTATCTCATAGCAAAGCATGTGTTCTATCATTTCACTTTTCGAAAGTTTTGGCGTGCGGAACCCCCAAAATTACAAATATTGAAAATGTTTTATTGCACACTTTCTTTCTTTTGTACTATTTACCTATACACCAAATTTGAAATTTCTATTCCACCGCAAAGCATATTTTTTCTATTATATCACTGTTCGAGCGCTTTCGTGTGGCGTAGCCACCCCTTTAAATGAACATTTTTGAAAAGCTCTATTATTTTGTTTTTTATCAAATGATTGCCCCATATACCAAATATCAATCCTCTATTAGAGTTTAGAAGGAGACTTTTCTCCTTTATTCGGAAAATCGAACATTTCGATTTGCAGCACCCCCTAAAGTAGGAAATATCAGAAAACTGAAATTTCACATGTTCTTCCTTTCGAACTATCTATCGGTACACCATATTGGAAGTCTATATCTCATCTCGAAGCAAGGTTTTTCATCATTTCACCTTTCGAACATTTTTCTCCGAAGCACCCTTTTAGACGAACATTTTTGAAAAACTTTTTCGTCTTGATTGTTTTTATCAAATGCCTATATGCCAAATTATAAGTCTCTATCAAAATTTAAATTAGGTGTTTCTCAAAATCGAACATTTTGGTGTGCAGCACCCCCTAAAGTAATAAATATTGAAAATCTGAAATTGCACACTTTCTTTCTTTCGAACGATATTCCCATATACCAAATTTGAAGTCTCTATCTCATCGCAAATCATACTTTGCTATCATGTCACTTTTCAAACGTTTGGGTGTGGGGAAACCTCTCTATAGAACATTTTAAAAAAAATCGATTTTTCCAGGTGGTTTTAACGAACGATCGACCCGTGCAGCAACTTGCAAATCTCTATCTATTCGGGAAGTGCCTAAAAATGCGTTACAGACAGACAGACGGATGGCCACTTGGCAATTAGTACAGAATAGATGCGGCACGCTCTGCTTTTTGGTGTTCTGTTAAATTATGGGGGACACAACGACAAACTAATTTCTTCATATGCAGTTCTTCATGAATAATTTTATGTATAGCTGCTGATCCAATGTTAAGTTCCTTGTGTATCATTTAGTAGGTACAGCGATTATTATCGATTAACATTTTTCGAATAGCTGACACATTTTCTGGGACTGCAGCTGACAAAGGTGTTTTTCATCCAGGAGAGAATTTCGACCTCTTCTAAGCACTGTAAACCATCTGAATATAGTGGCACTATACGGAGCATCATTTCCATATCTTAATTGTAGACATTGAAGACATTCTTCTTGCTTTAGACCCTTTTAAAAATCATAGAAAATCATAGCTCGATAATGCCCTCGCGTCAACTCTATTTTCTTATTTTTCAAAATTTATTCTATGATAGCCAAATGATTTATTCTACGATAGATATGTAATTGTTGCCACAAATGATCGTCTGCGGACATAAAAGATTTCAGATTTAAATATCCGACCATTAATTTTTTTCTAGTGCTTATCATCTGCCCCTGTTTTAAAAATTTCAGTGAGACCCTCGTATATGTTTGAGAGAGAGAGAGAGAGAGAGAGAGAGTTGACGTCATCTAATCTCCCGGATTTCGAGTGGGAGCTTAAAGTTTATGTCTGCTTTGCAATGCAATTACTGAATACAGTAAAATAGACCATTGCTTCCTACTTGTGCTAATTCATTATTCAGTCTACCCACCAGAGGGTTGAGGTAAACGTCCCAAATAACAGTGATATTTTTCTTTTGTGTTGCTGAAACAGAATAAAAGTCAAAACATTATGTGGTACTGCATTACTTAAGAACTCTTAAGTGTATCATATTTCTATTTTGCCGAAAAAAGCTCTCATTATTTTTATTATAATATACAATAATATTGTACCGAACATCTAATGCAAAGTGATATATGACAAACTTGAGAATGTTATTTTTTTAATGACGAGGAAATCGTATATGATCATATTAAAATATAATCTAATTTTCTAATAAATCCACAAAAACAGCTATTAATTTCCTTATATACATAATGTATAAGGAAAGTATTGTGACGGGGTCGAAAATTCGAATTCGAGTTTTCGACGGAAGTTTCAAGCATCCCTGATCACGAATCAAACATTTTTGAAGTGATGTCTCTGTGTGTGTGTGTGTGTCAGTGAGACTGTGGAGACGATATCTCACGAATGAATGGAGCGATTTTGAATGAAATTTGGTACAAAAATCACAATCCGTGAATACTGGAAGCCTATTGTTTTAAAACACAACCGACTGTCCAGAACCCTCCTAAATTTTCGAGTGAAATTTTTAAAAAATCATCAAAAAATCAAAACCATTAATAAAGTTACGCAAATAGACATGTCTTATGTAATTTTTCCTTAGAAAACGATTAACATAAACATTACAAAGCTAGCACAAACCATTCTCGAGATATTGTACATTTTTCAAAAAAATTATCAAAAAGTCATATAAAATAAAAAAAAATATTTCCTATTGAGAAACATGTTCATTTTTCATATGTTATACCATGCGATAATTTGGGTTCATATGTTATACCATGCGATAATTTGACATCAATCTCGTGGATCTAGCTCGTTCCATTCATGAAAAAAGATACTTTGAGTAATACTTTTGTATTTGAACGCCAATAGTCATTTATCTGCTGTAAGAATAACTTATTTCTTAGTGCATAACGCTTGGCGATATTTTGGCGACGCATTTGGCGAAATGTCGCCAACTTGGCGACTTTTTGAAATGTTGCCAATTTAACGAAAATCTCGCCAAATGGATAAAAATGACGCTAAATCAATGAAAATGATGACTAATTGTCGAAAATTCAATATCTTGAAAAGAATATTTGTATCTACTTTAAGAAAAACCTATTTTTTTTACAGTAAAAGTAGTAAATTCATAACATTATATAAGGAAAGTCATGTGTTGCCCACATCAGATTTTTTTACATAGTGGATGGGGTGGGAAGGTCTGAAAATACCAATGCAAGTCATATGTGATTGTTTATATATAAGATATAAAATGAAATAATGCATGTATGAGAATACTATCAAAGTCGGAATAATTCCAGATTTTGTGTAGTTGCTTTGCTGGGATATACGTAAAACTCAAATTAAAGGATTATTACTCGTAATTTCAGTTAAACCTTTTGGGAAGGAAAATTGCATACGGGAACAAATAGTTTAAAGGGAAGAGCAATTATCTACAAAAACAAATTAAAACAGAGTATTTGAGGTATATTTAAGTCCCTCTTCCCTTTAAAAGCCACGTTATTGTCAATGCCTTTCTATTATTCCTATAAAAATGTCTATGAATTCGTGTCATGCAATGTACAAGTTTTGGATTACATGCCAACACAGGATATAATGATAGACAGTCATCATAACGGCAATCGGAACATTGCGCCAATCGCAGCATAGTACAATATACATAAATAGATATGCAGCTTACGCAAATGAATATGCTAAATAAATGCAGATCAGTTATCGATTGTGACATAATTTTATAATATTTAATTAATATTTTATTTTTAGGGTATTTGCAATAAACGTTCAAACAATTACTCTATTTTTATTTACAGAGTCTTTGCTTATAAGCATCACATTCAGTTACCCGATTGTGCATCTGTCGCGGATAACAATCATACATGAACTTGTTTTGAGATTTTTATGCGCGAAATATCACGCATATCCCAATACCCACAGGTTTAGCAAGTTAAATTGTCATGCACCACAATTTTGCATACATTCATGAACATTAGCAAATTTTGGCCTTTCAAACACCCATTGTCAATTTTTTTTTAAAAAATGGTTGAGCTTAATTGCACGTTTGAGGTGTAAAAGCCACGTTCATTTACACATAGTGACGAAAGCATAATAAGCGATATGTAATCGTGTATAATGATTTATCGACCTGTAATGAAGACTTGAAAGACGTATTTATTTATAACTACAATAATAATGCAGCATATAGATGTTTCGAGGATACGCTACTCTTCATAAGTGGCGAAGTTGGTTTGGTTGCACCCCCTCCCTTTCCCTTTCCCTTACGCTTAACCCTCATATTAGCATACCATTTTATTGTTAAGAAAATTCCACCTTTAATGTAAATGATTTTATTATTTATAGAAAAAGCGTTTTTATTATAAAATGTTAAATTCGTAATGAATGTTACAATTTTTTAAATGAATGTAGAACAGTTTGTCGCAAACACAGGCACCTCAACAACGGAATAAGATTTTGTCTTTTTTTCAAATTGTTTACCTCCTTAAAGGATGTAATATAAAAAAAAACTAAAATCGTAAGTAAATAACACAAAAACAAAATCCGCCACTCTAATATATTGAACGTAAAGTAGAAGAAACAAGGGGTAGATTGTCTAAGTACGAATGGCTGGAAGACAAAGTCGTCAAAGAAGTTTTTGCGAGCTCCCCATGGGGGCCTCATTCCGCTTTTGAGCTACTTATGCTGCAGACAGAATGCGCAGTATCGCAGAAACAAAACGTGTAATGAAAAATGTAGAGGTACGTATTTCACTTTCAGCAATAGTTTGAGAAAATACAGTTTTACGTATACCGTTCTGACAGAAGTAAAATGAAATTGGAAAGCTAGACCCCCTACAAACCTTCTTAACAATTCGCCCAAAAATCTCTCCCAAAATCTTGCGCCCCTGCTCCTGCAGTCGCAGAGTTTGGGAGTTCATAGTCCCATCATTGTTCTTCATTATGATTGGCCTTCTCAGGTGGAATCTTAATCCACAACTCCGATATATATGCATATACATATACATATGTATATACGTATATACGTATATTTATATATATATATATATATATATATATATGGGGGTATATATACACTGGAAGGGTCACTGTGAAGGTTCGTTCTGTGTCCTATGTTGTATTTCGTCATGTTCATTTCGGTGCTTCTAGATATACTTCATACTGTTGAGGTTGATCACATATACACGTGGTGAGAGAAGAAGCTGCTTCATGGTAATACAAATTTTTCTAATGTTTCTTATCTTTATTTTTTCATATTTTGGTGCCTGTAGTCTGAGTTTGAGCATTTATAGTAATTTACTATTCCTCAATCTGAAACAGGCATTGGTTTGAGTTAATTAGAATTAAGTACTCAGACCTGAAGATTGATTTAATTCTGATTAACCTTCGAATTTGGACCGGTGCTGTTCATTTCTATTATCGGCATTATGGCCGAAAGGATCAAATGAATAATGAAGTGACGTGCCACAAATTGGTCGTGGGGGTTTGTGACACCACTCTCCGGTTAAGCATGCTTTACACAGCGGTAACACTCCCGGGAAACGGTATATCACAGTTGAAATGGCAAAAACTATAAAACATATAAATGACTTTAAGGAAAAAGACTACCGGAATAAATCACAAAAATAAACCAGCATTGAATTACATCAGAAACACCAAATTTTTGTATAAACAGATAAAAGATATATATAAAAAAATAAAAAAGTAAACCTCAATACACCAAACCATCTTAATTGCCTGACGTTTTATTGAGGAAATGCCTTTCCGACGAAGCAGAAGTTCGTTTCAGCGTTTTGACGATCTTTCGAGGGGACTCATTTTAGACTTACGTACGGCTGGGTGGCCCTACCTGCGCATCGCCGCTGACAAGCTTGTAGATGCGTCCACTGCGCAAAGGATTTGGAGAAGATGGATTGATGAAGGGCATGCGAATCATCGCAGTGGTACAGGTCCATCCAGACGTACGTCAACACTCGCTGATTAACGAATTCTAAGCCATGCTGTGGTGAGCTCAGAAATGACGACTGTCGAAATTCTGCAGAAATTGCAAAGTACATTTTATGTTCCAATATCGGCGAGAACAGTTTTTCGACGATTGGCCGAAAAATTGCACTCAAACCATTCTTTGTGAAGACTGCCATTGACGGCAAGACGCCGACGTGAGAGATTGCAATGGTGTCGAGCCTGAACCTCTTAGACGACTGAATAGAACAATGTAATGTTCAGCGAGGAGTCACGGTTCTGTTAGTGAAAATACAGTTGCAGTGTGAGTATCTGGAGGCGATGTGTGAGTATCTGGAGGCGATAACCGGTCACATGTGATTCGTATTTGAGGCACCATAACGGCACGATGATATGTGGATGAAGTACTGCAGCCCGTTGCACTACCCTACCTTCAGCGGTTGCAAAATGCTGTTTTCAGCAGAGATAATGCCCGACCGCATACGACAACCATCAGCAGACACGCTTTAAAAGGTATCCAAGTGCTTCCTTTGCCTCCGCTGTTCCCAAATCACTCACCCATCGAGCATGTATGGGAGGTGATTGGCCGTCATTTGACTTCCCTGCACCAGTCTCAAACAGAAGACGACCTGTGGAGGATCGTTAAAGGCATATGGTCATCCATCCCTCAAGAAACTATCCGTATGCTCATTGCATCTATTCCCCGAAAGGTTGCTGCTTGTCGCAAGAGGTGCTACTGTTGCAAGAGGTAGTACTACTCCCTACTGATCACCCTGTTTATGCCATTACTGTATTTCATTATCCTTCTGGAATTAACTCCGGTTATTTATATATGCCATCTCTGTCTGTGTGCTCTTTATTATCACACTCTATTCACTCTTTCATGGAGTTGCATTTTGTGTGTCGAGTAGTGTATTTGGCTTTTGCAGAAAGCGCGTATATTTTGATTCGTGCAATTTTCGGAACAAATCTATTTTAAAACGTGTTCAAATGTTTGATTTCAGCAGCGGGTGTTTATTTGCAGTGTACGCCTATTTAGGAGTCGGGCAAAGACAGGTATTTCATTCTAGTACTCTATATTTTAAACGTATAGAATCTTTATTTAAACAGCCAGTTATTTTTATATGCCATCTCTATCTGTGTGTCTTTTATCACCACACTCAATTCGCTATTTCATGGTGTTGCATTTTCTGTGTCGGGTAATATATATAAAAGGGAACATTTTGAGCACGTGATAATGAAAAGTTAAAAACAGTTAGCACAGAAAATACGGCCATGGACAAGCTGATTTCCACAGGTATCAAAAAGTGCAAGAAACCATTGTTGATCAAGCAGTCATCGAATTATTTTCAATCACATCAAGCAGTATTATTTCCAATCACATCAAGCAATAGGAATGTTGTAATTGAAATGGACAGATTGCGTCAATTGCTTGATTATAGAATTTGATTTGCAATAAAATTGTGCTTTGCTATAGGAATAAAATTGTTCTTTTATTAGGAACACCCATTTTTCAGATAATTTTTATGATTAGTCTTCATTGAAATGTTCTCATGGCGAGTTATAAAAAAAAGCTTTTACCCATAAAACGAAGTTGTTATATCTACTTATTTGCTTGTTGACTGTTCACATGTGCCAGTGTTTCTCAACCGCCGGTCGACGGGAAACTCTCCTGGAAGTTATCGTTTTAGTATTCTAAGCATTTTTATGAGTAAATATTTCATAGTGGAAATATTCTAAGGAGTATTATAGAGAACATATTCTCCTTAGAATATTTTTACTATGTAACATGAATGTGTGGAATAGGTTAGAATCAGAACGTCTAAATAACATATGTGTAGCGAATGTCAGCGACCAAGCCGCATTTAAATTTTAATATGAGTTTGGAAACTGCTCAGCTGGTTTCTATGGTGAATTACAAAGGATAAATATCTTTCTTCCTCAACACAGTTCTTTTTTCAAACCAACATCAGAAAAATCCATTTAATAATACAATAATCCATTTTATACTGAATAATATTATAATTTTTTGAATTAGAAAAGTACCGAGTTTTTTTGGGACAGAGACCTCGTCTTAAAAAAATAAAATTCATGGCCGTAGTCTCACAAGAATTAAGAAGCACTGATATATACTATTATCTGCATAAGAGCATGATCTTAAATTTATTTATTTTTAATACTTTTCTCTATAATATTTTAATAAGCAATATAAATTGACATAAAGGTAAGATGGTTAAATAAATCATCTCCAAGTATCAGAAACTTTGTTTGTAATGGCATACTCATTAGTATTCTAAACACTTTGTCGATCGCGGCTAGGTGTAATATAAATATGCAATTAATGCAAATTAATTCGATAAGTAAATCCAGGCCTGTTTGCGTTTTATAAAATAATTAATTAAGTGTCGTTTCTTGAGCTCCATAACAAATTTTACAACTGCCCTATTATTAAGTATTAAGTAACCTAATTTTCATCGCTCGTGTCTGTCATAATTATATCCATTTTCAGAGTTTCTGTGAAACAATTAAACAAAAATTGAGCTTAATAGTTATACAGTGAGTAAATGATTAAACAACTATGTAATTTTACAAATTTCGTTTAATAATTATTTAAATTGCCTCACAGCTTGGGGAGACAATTGGGGTTGTAGTTTAAGCGTATATATGAGTAAAGTGCTAGAGTTCGATTTTTCTTGAATTAATTTTTTGAGTTTTAGGTGATGCTTTAACTTTTCCGTTTTTGAATGATTTTCGACTTTCAGGAGGATGATATTTCTCAAAATAATTTAATATAACATATTGATTGCTCAAAATTTTCGGTGATTGTACATAATAGTCTATAAACGTGTTGGCATTATTTTAGAAAATTTAAAATAACACTATTAATTAAAAATCATCTTTACAAATTTGCTACCAAAATTAAAGCCCGTAAGTAATTTTTGGAGGAAAAGCAATACCTTGATAGAAGTTAAGTAAATGTAAACATTTTTTTACACTTTTCGACATAGTTGAAAAATGTTTATGACTTTACTCATTCTGTCTGTCTGCCTGTCTGTCCATTCGGACGATAAATGTCGTAAAAATGACTTTTTCAAAATGAAATTTGTGTATGCTATTGAGTCGATCTGTGGGACATATGGGAATGTAAATGTATAATATCACCCAATTAGTTTAGATTGAACGCGGGTTGAAAAAATCAAACAAAATGAACCTTATGGGACCCAACTTTTCAAACATTTTTAAGCGACGTAAAATTCACGAATTAATTTAAACGAAAATATTTAAATTATCTCATAAAATATATAAAAACAATTGCAGCAAAATATGCTCGGTAGTTTTTCAAATAAAAATTATAATAGTAATGACATCCGTATAATATGAAGAAGTACCGTGACCCACTTCAAAATTAGATATGCCATGTATCTTGTGTCAAAATCGTTATTTTTTAAAGTTATTTTTAATTTATATTTAGTGTTGCATCCGTTCTAAAACCGCTTTATTTTTGCGTTTATTCTGTGCATCCATATTCTGCGCCGACGCAGTTAAAATATTATTGAATTTAAATGATCATCAAACTTTGATTATTTCTACAACGAAGCCTAACTTTAATGAATGCAAAATGTAAACAAGTGATTGTAAGAGTATAAGAATTGTAAGTTGTATAAGAATTGCTGAATTTTTTTCACAAAAATTTATTTAACTCTGGAGTTTGGAATAAAAGTGTATGAATGAAATACTCACTGCTTTTACATAGAGAGCCAGACGATTCATATTTCGATGAAGTCATTTGAATAAAGTTTGAATGGAGTTTTAAACATGGAGTTAGAACGTACTTCTACCTCCATGGCTTTAATTTTCCAAGTAAAATAAATTATTGTAGATCTGTAATAATTAAAATAATATCATATTTTAGAGATGTTTAATAAAAGTACAGTTAGGTAGTGTTTTATAATCAATACTTTATGCATGATTGATCTTTCTTGTATTTATATTTAGTGTTGCATCCGTCCTGACACCGCTTTATTTTTCAAATTATCTGTGTTTCTAAATTCTGTACTTGCGCAATTGCAATATTTTTTTATTTCAAATGATCACCAAACTTTGATTATTTCTACAGCGAAGCCTAATTTTAACGTATGTAAACTGTACGCAAAACAAGCCATTGTAAGATGAGTTATATAAGAATTGCTGAATTTTGTAATGTAAAATTATTTAACTCTGGAGTTTAATATAAGTGATATGAATGGAATATTCATTGATTATACTTAGATAGAGAATCAAGCGATTTTATAGCATTTTCTTTTTTGATGAAATTCTAAGTTTTTAATTATTGTACTATGATAAATTTAAAAAATATCACAGCCGAATGCATCGCATTTTAGAGATGTTTAAATAAAATTGCATTTCAGTTGGAAAGCGTTTCTTACTCAATGCTTTATGCATGATTAACTTCCTTGTTTATTTCGTGTATGTACATGCATATAACTATGAAAACATCAAATATAATTGAATCGTAATAATTTTCTGAATTTCGTATAACTCGACAAAATTCAGTTTTCTTTGTAAAACTGATTTCAACAAACAATGTTTGTGACTTTTTTAAACACGGATTGACTTTAGCGAGGTTATTGGAGCTATAAATGGTATGCATACACATTTGATTCTTGTTCTGGAAAAATTTCAAAAAACTTTTTTTTTTTATTTTATTTCAAAACATCAATATATGTTGAAATAAATTTCAAAAGTGAAATATTTACAATTGTATGAAACTCTTAATATGTTTTTACATTGTTTTAATTATTAATTTTATTAAGGTAGAAAATTTAACTCGGGTGTGGCTCAACTCGACTATCTCATACTAAAATCCATTTTCCCTTCCACATTTTACAAGAAAATTTTTGTAAAATCTGCATCGTGGGTTCAAATGAGTACAACTATGCCATGTTACCCTTCACTTTAAAGGTCTTGAAAATCTTTTGAATGATACCATACTTGAAACAGGCCCTCCTCCCCCAGGGTAAAAACTTGCATCTCAAGGGGGTGCTGATGACATCACGAGCAAAAAAATTGCATCGCGGCTTTTATTCAATGATTCAACAATGTTTAAAACTATTAAGTCTCATGACAATTGAGTCATAATTAAACCCTCTTATGCATGAATATGCCAAATTTTGTCCTAGGCTGCCATGTTAAAAAAATATAAAATTTCAAATATATTTCGGAGTTTTCGCTCGAAATCTAAAAATAAATATATACCTAGTTCTATATTTTTTATAACAAAATCGGATATAAAGTTTCGTGAAATTTCATAACTGTTTGTAGCTGTTATCGTGTTGCACAAGAAATCGACTGTAAACATGTATACATGCAGACAGATAGACAGACATACGGACATCACTTTGAAAATAGTCAAAACGTGTTTAGGAAGTCTTGTTTAGGAGAAACGTATATTGGCATCAAAATATCAATCTCGGAAATTTTCGTAAAAACAATACTTTATGCTATATTACACAGTATGAGAAAGTAAAATTAATGTGAATTCCATAAAACACTGGTTGCTTGAGATTTTGTTATTACAATAACATTTCCTTATGAGTATCAACGAACCCCAGGGGGAGGGGGGGGGGCAAATTGGTGCGTTTCCACTTGGTTAACTGAATAATCTTCAGCAAGTTTTTTTTTATTCCAATCTTATACATTTCAATTGACTCAATCAACGGAGATACATTTTAAGAAATAGAAAAGCAATAAGTTTTAAGAAATTGAAAAGCAATAAATTTTAAGAAATTGAAAAGCAATAAATTTAACGAAATTGAAAAGCAATAAATTTTAAGAAATAGAAAAGCAATAAATTTTAAGAAATTGAAAAGCAATAAATTTTAAGAAATTGAAAAGCAATAAATTTTAAGAAATAGAAAAGCAATAAATTTTAAGAAATAGAAAAGCAATAAATTTTAAGAAATAGAAAAGCAATAAATTTTAAGAAATAGAAAGGCAATCAATTTTAATTTGAAAGTGAACACAAACTATACAAAAATAAAAAAGCAAGAAATGCATTATTTTTATATGTTCCTCTTATAGTTTTTGTTATCCAAAAATTGATTTTCTTTCTCAATTATCGCTGTTAATTGAATGGGTTTGCTATTAACCGAATTGATATACGTATTTACACACACACAAACACAAACAGACAGACATATTTCCAAAAGATCTTGAAATAAATCGTGGAGGTCTTGAAATATGCTTATTTGTCAAAATTTTAAAATTTGAAAAATTCGGAGGAAGCAATAATTTTCCTTTCCAGTGGTGAGAGATAGGAAAAATATTACACCGCACGTAATATCACGAAAATCCTATTTCATTATTCAAATATTGTATTTACTCTACCCTATCAGTTATCGTAAAGCATAAATTTTATTTAGAACTATGCCTTCATTGGCATTCTAAACATTGCATTGATGGCTGCATGGCATTACATGAATACGAAATTAATGTAAATTAATCCACTGAGTATATTGGGGCCAATTCAAGTTTCGTGAAATAATTAATTACAAACCATTTCTTAGGTTCGCAACAAAGTATATCAACCCTGGTATTAAACTCAAATTACGTGTTCTGAACATTAACTGCTCATGTCTAGGTTAATTATATCCGTTTCCATAGTTTTGAGTAGAATTTTAACCAAAATAAAATATGAAATATATAATTAGAATTTTAATTCTAATATAATTACGATGGTTTTATAAATTTTACTGAAATATTTAAACTTACTCACTCAACTAACTTACGTTATTTCACATGTTCCAACTACGCATATAAAGCTACTTAATTTTAAGATATAATTTGAATATTGGTTGTAGTTTGCAGCGTTTCTGAAATTTAATAAGTTATGTATGCGAGCGTTCGGGAAAACATATTGTCATGCAATTCTTAATATGTAAAGTCGTGACTTCGTTTAGCACAGGAGGAATGATCTTGGCATGTGCGCAAAACGATAAACATGTATAAAAATACATTTACTGTTATCTACAGAAATCCATTCCAAAACGGTTAATATCGCTCTGTAAAATGTAGTGCTGAACAATTTAAAACAATAAGTTATATTACTTTCCTTATATACATAATGTATAAGGAAAGTATTGTGACGGGGTCGAAAATTCGAATTCGAGTTTTCGACGGAAGAGCACGTTTCAAGCATCCCTGATCACGAATCAAACATTTTTGAAGTGATGTCTGTGTGTGTGTATGTGTGTGTGTGTGTGTGTGTGTGTGTGAAAGTATGTGTGTGTGTCAGTGAGACTGTGGAGATGATAACTGACGAACGAATGGACCGATTCGAACCAAATTTGGTACAAAAATTACAATCCGTAAACACTGGAAGCCTATTGTTTTAATATGGAATCGAATGTTCAGAACCCCCTTAAATTTTCGAATGAAATTTTGAAAAAATCGTCAAAAAATCAAATCCACTAATAAAGTTACGCAAATATACATTTCTTATGTAATTTTTCATTAAGAAACGATTGGCATAAATTTTAGAAAGCTAACATGGACCGTTCTCGAGATATTGTACATTTTTCAAAAAAATTATGAAAAAGTCACATAAAAAAAAAAATTCCTATTGAGAAACATGTTCACTTTTCATATGTAATACTATGCGATAAATTGAATGACATCATTCTCGTGGATCTAGCTCGTTCCATTCATGAAAAAATATTCTTTGAATAATACTTTTGTATTTGAACGCCAATAGTCATTTATCTGCTGTAAGAATAACTTTTTTCTTAGTGCATAACGCTTGGCGAGATTTTGGCGACGAAATTGGCGGAATGTCGCCAACTTGGCGACTTTTTGAAATGTTGCCAAATTAACGAAAATCTCGCCAAATGGATAAAAAAGACTATAAATCAATGAAAATGACGACTAATTGTCGAAAATTCAATATCTTGGAAAGGATATTAGTATCTACTATAAGAAAAACCTATTTTTTTACTGTAAAAGTAGTAAATTCATTACATTATATAAGAAAAGTCATGTGTTGCCCACATCAGATTTTTTTGTTTTAGAACAATTTGTAATCACTAGATAAAATCATCCTTGAAAAATATTTTTGCGCAAGATCGTACATATTGGTATTTAACGTAATTTGCGATCTTCTCGGGCAGCGGGCATATCGTTATTACATGGAATAGGGTTATCGTTATTGCGTGTAACCATGGCAACAAATTTGGCATAAATCTTGGTAAACTTCCAGTAAATGTTTGATTGGACTAGAATTTTCCAAATTACGTATGTTTTTCGAGAAACTTCTACAATCTCATATATGGAGTGTATATAACGTTGTTTATTGTTCAGAGAGCAGTATTATTTGATACGGAGTAAAGTGACATCAGAACAAGTCAGTGTTTAAAAAATACTATTCTCCTGCTTGACAATTAGTTAAGCATTTATCGTACTCGGTTCGTAAATCCTATTTGGTTAGTATATCGTTCTCAGTTTGTATAATGGAAGATAACACTGTGCAGCAGACATATTTTTCGTTAGCATAAAGTGAGTGTTACAGAAGTCACCCGTTAACAAATTGATAGTTAAAAAAAATGATTACTAGCTGCAGGTACTATATTTCTGGCAAATCTGGCATTGCAATAAATACGTATAGGATAAAGTTCAATCCTCAAGAAAACAATATAATCCATGTATTAAACTCTTATAACAAAACTAAACACTAAAATTTTGCTGTTTCAATCACGATATTTGAATTTAGATGGATATTTAAATGAAATTAATAATTATTATAAAAGGTATTAATAATTATATAACTATTGAACATTTATATAACTACCATAATTATATAACATTTATATAACTATTGAATAATATAATTAATAATTAATAATTAATAATTAATAAATACATATCTAAAAATTAAAAATTTTATTTATGTGTCTTATAATGAATAAAAATAATATAATAATATAATATAAATGTCTTATAATAAAAAAAATTTGCATTATTCAGGGGTTGCTCTTTGTGAGGCCATTGATTTTCAACAGGTATTCGGCTATTATATACTAATTACCAAGTGTCCATCTGTCTGTCTGTCTGTCTGTCCGCCTGTCACGCCTTTTTCAGGCACTTCCCGACTAAATAGTATCTTGCAATTTGGTACACTGCTCGGTTGTTCGATAAAAGCTCCTGGAAAAATCGAATTTTTCGAAAACGTTCTGTAGAGGGAGTGCTCCACACCAAAACGTTCGAAAAGTGAAATGATAGGAAAGCATGCTTTGTGATTACATAGGGACTTCAAATTTAGTATAAGGGTAAACTGTTCGAAAGGAAGAAAGTATGCAATTTCAGATTTCCAATATTTTCTACTTGAGGGGTGCCGCACACCAAAACGTTTTTTTTTCGAATAAATGAGAAACGGCCCCTTTAAAAATTTATAGAGGCTTGAAATTTTATATATGTACTAATCATTTGATGAAAAGACCCAAAACGAATATAGTTTTTCAAAAAATTTCGTTTAATGGGATGCTCCAGGGGAAAACGTTCGAAAGGTGAATTGATAACGAAAAACGTGCTTCGGAATGAGATACAGACTTTAAATTTGGTGTACGGATAGATAATTAGGAAGGAAGAACATGTGCAATTTCAGTTTTCCGATATTTTCAACTTTTGGGGATGCCTCAAAACCAAATGTTCGATTTTTCGAATAAATAAGAAACGCGAATTATTTAAAAAATTACCTTATTCGGTGGTTGCTTAATGTGGCACCGTTGATTTTCAACGGGTATTCAGCTAGTATATACTAATTGCCAAGTGTCCGTCTGTCTGTCTATCTGTCTGTCTGTCACGCTTTTTAGGCACTTCTCGAATAGATAGAGACTTGCAATTTGGTACACGGCTCGGTCGTTCGATAAACACCCCTGGAAAAATCAAATTTTTCGAAAACGTTCTATAGAGGGGGTGCCCCACACCAAAACGTTCGAAATGTGAATTGATGGGAAAGCAAGCTTTGCGATGAGATAGAGACTTCAAATTTGGTGTATGGGTAAATCATTCGAAAAGAAGAAAGTGTGCAATTTCAGATTTCCAATATTTTCTACTTAAGGTGGTGCCGCACACAAAAACTTTCGAAACGTGAAATGATAGGAAAGTATGCTTTGCAATGAGGTAAAGACTTCAAATTTGATGTATGGGTAAATCGTTCGAAAGAAAGAAAGTGTGCAATTTCAGATTTTCTATATTTTCTACTTAAGGGGGTGCCGCACACCAAAATGTTCGAAAAGTGAAATGATAATAAAGCATGCTTTGCGATGTGATAGAGACTTCAAATTTATTGTATGGGTAAATCGTTTGAAAAGGAGAAAGTGTGCAATTTCAGATTTCCAATATTTTCTACTTAAGTGGGTGCCGCACACAAAAACGTTCGAAAAGTGAAATGATAGGAAAGTATGTTTTGCAATGAGGTAATGACTTCAAATTTGGTTTATGGATAAATCGTTTGATGGAAACACGCAAGACAAATATAGTTTTTCAAAAATGTTCGTTTAAGGGGGTGCTCCAGAGTAAAACTTTCGAAAAGTAAATTGATAAAAAACCATGCTTCAGAATGAGATAGATATATGAAATTTGGTGTAAGGGTGGATTGTTTGAAAGGAAGAAAGTGTGAAATTTCAGATTTCCAATATTTGCTACTTTAAGGGGTGCGCACACTAATATGTTCGATTTTTCGAATAAATGAGGCACGCTTCCTTTTAAATGTGATAGAAGCTTGATATTTTGTATATTGGCCAATCATCTGATAAAACACACAAGCCAAACGGAGTTTTTCTAAAATGATCATTTATGAATGTGTTTCACAGAAAAAAGTTCCAAAGGAGAAATAATAATATAGATGTGCCTCGGGATGACATAGACTTTAATGTGGTGTACTGGTAGATAATTCGGAAGGAAGAAATGCGGAAATTTTGTTTTCCAATATTTTCTTCTTTAGGGAGTTCTGCACACCGAAATATTCAATTTGTCGAATAAATGTGAAACGCGAGTTATTAAAAAATTTACATTATTCAGGGGTTTCTTACTGTGAGACCGTTGATTTTCAACAGGTATTTGGCTAGTAAATCTATAATAAACCAAACCCAAACAAATTATATGAAAGAATTGCTCATGTAATTTTAACAAACTTCAAATTGGAAGTATGTTTCTAAAACTAATTACCGAAACATGAATGGGGAGGAAAGAATGCTGAAATACCATGTATAATAGAAAGGGCATGCTATTTCGAGCAGTTTTTTAATCAATAATGCTATACGGGAATGCTATACCGTTTATTTTCTATTGTGATGATTGAAGTAGTAACAACAATTCAGGTCAAGCAACTTTATATAAAGAGTTCTATACGGCTGATATACGGAAAATGATCCAAACATTTTTCTCAATTGATCGAATAAAAATTTAGACCATACATCTATGATAACATTGAAACAAACTATATGAAAGAATTGCGCATGTAATTTTAACAAACCTCAAATTGGAAGTTTGTTTCTAAACCTAATTACCAGAACAAGAATGGGGAGGAAACTATGCTGAAATGCCATGTATAATAGAAAGGGCGCGATGTCTCGAGCAGTTTTTTTTTTATCAATAATGCTATACGGGAATGCTATGCCGTTTATTTTCTATTGTGTTGGATTTTAGTTGTAACAACAATTCAGGTCATGTAACTTTATATAAGGAGTTCTATGTGCAATTTAAAAAGCAATTGAGGCATTTAATATTTATTCATTAGTAGTTCAAAGAACTCCCTTGTTGGATTTAAATAAATATACACCCAAAAGTTAATACAAATATTTTATTGATACTAGTATAACACAAAGGGAAAAGCAATTTCCTTTTGAACAGTATAACTAACACTCGTCGAATGCTGCGAGTGAAATTACAAAATAAGCAATCAAGTTCATTTTTTCTGACTCAAGTTCATTAGACGAACAATTAGCATTCCCAGACGCGGGATGAAGTTCTTGGAAACTTCCAGGAAAGATTGGATAATTTATAGCGGCTTGTACAACCTCATTGCTCTTGGCAAAATGTCAGGATACAACAATAAGTCGTTGTTTATGATGTTGATTAATTATGTTTAAGGCCCCTTCTTGATTGATTTAAACAATTCATTTTTACATCTACGTCACGTTAATTTTAGTTATACTAATTAACGTGTTTAAGAATATAATGTGTAGAGTGGCGATACGTCAAACTTGCCTATTGAGTCACTTTCTGTAACTCCATATAGCAACCAGATTGTCACTTAAAAACACTAGAAAAAGAATTTCAAGAATAATAATCAGTTCCAGTATTCACCAATAGAAGAGGGTCATATTTCAACCTAATATGGGAAATATAGCAATGTATTGGCGAACCAATAAAAAGACATCGATAAGAAAACATTTAATTTACATATAATAATCAGAATAACAATAATAATAATCGTAATAACAATATTAAATAAATGTAAAAGACGTAGTTTATGAGAAAAATCTTACTGTAAAAAATGTCATACCTTATAATAAATACTCTTTTTCACTTTTCCTGCAATACATCGTAATGTATAGGGAAAGTATTGGAATCATGCCGAAAATCAAAACTCGAGTTTTCGACGGATCTACACGTTTCGAGACCTCTAGACTACGAAAAAACTATTTTTAGCGTGACGTCTGTGTGTGTGTCTGTGTGTCTGTCTGTGCAGATTTTGTATCCACTTTAACTAAAAAACTAATCGCCCGAATTTCATAAAATTTGGTTGGTTAGTCACTTGTAGAAGAATCTAGTGTTGATCAGTTTTGAATACGATTCAAGATAAAAGAACCCGCCTTCTTTTGTGAAATGGCCCGCAAAAGCTTGCATCCACTCTATCTGAAAATCTAATGGACCAAAATTCACGAAATTTAGTAGATAAGTCACTTGTAGGTCACCCTGGTGCTGATTAGAGTTTGGTACGATTAGGAAAAAATAACCTGCATCTTTTTGCAAAATGGCCCGCAAAAATCGACAAAATATAAAATTAAAAACTACGTATGCTGAAATGTATCCTTTAATTGCTTGTTTTATACGTATTTTTTGACGAAGAAAAGAATAAGACCAACCCCATCACACTAGGACTAGCCGTTCTCGAGATATTTCAGTTTTTCGTATTTTCTCTATCCCACTTTTGGAAATAAGTCCGGTTACCGAATGAGAACGAAAATTGAACTAAAAGTGAAATAAATTTAATTAAAATAAAGAGAACGTGGATATAAGTCTGCAGGGAAAGTCATGTGCTGCCCAGATCAGATTTGTTTTATTATCTTGATGAGTGAAATTTATTTAGTTTCCGAAACGGGTTTATACTGTTTAATTACAGCATACATGTAAAACTATGATCTACTTTTGTAACAAATTGACTTTTTGTGTTCTATAGGGCTCGATAGTGTTCCTTGTAACTATGTCAAAATTGTTCAGGATTATATGAATGAAAGCTTAATCCCTGGATTTACGCAGAAGCAGAAGACATGGGTCAGGCAGATCAGTGGATTTAACCTTTTTGTATTTCATCGTATGGGGCTATAGAAATCCTTATACGTGAATGTAGGGTAACCACAAAAGTCTTACTATTCATCTAAATCATATATATATTTATAAAGGAAATTGAGGTCCCAAATTTTAAAACAATATTAATTTAAGTATTTTTATATCTTAAAATATAAGTTTTTGTCTTATCCGACACGTTAGTTTTACAAGTATTTAGAACTATAATTTTAATGAATTTTAAAAGCAAGTAATGTATTTTAAAAGCAAGTAAATTTTAATGTATTTTAAAAGCAAGAGCAATTTCCAAGTAAAGTTTTTAAAAAGATATAGCCGGAAAAAAAAGCTAAATTTGTTGTGCACTTAATATACTTAACATCATAAAACTTTAACGGGCTTGAAATCATCTTGTAGATTTAATTAAAAAAAGCTGATGTTGGCAGCACATGACCTTCCTTATATAATGCAATGAATTTACTACTTTTACAGTTAAAAAAATGCTATTCTTATAGTAGATACTTTCCTTTCCATGATATTGAATTTTCTTCAATTAGTCGTAATTTTCATTGTTTTAGCGTCATTTTTATCCATTTGCGAGATTTTCGTTAACTTCGTCGCCAAAATCTCGCCAAGCGTTATGCACGGATAAATAAGTTATTCTTACAGCGGATAAATGACTATTTGCGTTCAAATACAAAAGTATTACTCAAAGTATCTTTTCTCGGGAATGGAAAGAGGGAATGGAAGAATCCACGAGAATGATGTCACCAAATTTATCGCACGATTTTACATATGAAAAGTGAACATGTTTCTTAACACTTAATATTTTTTTATAATTTATGGGGTTTTTTCATAAATTTATTTGAAAAACGTGCAATACCTCAAGAACGGTTTATGCTAGCGTTATAAAGTTTATGTCAATTGCTTTCTAAGGAAAAATTACGTACGAAATGTCTATTTGCGTAACTTTATTAAAGGTTCTGATTTTTTGATGATTTTTTCAAAATTTTAATCGAAAATTTAGGGGGTTCTGAACATTCGATTGTGTTTTAAAACGATAGGCTTCCAGTATTCATGGATTGTGATTTTTGTACCAATTTTCATTTGAATCGCTCCATTCGTTCGTAAGATATAGTCTCCACAGACTCACTCACACACACACACACACACACACACAGACACACACACACACACACACACACACACGCGCGCGCGCGCGCGCGCGCGTGTGTGGGGATCAGGGATGTGTGTGGAGATCAGGGATGCTTGAAACGTGCTCTCCTGTCGAAAACACAAATTCGAATTTTCGACCCCGTCACAATACTTTCCTTATGCATATGTATATAAGGAAAGTAATATAAGCTTGTGTCTTAACCGACAAGTCAGTTTTACAAATATTAAGAACTAAAATTTTAATGCATTTTAAAATTCCTTGAAATTATTGTATATAATAAAAGCAAGAACAATTTCCAAGTAAGGTTTTCAAAATGATATAGCCGAAAAAAAAACTAAATTTCTTAACTTTGTTGTGCACTTAATATACCTAACATCATAAAACTTTAGCGTTCTTGAAATCATCATGTAGATTTAATTAAAATAAGTGTTATTAATTTTGACTTGTATTGGAAATGAAGCAGTCATTGAAATACTAGCATGAGCTTTTCTAATAAAACACTTTGTTTCCACTCCTCTTACCGTATGAAACCGAATGTAAATGATTATACTGTAAAACGATTGGTGGTTTAATGGGAAATACCTGTAATTAATGTCGTAGCATATTACGATTGAATAAATACTCCGAATACGCTAATAAAGCTATACTAATCAAAATATTTTCAATATCAAGATAAATTAAATACTATATTCATTTACTTTAAAAAGTGTAAATATATTGTTTATAAATATAAAGCTTATTAAAAAAATTGTTGCACGTAGTATTCCATCATTCATGATTTCGAGTCTTACAGACATAGATCTTATTATTTTCCTTATATACAATAATGTATAAGGAAAGTATTGTGACTGGGTCGAAAATTCGAATTCGAGGTTTCGACGGAAGAGCACGTTTCAAGCATCTCTGATCACGAATCAAACATTTTTGAGGTGATGTCTGTGTGTGTGTGTGTGTGTGTGTGTGTGTGAAAGTGTGTGTGTGTGTGTGTGAAAGTGTGTGTGTGTGTGTGTGTGTGAAAGTGTGTGTGTGTGTGTGTGTGTGTGTGTGTGTGTGTGTGTGTGTGTGTCAGTGAGACTGTGGAGATGATATCTCACGAACAAATGGAGCGATTCGAATGAAATTTGGTACAAAATTCAAAATCGGTGAATACTGAAAGCTTATTGTTTTTAAGCTCAATCGAATGTTTAGAACCCCCCTAAATTTTTAAGTGAAATTTTGAAAAAATCAAATTTTTAATAAAGTTACACAAATAGATATTTCTTATGTAATTTTTTCCTTAGAAAAAGATTGACATAAACTTTAAAACTCAAGCATGAACCGTTCTCGAGATATTGCCCATTTTTCAAATAAATTTATCAAAAAATCCTATAAATTAAAAAAAATATATATTAACTGTTGAGAAACATGTTCACTTTTCATATGTAATATCATGCGATAAATTTGGTGACGTCATTCTCGTGGATCTAGCTCGTTCGTGGATCTATTCGTTCGTTCCATTCATAAGAGAAGATACTTTGTGTATCTATTTTGCGCCTAATTTAGTTTCTATTTTACGCCTAACTTGGTTTCTATTTTGAGCCTAACAGTTCTCCAACAGTCATTTATACGCATATAAGAAATGTTCTGCTCTCCATTTTTCTATGCCGATGAATTTTGAGAACTTGGCGACTAATTTAGCAAAATATCGCCAACTTAATGATGTTTCGTCTCCGTTTAATAAAAAATAGAGTTAAAATTGCAAAAATAACGCCAAATTGATGAATTAATTATTATTATGTTTTTTTTTAAAATGGACTATATTGCTTATTGTGGATGCTATCAATAATTGTTAATTTAGATTTGCGTAAAATATAAGTTAATTGTGTACTTTGAGATAATTTTACATGTTGCAATCCGTAAATGGGCCCAATGTACATTTCAACATTAGAAACATTATGCCGTAGATCTTATTCATAATTTTTTTCCTCGTGTAAGAAGTAAATTGCATTATATAGGGAATGTCATGTGCTACGCACATCAGATTTTTTCAGTTGTATAGTATATATTTTTATAGTTTATGGGAAAAGAAATCTTATGCTATTGAAGAATGGCATATGGAGTATATAAGATTTGGAGTGACTAGGATTTGATTTTTCAGATTTTCTTCTGAGTATAGGATATATTTACAGTTTTTTTCCTCACTATGGAGAATCTAAAAGTTAGGAAACAGCTTCTATAATGGAAGATTGGTATAACAGTAAATTACATTAGAAATTTTTATATTCAAATGTGGAAATATAGTAAATGCAACTCAAACTTGAGGTGGGGTATTATTAGAGCCCATTGAGACAATGCCACTATGTTTCAAAATGTTATCACCTTTTGGCTTCTATACTTTACTATTCTCTACCACAAACTCTAAAAATGTTTCTATGGTTTATTTTTTATTTCAATGCCATCAAAGTCTGATTTTTCTGCTTACTTTCATTTGAGTCATTTCTGCACATCTCTAGCTGATTTCTCCTCCCTTTCCAATATATAACAGATTTATAAATCTAAATTCAATGTCTATGATTGCAATGTTATTAATTTCCGTGTCCAAAATATTTATTTTGAAGTTGTTTTAACCTGCTATATGTTTTCTGCTAATATGAAAATATCATAGAAGTGATATACTTAATATCTGTTTTTTTTAAGTGTTGCTACAAAGTGTTATGATTATAAAGTAATTATTGTTTCTCACATGCATAACGGATTTGTCTTTTAAATTACAATTGGTGAAATACATGTTACAATGAATTGGTGAAATACATGGTGAAATTAATTGGTGAAATACATGGTTTATAATTGGTGAAATAGATGTTATAAACTTGTAATGTTGTTTCCTTAGATTAACCAGGTTCTATGATAAAGAAGTGGGAGCGCGTTGTCTAATTAGTACCTATATATCTATCATATCCAAATGCAGTTTATTCATCACACCAACAACTGTTAAATAAGAATTATTTATTTTCAGACACATGCGTATCTGAAATCCATTCGCAAGTATCTAAGACTTATGTAAATTGGCTGTCTTCTAGTTAAATGTCTATTCCTAATTCTTCTAAATTCTTCTAATTCCTTCCCTAAATTCTTCTAAATTCATCTAATTCCTTCTCTGAATTCTTCTAAATCATTCAAAATTCTTCTAATATTGAAATTCAAGTAAAAAAGTATTGTAATTGTGTCCATTGGCATTAATATTTTATTGCATATAAATGAGTAACTGAATGCAATATGTGTGCAAAAATCAATAACTTTACATATAACGTGATAATTAAGCTATGATGCAGTAGAATTACAGCATGATAAGTAATTCTAAATAAGTGCTAAAATTAAGCAAAATTTTACACTTATGAAAACAGAAAAATCCAACAAAATAGCAAACAACATTAAGCATAAAATAACAACAGAATGAAGCACAAAATAGCAAGTAGAATAGAACACAAAATAGCAAACAGCATGGACACTCTTTTATTTGCGTGTTTCATGCTGTTTTACACGTATATTTATTGTTGAAAACAGTATCTTGATGAGGTTCAATTTCTTTGATAATCCCTATCTCTTTGGGGGAGGTAATGTTCTTGATGTATGAAACGTCATGTGCTGTCCACATCATATGTTTTATCTTGATCATATGCGGATTACGCTATTCTTACAGCAAGCATGAGCTAAAATGGTTCTATAATGTACTACTATGGAACATAAAGTAATTGAGCGTTCGGCAATTAAGAATGCAAAAATACATTCATTCAAAAAAAAAAAAAAAGAAGAAGAAGAAAATGCCCTATTCTAAAGTTTATCTTAATAATCTTACACAAATCTCCTTTAAATGACAGAATAAAAAGTGTTCCTGAAATAATTAAAATAATAATGTGAAGCCTGTTCTCGGGAGAATTTAAAGTGCCAGGAAGCATTTAACGCATTCTGGTGGAATGTGAAAAATGTAGATTCGAGCGTATAATGAAAATATATATTTCTTACATATCTCTTAAATTAACGAAAACTATGTAAGCCTTAATTTTTTTTATTTTTTACGCCAGTATAAGTTACTTAAAAATGCATATAGATTTCCGTGGCTACATGTAAAGGAAGAAAAATATAACTATCAATCACATGTATTAGAATTATAATTATCAATCGTTCAGTGAAAGTCAAAATTTAGTAATTAAACAATAATATAACTTTTAATGAAAATGAAATTGAAAAATAATTGAAAAATAATTGTATAATAGAGAAAAATAATAATAATGTAATAGAAAATAAAATTATAATAGTAATATAATGGAATGTAATACTGAATTAAGTAAAAATATAATAGAAATAATAAATAATAATAGAATAGAAATAATAAATAATAAACAATAATAGAATAGAAATAATAAATAATAAACAATAATAGAATAAAAATAAAATAATATTGTAAAAGATTCTGGGATAGCACTCCTATTGTAACACTACCTATTAACCAGTTTCACACTTACGCGTTTGTCAATATAAAATAGTCGTTATCTGAAATGAAGATCAGAAAAATCGCCATGTCCCTCAGTTTTGCAAGCTTCTATAGAGCTTAATTAATTCAGTTTCACCATACAGCTGGCTCCTAATTTCTTCAAAAAAGTGTGAGCCTGAATTGCACGAGACTACAACAATCAAAATATTGATACTTGCAAAACCAGCCTATCAAGGACAATTCTACAGTTATAGCAGTTCTCTCATTGGTTATAAACTTGCCTGGAAGAGCATAAGGCATACTAATCTCAATTTTTTGAAAATAAATTAGAAGTTCGTTGAGTGGTAGGATTGTATTTGTCAGTCCTGATAAAAGTTCGCAATTACATGTGTCACTACATGTACATGTTCTACCATTACATATATGAGCTCATGCTGACGAGCGCAGAATAAGTGCCGAAACGGATCCATGTATGCTGCTATCTAAAAAAGAAAATAGATTCTTACTTTGGGAACGTATTTTTTACGGCTTATGTCCACACTCTCATTTCCAGGCAGAAAAAAATAGTTTTCAAATATCAAGTCTCATAGAGATTCAGATGTAAAGTCAACTTATAGCAAATAACGATTGATTATAGACCTGTATGGAGTAATCAAGGATGGTTGAAGGCCACTGGAAAGCGAACTCTCCGTCTATCAATTTTCAATTTCATCAAGATCATCCATGTATTTGTACTTGAATTAAATGTTTGACAGTGGAACCATTACTGTTAAATCTGTTATTTATTACTTTCCCTGCAATACATGGTAATGTATAGGGAAAGTATTGGAATCATGTCGAAAATCGCAACTCGAGTTTTCGACGGATCTACACGTTTCAAGATCTCTAGAATACGAAAAAACCATTTTTAGCGTGACGTCTGTGTGTGTCTGTGTGTCTGTCTGTGTGTATGTGTGTCTGTCTGTCTGTGCAGATTTTGTATCCACTCTACCTAAGAAACTAATGGACCGAATTTCACAAAATTTGGTAGGCAAGTCACTTGTGAGCGAGTCTAGTGCTGATTAGTTTTGGGTACGATTTGGAATAAAAGAACCCGCCTTTTTTGTGAAATGGCCCGCAAAGGCTTTTATCCATTCTAACTAAAAAACTACTGGACCTAATTTCAAAAAATTCGGTAGATAAGTCACTTGTGGGTTACCCTGGTGCTGATTGGATTTTGGTACGCATCGGAAAAAAATAACCTGCCTTTTTTTGCAAAATGGCCTTAAAAAATCGTCAAAATCTAATCAAAAGAACTAGGTATACTCAAATATATCCATTAAATTCTCGTTTAATACGTAATTTTTAACGAAGAAAAGAATAAGACCAACTCCATTACACTAGGACTATCCGTTCTAGAGAGATATTAGTTTTTCCGTATTTTCTCTACGCCACCTTTGAAAATAAGTGCGGTTTCCAAATGAGAACGAAAATTGAATTAAAAGTGAAATAAATTTAATTAAAATAAAGAGAACGTTAATATAAGTCTGCAGGGAAAGTCATGTGCTGCCCACATCAGATTTTTTTTTCTAAAATTTTATTAATTATCACAAATAATATCACGAACAATAATTATTGAACAAAACTTCAGAAATTTCTAATAAAAGATTTAATCAGCAATTGGTGTTAATATAGCCAAAGACAGCTTAAAATAGATGAAAAGCAAGAGGCCTCTGCGGTGCATAACGCAACTCACAAGAATATGTCTGCACTGGCTCGTCCGTTTGAACGGACTGACATCTAGCAGTACCCAATGGCTTGCCAGACGATTTCTTTGAAAATCTTTGTCGCTTTGGTTGGAAATATTGCCCTTGATGTAGTGAAATTCATGTTCTGTCCTCATCTGATGTTTCATCTTAGTCCTATGCGGATTAAGGTCCTATGTGGATACAAAAAAGAGCTAAGTATCTGATTCCATATGTCTGTCGCATTACAATAGAACACAAAGAAATTGAACGTTTGAGAATTAAGAAATGCAAAGATACACTCATCCAAAGAAAGGAAAATACTTCATTCCAAACTTTATTTTAATAATATTACACAAATCTCCTTTAAACGACAGAATAGAAAGTGTTCCTGAAGTAATTAAAATAATAATGCGAAACCTGTTCCCGGGAGAATTTAAAGTGACAGGAAGCATTTAACGTATTCTGGTGGAATGCGAAAAATGTAGTTTCGATCGTATAACGGAAATATATATTTGTAACTTATCTTTTAAGTTTACGAAAACTATATAAGCAATAATTTTTTATGCCCCACAACAAGTTACTTAGATATAGATAGCTACATGTAAAGGAAGGAAAATATAACTATCAATCATAGTCATAACAATTATAATTATCAACCGTTAAAAACATAGTAATCAAAGAATATTATAATAGGTTTTAAATAAAAATTAATTGAAAATAATTATATGATGGACAAAATAATAAATAACAAATTAATAGAAAATAAAATAATAATAATAATAAAATGAAAAATAAAATAATAATAGTTATATAACGGAATATAATACTGAATTGCATAATACTATTATAGAACTAATAAATAATAAATAATAAAAGAATAGAAATAAAATGATATTATACAATATTTTAGGAGTGCACTCACTGCCTTTGCAACATTACCTATGAACCTGTTTCACACTTATTATGCAGGGCCAACGGCCGTACCGTGCTGAAAACACCGGTTCTCGTTAGATCACCGAAGTCAGGCAGCATCGGGCGCGGTTAGTACTTGGGTGGGTGACCGCCTGGGAATACCGCGTGCTGTTGGCACATTTCGGGCGCGGCAGCCCGGTGGTTTGTGCGCTGGATTTGCAAGCTGCCACAACTGCCGCCGTGTTCATGCGGAGTACGATCACTTTAAACATGTTAGTCCGTAAGTCCTTCCGAGAGGTTGGTGGTAGGGGAAGGAGGGTACGGCCCCTGTGGTTGCCTCCCCCACTGGGTTTCGATCTAAATTGGGTTACACTTCCCGGCCGCCCAAACAGTTACATTGCACCTTTCTGGTAGGTCGGACGGTTTGGGTCTCAACAACACTTATTATGCAGTTGTCAATATAAAATAGTAGTTTTCTGCATTGGAAGCAAGAAAACTCTCTAAGTTCCCCAGTTTTACGGACTTCTATCGAGCTTAACGAATTTGATTTTACAATACAAATGGCTTCTAATTTCTTGAAAAATGCAGGACAATAAATTGCACGAAGCAGCAATAGTCAAGTTTATACTCACAGAACTAGCCTATCGAGGGCGTTTCCAAAGTTATAATCGCTCGCTCATTGGTTATAAACGTGTCTGTAACAGCCTATGGCAGACTAATCTCAAACTTTTGCTAAGAAATTAGAAGTTCTTTGGATGGTTGGATTGAAATCGTCAGTCTCCATAGCATTTAGCAATTAAATGGATCATTGCAAGTGAATTTTTGAAAAAATCACAAAATCAAAACCTTTAATAAAATTTCGCAAATACATATTTCTTATGTAATTTTTCCTTAGAAAACGATTGACATAAACTTTTGAAACTAGCATCGACCGTTCTCGAGATATTGCACATTTTTAAAATAAATTTATCAAAAAATCCTATAAATTAAAAAATATATATATTAACTGTTGAGAAACATGTTCACTTTTCATATGTAATATCATACGATAAATTTGGTGACATCATTCTCGTGAATCTAGCTCGTTCTATTCATAAGAATAGATACTTTGAATAATGCATTAGTATTTGAACTTCAATAGTCATTTGTATGCCATAAGAATAACTTATTTCTCCATCCATAACGCTTGGCGAGATTTTGGCGAAGAATTCGACGGAATGTCGCCAACTTGGCGACTTTCTTAAATGTTGCCAAATTAACGAAAATCTCCCCAAATTGATAAAAATGACGATAAATCATTGAAAATGACGACTAGTTAACGAAAATTCAATATCTTGGAAAGAATATAAGTTTCTACTACAAGAATAACCTATTTCTTTTGCTGTAAAAGTAGTAAATTCATTGCATTATATAAGGAAATTCATGTGCTGCCCACATCAGATGTTTTATCTCGGTCCTATGCGGATTACGCTATTCTGCCAACAACAAACATGAGCTAGAAAACTGATTCCATGTTGTATTACTAAGGAATATAATAATTGGATTTTTGACAATTAAAAAATGCAAATATGCACTCATTTAAAGAAAGGAAAATACTTTATTCAAAATTTTATCTTAATAATATTACATAAATATTTTTTACACTACAGAATAAAAAGGGTCCCTGAAGTAATTGAAATAATAACGAGACGCCTGTTCCCGGGAGAATTTAAAGTGACAGGAACCATTTAACTCATTCCGGTGGAATGTAAAAAATGTAGATTCGAACATATAATGGAAATATATATTTCATACACTAATCTCTTAAATTTACAAAACTATGTAAGCCTTAATTTTTTTATTTTATACGCAACTATAAGGTACTTAGAATTGCAAATTGGTTTCCGTGGCTTAAAGGAAGGAAAAAAGAACCATCAATTACAAACATTAGAATTTTAGTGCAGTGAGTGTTAAGAAAATAGTCATTAAACAATAATATAGTAGGTTTTAAATAAAAAGAAATTGAATAAATATTTATATAACATAAAATATAATAAATAATAATGTAATAGAAAATAAAATAATAATAATAAAATTGAAAGTAAAACAATAATAATAATATAAATGAATGTAATGCTGAATTAAATAATGATGTAATAGAAATAATAAATAATAAAATGATAAATAATTACAGAATATAAATAAAATAATAGTATAATAGATTTTAGAATCTCACTCCCATACAACAATACAACATGCACAAGTTACGCATTTATTATGCGTTTGTTAACTTAAAATTGTTGTTATCTGCAAAGGAGGCAACGAAACTCGCTATGTGCCCCAGTTTTACGAACTTCTATACAGCCTAACGAATTCAGTTTTAACACAAAGCTGGCTTGTAATTTATTCATAAACATTTAAACCTAAATAGCATGAGGCTGCAGCTATCAATTCATACTCACAGGGCAAGCCTATGGAGGAAATTTTCGAAGTTAAAATCGCTCTCTCATTGGTCATAAACATGCCCATAAAAGTCGCAGGCGTCTCATCTCAATCTTTTACATGGAAATTATAAGTTCATTGCGTGATAAGATTGTATTTGTAAGTCCCAATAAAAGTTCGCAACTAATGTATCATTAAAAGTGCATGTTCTACCAGTACATGTATCAGCTCATGCTGACGAGAGCAGAATAAATGCCGAAACCGACCCATGTATACTGCTATCCATAAAAGAAACGGGATTCTTACTTTGGGAACGTTATTCGTAGTTCTTATGTCTGCACTCTCATTTCCAGGCAGAAAAAAGGTGGTTTTAAATATCAATCCTCATAGAGATTCAGATATAAAGTCAACTCTATAGCAAATGACGACTGGATATAGACCTGTATGGTGCAATCAATTGGAAAGGGATGGCAGAAGGTCGGTGGAAAGCGAACTCTATATCGATCAATGCCCCAATTTTTAACACTTTGCAACAATACAAAATTATACATATACAAAATTAATATCCCATTTCAGCTATCCCTATTATCAGTCAATAAAAATAGCAGACCACAAAGTTAAAGAACACCACAATAAATGCATTAGTATACAGAATACAAAGATATCAAGACTTATAATAAGCACCCATTAATATCTTCGCTTGCAATAAATTCTTTAATTAGCACTTTACAACAAAGTTGAAAAGTGTTTATGACTTTGTTCATTCTGTCTGTCTGTCTGTCTGCCCGTTAGCACGATAACTGCCGTAAAAATTACTTAATCAAAATGAAATTTTAGTATGTTGTTCAGACGGTCTGTAGGATCTATGGGAATATAAATGAATAATATCACCCAATTAGTCTTGGATTGAACCCGAGTTGAAGAAATGAAATACATTGAGCCCTATGGGACCAAATTTTTCAAACATTTTTTAAGCGGATTTAAAATTCACAAATTGCTTCGAAAATTTTAGGTTATATTCAAATTATTCCATAAAATATATAAAAAAAAATTCAGCGAAATATATTCAGTAGTTTTTTAAATAAAAATTAAAATAATAGTAACACTTCTTATATGAAGCGATCACGTGAATATGATATGAAAAGATCACGTGACCCACTTCAAAATGATATATGGCATCCATCTTGTCTCAAAATCGTGATTTTTAAAGTTCTTTTTAATTCATATTGAGTGTTGTATCCGTCCTAAAACCACTTTATTTTTGCTTAAATTCTGTGCATCTACATACTGAAACACCGCAATGACAATATATTTGAGTTTAAATGCTCATCCAAATATGATTATTTCTGCAACGAAGCCTATTTTTCACCTATGTAAAATGTAAACAGCAAAACATGTAGAATGAGTTGTATTTGAATTGCTGTATTTCTTTAAACAAAATCATTTAGTTCATGGAGTCTGCATAGCTGATATGAATGAAATACATATTGATTTTACAAAGAGAAGGACGATTTTTTCGATTAAGTTTTACGCCCAGAGTTTAATTACTTGTAGCTCCATGGTCTTAATTTTTAAATAAAATAAATTATTATAGTATTGTGATGAATGATATGAATGAGAAATTATTTATGAATGAAATGCTGCTTTTATAGAGAGAGCCAGGCGTGTTATTTTTTCTATGACGTCATTTGAATGAATTTCAGTTGTTTTCGATGAAGTTTTCAAATATAATAAATTATCGTTGTATTATGATAATTCTAAAATTATTACCGAGGAACGTATCACATTTTAGAGATGTTTAAACCTGGCAATTTATATTTCAATGCCATCATCTGAATGAAGTTCATTTTTTTCGATGAAGGTTTAAGTTTTCAAATATAATAAATTAATGTAGTATTGTGATAAGCTATAAAATATTACCGAGGAGTGTATTGCATTTTAGACATGTTTAAATAAAATTGCATTGAAGTTGGAAAATGTTTCATAATCAATGCTTTAAGCATGATTCATCTTTCTTGTTTTTACGTCAAATACATAATATGAATAAACATCCTTAAACCTCACAGGGGCTACCTTATTGTGACCAACTAATTAATTACCATACTGCGACGTGAAATATGGTTACTGCGTGTTTTTAATAACCTTTGCACCCCAGCCTCCCGATGCCCCATATCATATTTTCGCCTATACCCTATGTGTGTTTACGTGTCTTCTATCTCTGCAAAAAGTCTGCTAGAGAAATATATATGCTTAAAAATTTAAAACTAAAACTTGTTTCATATGAAATTCCTGGTAGCAGAACAGAAGAAACCTCTGTTAGTGCCTCTTTTTGTGACATTGCTTATAATTATTTCATTTTATTAACACTTCATAACATAGTTGAAAAGTGTTTATGACTTTGTTCATTCATTCTATCTGTCTGTCTGTCCGTTAGAACGATAACTGCCGTAAAAATGACATAATCAAGATGAAATGTGAGTATGTTGTTCAGACGATTGGTGGAATCTATGGGAATATAAATGAATAATATCACCCAATTAGTTTTGGATTGAACACGATTTGAAAAAATGAAATACATTGAACCCTATGGGACCTAATTTTTAAAACGTTTTTAAGCGGATTTAAAATTTACAAATTGATTCGAAAATTTTAGGAAATATTCAATTTATCCCATAAAATATATAAAAAAAAATTCAGCAAAATATATTCAGTAGTTTTTTAAATAAAAATTAAAATATTAATTACACCTCTTATATGAAGCGATCGCGTGACCATTATATGAAGAGATCACGTGACACATTTCAAAATGAAATATGGAATCCATCTTTTCTCAAAATCGTGATTTTTAAAGTTATTTTTAATTCATATTGAGTGTTGTATCCGTCCTAAAACCGCTTTATTTTGCTTAAATTCTGTGCATCTACATAATGAAACAACGTAATTACAATATATATGAGTTTAAATGATCCTCCAAATTTGATTATTTCTACAACGAAGCCTATTTTTCACACTTATGTAAAATGTAAACAGTAAAATATGTAGAATGAATTGTTAAAGAATTGCTGCATTTCTTTAACGCAAGATTATTTAGCTCATGGAGTCTACATAGCTGATATGAATAAAATATTCATTGATTTTAAAGAGAGGAGGACGATTTTTTTCCATGAAGTTTTAAGTATAGAGTTTAATTACTTGTAACTCCATGGTCTTAAGATTGTAAATAAAATAAATTATTATAGTATTGTGATGAATGAAATGAATGGGAAAATGTGTATGAATGAAATGCTGATTTTATAGAGAGAGTCAGACGTGTTATATTTCGATGACGTCATTTGAATAAATTTCAGTTGTTTTTGATGAAGTTTTCAAATATAATAAATTATTGTAGTATTATGATAATTTTAAAAGCATTACCGAGGAACCAGGCGAGTTATATTTCATTGACGTCATTTGAATGAAGTTAGTTTATTTTTTTCGATAAACTTTTAAATTTTCAAATATAATAAATTAATGCAGTCTTGTTATAATTTTTAAAATATTACCGAGGAATGTATCGCATTTTAGAGATGTTTGAATGAAATTGCATTGAAGTTGGAAAGTGTTGCATAATTAATGCTTTATGCATGATTGATCTTTCTTGTTTAAAGATCAGCCATGGATTTGAACTTGAATAAAAGGTTTTGCGATAAAACCAGTACACTTTTATAAATTTTTATAAAATTATATTTCATTGCTCACAGCTGAAATCGCAGCACCATAAAGTTGAAGGTGTAGCTTTATGTAAATCAGGCATAGGAAACAGCAAGGCGTGATATGCACATGATCAGTTTCGTTAAGCATAGTGACGTAACACCTTGCCGACCAGCATGAAAGCGTCAGGTCAAGGAGGTGCGATATCACAGATAAATTGTAGCGTCATTGATTTTACGTTGTAAAAATCCTCACAGTATGCCAAGAGTACGTCGACGTACCGCATACTTTCATTTGTCGCCGACGGAACGGCAACACATCATTGTTTTACGTGAGGGTGTATTGAGCCTTCGAAGGATCGCTGAAATATTGGGTCGTGATGTGAGCACAGTTCAACTTTTACGGTTCGCGGGAGTCAACGAAACGTCACGAAGATCAGGTAGTGGAATTTTCAAGTGTACCACACCGCGTAAAGATCCTATGCTTCTGAGAAGCGTTGCGCGGGAAACGTTAACCACAGCAGCCTTGTTACAACGACATTTATCCCACACTACAGGCAACATGGTTTCGACGCAAACAATTCGAAACCGCTTGCGTGAAGCAGGACTCCGAAGTGGTAGGTGACGAACTCTTCGACCTACCATTTCAACGTCTTCACCGGTTACCTCGCCTCCAGTGGTGTCAATTGAGACGCAATAGGTTGGCAGAATGGAGAAAAATTCTGTTCACGGAAGAATCACGAGTCTGTTTTGGCATGCCAGATGACCGTACTCGCGTAAGGCGGCGCTTTCAACAACGCCACCAGGAACCCTTTTCGATCAGTCGCCACTCAGCCCCCTAAGTGGTACCATGGTTTGGGGTGGCATAACATTTGGTGGATGAACACCTTTGGTCCACGTTTCTGGTAGTATCACGGCACAACGATACGTATGTGACATTGTGAGACCTGTTGTACAGCCATATCTGTCAACCAGGTCTGGATTGCTTTTACAACAGGATAATGTCAGGCCACATACTGCATGGGTAACTATTAATAATCTATAAAGTTTTGATACCCTGCCTTGGCCAGCATATTCTCCGGATTTGTCGTCAACTGAGCATATCTGGAACATCATGATTCGCCGATTAAGGAAACTCCCAATTCCAGCAAACAATGTTCAGTTACAAGCCCAATTGCATGCTGTGTGGAATGAAACCCCCCAGCACACCATTGACCATCTCATTGACGGGATGTCTCGTCGTATTCAATCCTGCATATCCGCTCGCGGTGGGCCTATTCCATATTGACCTAATGTCAATGAAGTTCCATGCTTTCATTTTGCGGGTAAGATTTTTTGATCATTTGCACATCTCCATGTAACAATTATATTCTGTTAATTTCATAAGGATACATTAATTTATTCATGATGTTGCGATTTCAGTTGTCAGCCGTGTAATTATCACAAATAATATCACGAATTATAATCGCAAAAAAATTAAATGAAAATATGTCAATAAAATTTTTTAATCAACAATTAATGTTTATATAGCCAAAGACAGTCTAAAGTAGTTGAAAATCAAAAGATTTCTACGGTGCATAATGAAAGTAACAAAAATAGGTCTGCACTGGCTCGTTCCAGTCACACGGCCTGAAGTCTGGCAGAATCCATGGTCGTAGAAGGTCATTTTATTTTTAGACAATTCCAGCTTCCAGACAAAGCCGGGCTAGGGATAATTTTTAAAAACTAAAGCCTAGCCTGTGGGGACGATAAAATTCATAAATCAAATTTAGTAAAGTGAATGATTTTTAAATGAATCTGTACTGATATCAGCAATGTAAAAGTAAATGTAAAAGTACTTTTAAATTAATTCCAAGAATGAAAATGGATAAAAAAATGCATTTAAAAAAACATAACATTTCTTTCTATATCATTTTAAAATTACATTTGATATATGATTCTCCAGAGAACATAAACAAAATGAAAAAACTAGGCTAGTATGATAGTCAGGATTAGAATTTAGATTGAATTCTAAGTTTTTAATTATACAATCTCCTAACTCTTCTATTGTACTTCACAGGATAGCATTTCCTTTATCGCAAAACTATGTGAGCTTAAACGCCTGTTGTGAGACCAGAATATGTTCTCACATGAGACATTTTTATTTGTAGTATGTACGATGCCTAGAACGGCAAACAAAGCTTTAGTCTGGCTGGCGCCGGGGTTTATGAGGACTTAAACTTTAAGGTCATAAGACTATAAATTTAGGTGTGCAAGACCAGAGGGGCTGAGAGGGGCCTTGCTTAATGTGATATGATGTAATTGGTTTGAGAAGAACCAATGAGCGCCAAGTTGAAGAAGGGCGGAGTACCCCCCCCCCCCCCCCGCCGAAGGAACCACAGCTTGGATCAGACGAAAGAAATCAGTAAGCAGAAAGAAAGAAACGAGTTCAAGTGATAGACGAAATCAGATGCAGACATGAGGAGAAGATGATCTAATTTTGACTAGAGTACGAGTACAGAAGAAATGAAAAACCTAACAGATTTGTAGAGTGCCCTTAGAGGTTCCAAATTGATGGAGGTAGATCAAATGGCGAGTGCATTAAAAATACGAGGAGGAGCCACACACCACAGAGTTATGGCAGTATAAGACTGATGCAAGCCTTTAAGAGATGATAAGCCCAAGACTAAACAGGAAGGTATGTGCTCAAAATATCACAGGTTCTAGACACTATCGTAAATCTATAATTCTGGTCGCATATGTCCCCTCGCTAAAATAATTAAATGAAAATTGATATTAATGAAAATTGATGTTATTGATAAATTGATGTTGTTAGTAAATGATATTATTTAAGTTTAAATAGTCTAATCTTTTTATATTAATTAATAATTCTTTTCAGGACTTACACAAAAGGTAAAAATAATTGGAGGGTTTATTGCGGCACGACAACGAGCAATGTACGTGTAATGTTAATTCCACTATATGAGTTTCAACGGCCATGTCTTTAATGTTAAAATGTAATTAATGTTAAATTTAAGTTTCTTCTATTTTATTTCAGTTGCCACACCTGTAATAAATTGCAGTATCTTCTGAAAATTACACGTTATTTGTTTTCCTCATTTAAATCAATCACTGCATCTTATGTGCAGTGGTAAATTGGTTATGGGACATGGCAAAGAGCTCATGTCTCAACTGCGAATCCAGCCACCGAACTGAAAGTGAGATAATGCACTGTCCTTAGAACTCCTTAGACGATTATAACTCCTTAATTTTTCGTATACTACCCAACGTACTTACAACAAAATATACAGCAACACTATTAAAGTCCTTGTAGCAATCAATTGCTTTCGTAAAAATCTAATATGGACAGCACATGATTTTCCTTATATAATGCAATGAATTTACTACTTTTACAGTTAAAAAATGTTATTCTTATAGTAGATACTTATATCCTTTCAAAGATATTGAATTTTCTTCAATTAGTCGTCATTTTCATTGATTTAGCGCCATTTTTATCCATTTGGCGAAATTTTTGTTAACTTGGCAACATTAAAAAATGTCGCGAAGTTGACGGCATTCTGCTAAATTCATCTCCAAAATCGCGTCAAACGTTATGGACGGAGAAATAAGATATTCTTACAGCGGATAAATAACTATTGGCGTTAAAATACAAAAGTATTACGAGTTAGATCCACGAGAATGATGTCACCAAATTTATCGCAAGATATTGCATATGAAAAGTGAACATGTTTCTTAACATATAATATTTTTTTTTATTTATGGGATTTTTTGATACATTTATTTGAAAAATGTGCAATATCTCGAGACCGGTTCATACTAGCGTTCTAAAGTTTATGTCAATCGTTTTCTAAGGATAAGTTACATAAGAAATTTCTATTTGAGTAACTTTATTAAAGGTTTTGATTTTTTGATGATTTTTTCAAAATTTCACTCGAAAATTTCGGGCGTTCTGAATATTCGATTGTGTTTTCAAACAATAGACTTCCAATATTCATGGATTGTGATTTTTGCATCAAATTTCATTCGAATCACTCCATTCGTTCGTCAGATATCGTCTCCACAGACTCCCTGACATACACACACGCACACACACACACAGGGACATCACTTCAAAAATGTTCGATTCGTGATCAGGGATGCTTAAAACTTGCTCTCCTGTCGAAAACTTTAATTCGAATTTTCGACCCCGTCATAATACCTTCGTTATACATTATATATATAAGGAAAGTAATAAATAGTCCCTGAGTGTACGTAATAAGTCTATCTACAATAAATTGATATGCCTCATCAAATAAAAGTGATTGCAGCGTCTGTAGCGGAGAATTGAAGAAATTAGTCACATATGCTAAACAGCCCAGTGAGATAAAAAAAAACCCTCAACTATACTGAGAATTTTCTATTTAGTAGCAATCGACACTAAATCGCTTATAAAAGCCATTTATTTAGCAGAATGTGTAATAGACCATTTGCTGCCATATCAGTTATAATATAATAAACAGTGCTTGTACAATAAACATGACTAACATGCACAGGAATCTAGTGTAGAATATTTTGAAAATAATCTCCCTCATCGACAATACGCATTTGAATTTTAGAAAGATCATTATCGCGTACTTTGAGAAGCATTGCAAGTGTCACCCTGTTAATGTTATAATACATAGCAATTGACGAAGCATGGCGGATATTTATTGCCTTCCATATGCAGGGTGTCTTGGACAGTTTGTATCAAAGTAACTTTCTTCTTTCTTCAAAGACTGTTATCCTTCTTCTTTTAATGCATCTGCATAGGAAACCCCTATGGCGCTACATGTCAAAACAACTTTCGAGGGCTTAACCCCCTTTTTACGGGGGGCTATCTCAATCCTTTATAGACATAGAGAAAATATCAACAAATCAATGTAGAGCAATGTCAAATTAGTACAATTTTTCTTGTCCAACATAAGAAAAACCAACATAGAAAATAATTTTGTCCAACATAGAGAATAATTCAGAAATCTAGGATCCCCAGCCCCAAATTAAACTACGTTCACGTACTCTAGCAATTGGGATGCCTGGCAATAAAAAACGCTATGCGTATAACCGTTCGCCTGCACTGGTAATCGGGTTACATTCATCAAGACAAAGGACTATTTTGCAATATTATTCATTAGTAATCATGGTAGACATGCTTCATAAAATCGAAATAAAAATCAGACGAAGTGCCAATCTCATAGCAAAAGAATACACTACTGCAGATGGAATGTTCCTTCAAATATCAGATACATTTATTTATTTATTTTTGGCTTTGATTACAATAATGCTTACCGACAAATTGTCTGTCAAATAAAATAGTCAGCATTCAAAATAAATTTATTAAATTGCTTGTTCAACAACTGTCGCCGGGTAATTTTGAGGTTTAAAAAGTTGAATGATTTAAAAAATATCTATATAGACAATTATTTGCAGCTTTGTCTGTCATACAGACACATATTTATGCTCATTTGGCAAAACTCCACAACTTTTTAATTGCCTTTTTCCCCTCTCTAAAAGGAAGCGAGATATTCCTGTCCCCCATAGAAAGGGGGTTAGACCCCTGAACGTTGTCTCGTCGTATAGGGAAATAGTGGTTTAAAAAATATCGATAACTCTCTTCGTTCTCTAGACAGTTCACCTAATACAGCCTAGGACGCGGTAGCCCAGTGGTTAGCACGCGGGAATTGCACTCGGTAGGCCCGGGTTCGATTCCCTCCGCTGCCAAAACTGCCGCCGTGTTCACAAGGAGTACGATCACGTTAAACATATGGGTCCGTAAGTCCTTCCGAGAGGTTGGTGGCAGGGTAAGTAGGGTACGGTCTATGTGGATGTCTCCCCCACTGGGTTCCGGTCTAAATTGGGTGGCTCTTACCGGCTGTCCAAACAGTTACCTTGCACATTTTTGGTAGATCGGACGGTCTGGGTCTCAACACCAACAACCTAATACAGTCTTATCTAGACACCTTGTATGCGCTTTGTATACTCTTGATATCAATGTCTATCAATGTGACAATGCTCTACCACTTCTTATTTGGAATTTTTCTTCTATGTCGCTTTATTGCCGAGTTCATGTTCTTAACTTCTTGATTTTCCCACAAAAGGCACTGCAATCATTTTTATTCCATGGCGCATAATCACTTTTCCATAAATAGGCCAAACAAGCGAAATAATGAGGCTTTCATTTCGAAGTTATCTGGATGATTAAGGACATTTCCTGGAACTCTGCATAAAATAACAAGAAAGATCAATCATGCACAAGCATTGATTATGAAACACTTTCCAACTGAAGTGGAATTTCATTTAAAATTTCGCAAAAGTGTGATACATTCAGTGGTGATATCTTTTATATTATCACAGTACTATAGTAATTTATTATACTTAAATATTTAAAATTCTATCGCAATATAAATCATCTGATTCTCTATACAAAACCAATGAATATTTCATTCATATAACTTGCATTCCAGACTTCAGAGCTAAATAATTTTGTGTGAAAAAAATTCAGCAATTCTTATGTAACTCACCTTACAATCGCTTGAGATATTTGCATTCTGCATAAGTTAAAATTAGGCTTCGTTGCAGAAATAATAAAAGTTTGGGGATCATTTAAAATCACAACTATTGTAATTGAGTAGGCACGGAATTTAGATACACAGGTTATACACAGATACACAGATAATATGTGTGTGTGTGTATGTGTGTGTATGTATTCAAAGTATTGGAATCGTGCCGAAGATCGGAATTCGAATTTTCGAAGGATCTACACGTTTTGGGACTTCTAGAAAACGAAAAAACTATTTTTAGGAAGACGTCTGTGTGTGTAACGGTGTATCTGTGTGTTTTTCTGTGTGTCTGTGAGGATATTGCATCCACTCTAACTGAAAAACTAATGGACAGAATTTCATAAAATTTGGTAGGTAAGTTTTTTGTGGGAAACCCTGATTTTCATTAGATTATAGTACGATTCGTAATAAAACAATCTGCCTTCTTTGCGAAATGGCCGGCAGAAATTGTCTTTATACACTCTAGCTAAAAACTAATGGAACAAATTTAACAAAATTTGGTGTATAATATTTCAATAACCTACAAGTGATTTATATACCAAATTTAACAAAATGTGGTATATAAATCACTTGTAGGTTATTCTAGTACGATTCGGGAAAAAGGAACGGGCTGTTTTTGAGAAATGGCCCGCAAAAATCGTTAAAAAAAAGACAACGTGTGCTCAATTTAATCAATTAAATTCCTATTTTTATACCTGATTTTTGACAACAAAAAGAATAAGACTAACCCCATTACTCTAGGACTAGACGTTCTTGAGATATTTTAGTTTTTTCGCGTTTTAGCTACGCCACCTTTGACAATAAATCCAGCTATCAAATGAGAACCAAATTTAAGTTTAACATGCAAATTCAATGTCATTTAAAATACTTATGGCTGTTATTTTGTGCAGACAAACTGAAATTATTATTGAAGAAATAAAGAGAACGTGAATATGAGTCTGTAGGGAAAGACATGTGCTGTCCACTTCAGAATTTTTAACAACATTGAAACAATGATTTACAGAATTACAGAGGGGATTATTTGCAGGCCATTTCGAAAAAAAATGTAGGATCTATATTTAAAGATCCACCAAATTTTTGTAGAATAAAATGTTCTATAAATTTAAGCTGTATACCAAATTTTAACTCTCTAGGACGCAGGAGAGTGCATTAAAAATGCCATCAAATAAGTATATCATGAAGAGTTATATAAAATTAAAAAAAAAAAATTGAAAAATTGTTATCTACCAAATTTATTTTAAAATGTGAAATCTCTCTCATAAATAAGACAGTTAAACTCTTGGAAAGATATTTATTATATAATATATTTCTTTTTCTTTCTGGAGGATATCCTAAAAGTCAGAATTTAATTGAGTTTGTTTTTCTCTATTTATTGAATATTTTTTAATTAAAAAACTACCTAATATATTTTACTGAAATTGTTTTTATATATTTCAGGGGACAATGTGAATATTTTCTAAAAATTTCGAAGCAATTTGTGAATTTTAAATGTGCTTAAAAAATGTTTGAAAAATTAGGTCCCATAGGGTTCAATGTATATCATTTTTTCAACCCGGGTTCAATAAAAAACTATTTGGGGGATATTATTCATTTATATTCCCATAGGTCCTACAGACCGTCTGAAAAACATACTAAAATTTCAATTTGATAAATTCATTTTTACGGCAGTAATCGTGCTAACGGACAGACTGACAGACAGACAGACAGACAGAATGAACAAAGTCATAAACACTTTTCAACTATGTTGTAAAGTGTTAAAAATTTACATAAAAATCCAATATCGTCTAATCCTAATTCCGTGCATGTGCTTACTCAGAATTCTTAAAGAATGACTAAATATTTTATAGTGGAAAAACTCTGAAAATTTGTATTTGTCTGTTTCACTGAAAAAATGCCGAATCATCATTGCCGTCTGTAAGGACTTCCTGCTTCGAATATAAATAAAGTGGTGAGACAAGCAGAACGTGACAAATATGGTTTCGGAGAAAATGAACAGATATATTTACATTTACATCCCCACGTGCGTTTCCTCAATCGTCTTAAAAATCAATTTAATGAGAGTGTTAGAGTGTAGATTTAATTTAATGTGGGCATAAAATGCATAACAAATAAGTGTAAACTCCGGAGTCATTCAAATGATTGTCGAACGAATGAATCGCAGATCATACAGGGCGGCCGAGAAAGCGGGCCATATCCCCGGCATAATTCAAAGCAATTCCCCCACGAAAACAATAATTCCGGGCCCTATGATAGGAGAAAACTTTGCGTAGGTCATAATTGTTCTTCATAATTCTTCGTAATTTTTCATAAATAATTCTTCATTAGATAAGGGCCCTGCAGGCAGCACGTGCTCTTGCTCGCCCACCCCCTCTCAACGAGCCTTAGGGCATGTAAGTTAGTTGTGAATATGTTAACATGTCCATAAGCGATGTCCATAACCATCCCCACTTAGCGTAAAATTTTAGAAATTAACGCATTTGGCAAAACTCTTCCCTTATAACTGGACACAGTGTTTTCGCTGCCAAGCTGTGAGATCCCAATATCATGCCTCTGACATTGAGAGAAATGTTAGATTTGCTCTCTTTTCTTGTTTATGGAATTGAAATTTTTAAATAAGGGTACCAAAAATATATTTACGAGTTCTAGGAGCAATTATGCATTATGTAAGGTCATCTTTTCCTTCTTTTTCGTCGTCATCGGTGCTATCAGTCCCGTTCGCTTCATTATTGCGTCTCGATCACCACGCAGTATATGGATACACGCAGTATCTGTTTGTTGGCTCCGGACTTCAAGTCTTTAAGCCGCTGTCCAATCATATTTTCGTGATGAGAGAGGGATCTTCTTCTACTCTGAAATCCCTCTGGTTACAGAAAAGCACGTTTTCTGGCTGGAATATGCTTCAAGCCTTATCCATAAGTGTTCCAGTATTTCCAATTCTATCAAGTTTAGTAACCCTAATTATGCCAATATCTGTACATTTATTTCAGGAGTTTTTAGAGCTCATGATTCAAACGTATGCCACATACTACATTTTTACACACAAAGATCCTTCAGAGGATTTTTCTTTCAAATGATGTGAATATGTCTCATGTTATTTTGACTAATATTTTTCGAAAAGAAATTTTCATTTATTTCAGGCCATGTCATCTTCAGCCATAGAAAATGCATTTATTGGCGGTCTTCTATTCTTATTATGCGTATGAGAGCTACTTAAACCAGGATATATGAATTAAAAGAGATTCTCACCATTTCAAGCATGCATGTATACTCAGCTCTCTCAACACCTATCAGGGACGCAAATATGATTCATATGGAAATAATTCATAGGCCTTGTAGCTCGTATAAAGTATTTTATGAATAGAATATCTATATACAAATGAATGTATATACAAATATAATTTCTCTACGCATGAATATAATTTATCTGTTTGCTAATTAGAAAGCCTCTTGTCAAGAAGATTTATTTTTCATGTTTTACTGTATTTCCCCCAACAAACTGACTTTTCCAAACTTTCCATTTGCAGTAAAGTACCTTAAGGAAGTACCTCAAAGAATTATTTTACAATTTTTAAATTCATAACATTATAGATTTAATCGATGAAGAATTTGTACTTATCTATTCATATTACTAGTAGTTGCGTCAATGTCACCTATTTACGTTTCTACGCATATCATTCTCTGCTGTGGACAAATAAAAACCTGCTTAAAATCTGCTCCACGAATATAATATACGGATTTATGAGGAGTTAAAGATAGAAAACAAATATATACATATTTTCATTTCAACTAAAGCAGTTTAAATAGTGCAAAATCGAATGATATAAATATTGTTAAGTCCTTTAATTAGAACTTTAGGAAGTTAAAAATAAAAACTTGGTTTTCTGATTGATACTCACTGTATTAAACAAAACTTTAAACCGTTTTTCCCTAGAAATTTATTTCTTGAAAAATTCAATGTTTCTAGTGATGTAACTCAAGAAGTTTTGAGCTAGAACTATGAAATTTGACGCATTATTTGCCTATAATGTTATCTTTCATTCGTCTTCAAGATTTGTACATAAAATTGTAAATTGTAAATCTACATTGTTTGTTACGTAAGTCTATTTATTAAAACATGTTTTTCATTTTTAACTATTATTTCCTTGAACTATTACGATTAATATGTAAATATTATGTTAGTTAGCAATTATATATCTTATTGTTGATTCTTAAAAGCAATTATTCAAAGTGATTTCGAAAACTAATTTTTCATAATTACGATTGTTAGAACTCTGAGCATGCTAACTGAAAATCTTTTAATTTGTTTACATAATACTGTAAGGGCCAAAGTTGTTATTTTACATATATTTTAGTACTTCCCCGCATCCACTAGATCTCTTAAAAAAATCTGATGTGGGCAACACATGACTTTCCTTATATAATGCAATGAATTTACTACGCTTACAGTTTTAAAAAATGTTATTCTTATAGTAGATACTTTTATTCTTTCCAAGATATTGAATTTTCTTCAATTAGTCGTCATTTTCATTGATTTAGCGTCATTTTTATCAATTTGGCGAGATTTTCGGTAATTTGGCAACAATTAAAAATGTCGCCAAGTTGGCGACATTCCGCCTAATGCGTCGCCAAAATCTCGCCAAGCGTTATGGACGGAGAAATAAGTTATTCTTACAGCAGATAAAGGAGTATTGGCGTTCAAATACAAAAGTATTACTCAAAGTATCTTTTTTCATGAATGGAACAAGCTAGATTCACGAGACTGATGTCACCAAATTTATTGCATGGTATTACATATGAAAAGTGAACATTTTTCTCAATAGGAAATATTATTTTTATTTTATATAACATTTTGATAATTTTTTTGTAAAATGTGCAATATTTCGAGAACGTTTCATGTTAGCGTTCTAAAATTTATGTCAAGCGTTTTCTAATGAAAAGTTACGTAAGAAATGTCTATTTACGTAACTTTATTAGCGGTTTTGATTTTTTGAGGATTTTTTCAAAATTTCACTCGAAAATGTAGGGTGGTTCTGAACATTCGATTGCGTATAAAAACAATAGGCTTCCAGGGTTTAAGGATTGTGATTTTGGTACCAAATTTTATTCGAATCGGTCCATTCGTTCGTCAGTTATCGTCTCCAAAGGCTCACTGACACACACACACACACACACACATACTTTCACACACACACATATACTTTCACACACACACACAGACATCATTTCAAAAATGTTTGATTCGTGATCAGGGATGCTTGAAACGTGCTCTCCCGTCGAAAACTCGAATTCGAATTTTCGACCCCGTCACAATACTTTCCTTATACATTATGTATATAAGGAAAGTAAAAAGTGAGGAACTCATTGGGGTTGGTGAGCGTATCAAGTACAATCTATAAAAAATATTTAAATTATAATGTAATACTTGATGATTGAACCAAACCTATCATTATGTATCATCATATAGAACAAAACCTATCATTTGTGCTATTTAAATTTCCAATCACATAAATATGAAAATATTCCAAATTTCCTGCAAAATATTCAAATTCGCATTCTTAGAAGATCATTACATAACTACCTTAACTTCACATAAATATACCCTCAGAAATAACTTTAAATGATAACCCTCAAACTTGTCAATATCTCTCATGGTCATCCTGTTCTGATTCTGAACTTTCTAAGACAGGTCTCAGAATACAAAAGAAATAACTTTAAACCACCTCCGCATATGGCATCCCTTTCGAAATTCCAACACCTACACATTTAATACTCGTTTATAAGATTTGGCACTGACAAAAGTTGGATTTTGAGTTCTATGTTTAAAGTCAATTGAAATCGAAGCTAAGGTATTAAATTGTGTAATAAGATTAAATAAACCCGTTTCTCCATAGCACCAGAAAAATTGTGAAATAAAAATAATATATTTATATAAAACTATTTAAACATGTAAGGAAATTCAAAAATTATTACTTTCCTTATATGCATAATGTATGAGGAAAGTATTGTGACGGGGGTCGAAAATTCGAATTCGAGTTTTCAACGATAAAGCACGTTTCAAGCATCCCTGATCACGAATCAAACATTTTTGAAGTGATGTCTGTGTGTGTGTGTGTGTGTGTGTGAAAGTATGTGTGTGTGTGTGTGTGTCAGTGAGTCTGTGGAGACGATAACTGACGAACGAATGGACCGATTCGAATGAAATTTGGTACAAAAATCACAATCTATAAACACTGGAAGCCTATTGTTTTTATGCGCAATCGAATGTTCAGACCTGCCCTAAATTTTCGAATGAAATTTTAAAAAATTCGTCAAAACATGAAAACCGCTAATAAAGTTACGCAAATAGACATTTCCTATGTAATTTTTCATTAATAAACGATTGGTATAAATTTTAGACCGCTAACATGAACCGTTCTCGAGATATTGCACATTTTTCATAGAAATTATCAAAAAGTTATATAAAATAAAAAATAAAAATATTTCCTATTGAGAAACCTGTTCGCTTCTCATATGTAATATCATGCGATAAATTTGGTGACATCATTCTCGTGGATCTAGCTGATTCCATTCATGAAAAAAGATATTTTGAGTATTACTTTTGCATTTGAACGCCAATAATCATTTATCTGCTGTAAGAATAACTTATTTCTCCGTTCATAACGCTTGGCGAGATTTCGGCGACGACTTTGTCGGAATGTTGCCAACTTGGCGATATTTTGAATTGGTGCCAAATTAACAAAAATCTCGCCAAATTGATAAAAATGACTCTAAATCAATGAAAATGACGACTAATTGAAGAAAATTCAATATCATGGAAATAATATAAGTATCTACTATAAGAATAACGTTTTTTTAGCTGTACAAGTTGTGAATTCATTGCATTATATAAGGAAAGGCATGTGTTGCCCACATCAGATTATTTTAATACATTTTGACTAAAGGAATTACAAAAGTAATTAAAATGTTAGATACTTTTTTATAGTTTGAGGTTTACATTTTTATGAATAACAATTTAGTTTAGAACTGTTTAAAAAATATAAGGTATTGTTTTTATTTTACATATTTTTAATTTATGATCCTTTAGTTCATATAAGAGACCTGATGTGAACAGTGTATGACCTTTTTTACATCATGCAATGACTTTACATCTTTTATAACAAATTTATCATGGAAAAGATCCACAATGTTTTTGTCGTTGAATTGATAATTAAATTTTAGCGCTTTTTGATGAGAACATAGCAAATTATTACAATTTACCAAATAAACTTTTATTTTGCACAACTGTAACATGGCTATAAGAAAATTTGTTTAGCCTAATCTAATTAAAATTACATAAAACCGATGATTTCAGTTCCAATGATAAATACCTAAAATTTTAATTCCAAATCCTAATGAAGTTATTTAAATGTTAATTATTTACTTAACTTTACCGTTATTGAATTTGCAATTGCAAATCTTATTACTATGAAAACTATTTAATCATTGTACGTAAAGTCGCCAAATGTGCGCATAAGTAAATAAAACCATATCACAGTATTACTTGCATTGAACTTTTGGCGACTTAAGTGATCAAAATAATTTATCTTATGCATATTCACGTGCGAAGTTCACATAAATATTTAATTCGCATTTAATTACTGTCCGTCAAATAAATAACAGAAGTAAACTCTTTGACGTCGAAATTCGGAACTATTGAAAAACTGTTATCTCTTGTGAATGGAAAAAGCTAGAATGATAGTGTGAGACCAGAAATTGTTCTCACATGAGACACTTTTATTTGAGTATTTATGGTGGCCAGAACGGCAAAGAAAGCGGTAGTCTGGCTGGCACCGGGGTTTATGACAACGTGAACTTTAAGGTCAAAAGGACTATAAATTTAGGGGTGCCAGACCAAGGGGCTGAGAGGGACCTTGTTAAATGTGAAATGATGCCATTGGATTAAGAAGAACCAATGAGCTCCAAGGGGAAGAAGGGCGGAGCTATCCCCCTACGCGCCAAGGGAACCACAGCTTGGAACAGACGAAGGAAAAAGAGCTCAAGTGTAGACGAAATCAGATGTAGACAACGAGAAGCAGAGATGGAGATCAGACATGAAAAGAGAAACGATCACGATTTTTGACTGAAGAGCACGGGTAGAGAAGCATAAAAAAACAGATTTGTAGAGTGTCCCGTGGAGGTTCCAAATTAATGGAGGTAGATCAAATGGCGAGTGCATTAAAAATACGAGGAGGAGCCACACACCACTGAGTTATGGCAGTATAAGACTGATGCAGGCCTTTGAGAGAAGCCCAAGACTAAACTGGAAGGTATGTGCTCAGATTATCACAGGTTCTAGACACTATCGTGAATCTAAAAATCTGATGTGGGCAACACATGACTTTCCTTATATAATGTAATGAATTTACTACTTTTACAGTAAATATTAGGTTTTTCGTATAGTAGATACTAATATTCCTTCCAAGATATTGAATTTTCGACAATTAGTCGCCATTTTAATTGATTTATCGTCATTTTTATACATTTGGCGAGATTTTCGTTAAATTGGCAACATTTCAAAAAGTCGCCAAGTTGGCGACATTCCATTAAATTCGGCGACATTTCATTAAATTACTCAAAGTATCTTTTTTCATGAATGGAACGAGCTAGATCCACGAGAATGATGTCACCCAATTTATCGCATGGTATTCCATTTGAAAAGTGAACATGTTTCTCAATAAGAAATATTTTTTTAAATTTTATATGACTTTTAGATAATATTTTTGAAAAATGCGCAATATCTCGAGAACGGTTTATGTTAGCGTTCCAAAATTTATGTCAATCGTTTTCTAATGAAAAATTACATAAGAAATGTCTATTTGCGTAACTTTATTAGTGATTTTGATTTTTTGACGATTTTTTCAAAATTTTATTCGAAAATTTAGGGGAGTTCTGAACACTCGGTTGCATATAAAAACAATAGGCTTCCAGTGTTTACGGAATGTGATTTTTGTGCCAAATTTGGTTCGAATCGGTTCTTTCGTTCGTCAGTTATCGTTTCCACAGACTCACTGACACACACACACACAGACATCACTTCAAAAATGTTTGATTCGTGATCAGGGATTAACTTAATTAATTAACTCTAACGTTATACTTATATAAATATCTCAAATTGCAAATATTTCAAAATATTAGCTTCAACATTATCAAACATATATATCAACGTTTTACCTGAAATAATATTTGCTATTTTCCATAATTAGAATAAGTATATTACTGCAATGGATAAATAATTAAAATCACCGGATAATATTTATATATACGTATGAAAATACACACCCATATTTCTATAAGCTAATTTCGATACAAATTTTTCATTCAACAAAAGGAGAGTCTCGCTATTAATAAATACTTTTAAATGGCACACAACTTTAGTATCATTGCAAAAATGCGCACTAGCGTCTTGGAACATTATCTTTTAAATCTCATGAGATCAATAAATTATTTATTTTGCAGAAATGCGATTTATTTCGCTGAGAAAATGTATTTTATCTTCATGAAAATGCATTATGAAACGAAGTATTCGTTTATAGCAAATTTAATCACTTCTCTCCCAAATACAATATTACTATATATTACTTCGTTTACTTATTACAGAGATATTTTTATTTACATTGTTTTGTTTTGTAAAACCCACGCTTTTCATGTAATAGAACCTAGAATTTTCATAAAGGCAAGAAGATATTTTAGAATGGTTATGATGAACTAATATTTTTTTTCAACATCTCTTGGCATGAATAATGTAACCATTTTGTATATTTTCATCGAATTTATTTTAAAATCTACTTCTGCTATTTTATTGGTTTAATAGAGTTTTAAACTGATATAACATTTACATTAATATTTTACACTACGAGAGAATGTTCATCTAATCTTACTTTTTACTAATGTATTTGTTTCCTTGAGTTATTTGGATGGAGTTGAAAAAATTAATTTTGGAAATGCAAATCAAATTTCGGGGTTACGCTAGGAACTTTTAGCTATCAGAGAGGCTTTAAAATGCGCAATGTCTTCTGGGAGGGAACACATTTGGATTACGACTGCTGGTGGAAGTTTAATTCAACGCCTTAAATACTGGCCTTACCTCATAGGTAAAACTATCGAGACATTATTCTTTTCATTGCAGAGATGATGGTTATAGATGGCTTCCAGCAGTTGCATTTATCTGCAATAGATACTCTCTCATGTTGATTTACATGGACTCGACGCTAAACTTAAATCCACATTTGTTGCTTTACTACTTTTGCCCCTCACAAGAAGGGGGTCGGGGTTTAGGAGCCCTAGTCTTACCGAATCATTCTTTACGCTTAGCGACTATGTTCTGCTCTTCAATGCATCTGGTATATCTGGTTCCACTGCATCTGGTATATGATATATGTCCAGGCATATGATATACGATATTAAATACACACGATAACCGAAAGGGAATGTCATTCAATTTTTACTTTGTGTCTATTTGTATAGTCTATCTATGACGGTGTATGTATGTCTATGTGTATTGATATTTCTGTGCTTTTCTAGGTTGCCCGTTGTAACTGATCTACACCCTCTATGTAGCTGGACGGCCTGGGTGATAAAATTAAATGAAAATAAAATAAAAGTAAAATGGTACAACTCGGCCTGTTGACACCAAACTTCGACCCACTTCTGTTACTTTGCAATTTTTTCTTCCGTAGAATTTGCTAAAAACGGATTATTATAAAATTTGCTTGCTATAGGTAACGCTGATGCAACTTTATATTGGAATCAGGAAATATGAATGAATAATTATTTTCTCAATAATGGCATATGCAACACCCGACTCTAACGTTATCTTCTAATGATCTAAAGGCTCACGGTTCCACCTCTCCGAAATTATTATTCACGCTTGTCGAAATTCCCGATTTACATACGTTTTTGTCGCCACACCCTTACACGACATAATCATTAATATCCGGACATTTCGTTTAGTAAACTTTGAAATATATTGGCTAAATAAATTTATACTCAACTCTTATTTTTTTTCGTGTAGTCTGATAATGCAAAATAATATTTATAAAGTAATTTATTTCAAAACTTAATTGTTACGGGGTGTAAATATGTATCTAATATTAATATACAGGGTGTATATAAATTATTTTGACAAAATAAGAGGGGTGATAGTACCCATCAAGACGAACAATATTTACTATGGAACCTAGGGTCGCATTTTAATCTTAGAGTCAGAAAAAAGTATTTTCGAAACACGTCCAATAAGCACATGTCGCCACTTCGAACGACAAAACTGTCGTTCTGGAGAAGTATCACATCTCCGTCACTTCTAGTCATCTGATACTTCTTGAATGCCACAAATCTCGGACGGTTGATTGGACGTAGTGGATCTTTGGCTTGGCCTCCACGCTCACTTCAATCCACTAGACTTCTTCTGGGGGCACATAAAATCATTGGTGTACGAGACGCCTGTGCATTCCGTGGAAAATTTTGTCGCGATCGTTGTTGCAGCGGACAGATAAACACGACATCAGGTGTTTTCAAAAGGGTGCGCCAGTCGTTCATTCTCCATTGTGAATTGTGCAAAGGCATCCTTGGCCGTCACTTTGAGCATCTACTTTGGGTCTTTCTCTGGTGTCAATAAATAGGATTGTGCAACTTATGATTACGTTAATTCTCCTTATTTTCACTGTTGAAAGTTCAACTTTAACTTTCCTCTTTTCTGACACTTAGAATGAAATGCGACCCTAGGTTCTATTGTAAATATTGTTTGTCTTGATGGGTGCTATCACCCCTCTTATTTTGTCAAAGCAGTTTATATAAACCCTGTATAGCCATTTAAGTTGTTTCTTAACTTGTCATTTAATTATAATGTACGTAGGGTTGACTTAAAGTGTAACATAATTACATACAGAATTGACTATCTAGATTGGATATATAATTAGACATAAGTTTATTTGATATAGAGTTGACTGTTCCTTCTCTAGCGGCCGAAGAAGTCAATAATAAAATTATGCTGATTTCAAATTTAAAGTTGGATCATGTTTCATTGAGATGTTTTCTCCTTGAGAGTGTAGTTTTTGACTATACAATGATGAACAGAATTGACTTATGAAACACACATTTCATATTTAAGACATGCATTTCATTATGTTATTAAAATGCACGCTGTAAAATAATCTGCGGATGAACGAAGACATGAGTTGACATAAAATGCTTCTACACTATTCAAGTAGATTGTGCAGCAAATTAGACGAGAATCATAAGATTCACTAATTCAGCATGTAACTCTTAATAGCATGTCTTTAATGCCAATACAGTTATAAATTATTCGGTATTCAGAAAGAATGGAAGTAACTGGAGCATTGCTGTTAAGCGCTGTGCTTCCAGAGCTTCCTTTCTATTTCTCCGAAAACGCCATTTATTAGTAGATATTGCAATTACAAACTTGGACATGCAGATTACAGCATCTCATAAAATACTTGTCTGTAAATATGAAGCTTGCTGCATAGTGTGACTCACTGTATAGATTCTCAAAATTGTGAAAGACAAAGATTTTGATTTCTGCCACTGAATTTATAAGCTATTTGGCGGCAAAGAGATCAAAGCGCAAAAATAGTTTACCACTTTACATTCGTTCCACTGCTTGTGCGATTCAAAATTTAGGTGAGCCTCAAGATTTTTTGCCCAAAATATCCCTGTGTTCACGCGAAGTACGGGTGCATTTAATATGTGGGTCCGTACGTCCTTCCGAGAGCTTGGTGGTAGGGGACGATCCCTGTGGATGCTTCCCCTACTGCATTTCGGTCTAAATTAAGTGGCAATTCACGACCGTCGAAACAGATACCTTATACCTCCTGGTAGGTTGGATAGTTTCGGCTGAAGAAGAAAATTGTTTGCAACAAACTCACTAACCCTGGTCAGTAGAATGTGAGCAGTAGTTAGTGTCAATGTACTAAAAATGTCATTACCTCTTAGTATTTCTTAAAGAACCATATTACAACGCTTCTCTGTTTGAAATTTTATCGCTTGTCTTTTTCTTTGAAACGTGAAATGTGCATCACCAATTCCCTCATTAAAGATGACATATGCAAAAGCAGTGACTAACTTTACTTTCTCAGAATCTAAATGCTTACGAACGGCACCGCCTCGTCTAAAAGTATTAGTCACGCTTCTCCAAAACCCCAATTTAAATGTGTTTTTGTCACCACACCCTTTTACGACATATTCATTAATATTCGGACATTTATTTAGTCAGTTTCGAAACATATTTTATGGTTAATAAAATTAATTCTTTTGAACTTTAGTCCTTTTTAAAGGTTTATGCTTAACTCGTCATGACCGGTGTGTGGGTGTTTTCATTCCAAATTCTTTGATGGCATTTTTAACACATTTTCATACATTCTAGAGGGCTGAAATTTGGTATATATATATATATATATATATATATATATATATATATATATATACACCCGACACAGAAGATGAAACACCATGAAAGAGCGACTAGAGTGTGAAGATAAAGAATGCACAGATAGAAATGGCATATATAAAAAGTCTGATGTTGGCAGACCATGTCTTTCCTTATACAATACAACGAATTTACTACTTTTACAGCAAAAAAAAATAGGTTATTCTTATAGTAGATACTTATATTATTTTCAAGGTATTGAATTTTTGTCAATTAGTCGTCATTTTCTTTGATTTAGCGTCATTTTTATCCATTTGGTGAGACTTTGGTTAATTTGGCAACAATTAAAGAAGTTACCAAGTTGGGGGCATTCCGCCAAATTCGTCATCAAATTCTCGCTAAGCGTTATGGACGGAGAAATAAGTTATTCCTATAACAGATAAATGACTATTTGTGCTCAAATACAAAAGTATTACTTAAAGTATATTTTCTCATGAATGGAACGAGCTAGATCCACAAGAATGATGCCACCCAATTTATCGTTTGAAATTACATATGAAAAGTGAACCTGTGTCTCAACAGTTAATATTTTTTTTAATTTATGGTATTTAATAAATTTATTTGAAAAATGTGTAATATCTCGCGAACGGTTCATGCTAGCATTCTAAAGTTTTTGTCAATCGTTTTCTAAGGAAAAATTACCTAAAAAATATTTGTTTACGTAACTTTATTATAGAATTTATTTTTTTTATGATGTTTTCAAAATTTCACAGGAAAATTTAGGGCTTCTCAACATTCGAATTGCAATTTTTGTACCAAATTTCATTCGAATCGTTCCATTCGTTCGTGAGATATCGTCTCCACAGACTCACTGATACACACACACACACACACACACACACACATACACACAGACAGACATCAACTCAAAAATTTTCGATTGCTCTCCCATCCAAAACTCGAGTTCGAATTTTAGACCCGGTCACAATACATTCCTTATACATTATACTATGTATTTAAGGAAAGTAATGATTGGTGTTAATTCCAGATTATACAATACATTATTGGCATAGACAGGGTGCTCAATTGGCAGTAGGACCAGCTCTTGTGGCGATACAACCAGCAACCATCCGAGGAATAGATGCTATGAGCGTGCGAAGATTTCCAGACGAATGGATGACCATATGCCTTCAATCACCCTCTACAGGTTGTCCTCTATTTGAGGCAGGGGCAGGGCAGTGAAACGACAGCCCATAACGTCCCATACAGGCTCAATGAGTGAGAGATTTGGAAACAACGGAGACCAATGAAGCATCTGGATACCTCACAAGATTTGTTAGCTGACGGGTGCAACGTACGGTCGCACATTATCTCTCTGGAAAATAGCATTTTGAAACAGCTGACGGTAGGGTAGTGCAACGGGCCTCCGCAGCCCATCCACATATTTCTTCTTGCCGTCATTGTGCGTCTGATACGAATCAGAGATGACCGACTATCGTAACCGATGACTACCCTAAACCGTGATGGCGCGTTGTCGAGCAGTATGGAGTTCAACACTCGCTGCAGTATTGGATCTGTTTCTACGTCGCCTCCGGACTCTTACACGGCGACTGCCATTCGACAAACAGAACAGAGACTCGCCACTGAATACTATCATGTCCCATTTAGTCATCGCGATACGCCGGTATGACTACCCAGCTGTAGGTAGGCCTAAAATAAATCCCCTCGCATGATCGTTCAAATATTGAAACGGATTTTAGCGTTGTCAGCCAGGCATCTCTTCCACAACATGTGTCTTCTAAAACGAGAAACAACTCGGAAAACGGGTTGCCGTATGCGACCAACAGTAACAACTATTGGCTCATTTGCTGGTTTCATTCTTTTCATTTCCCACTCTAATCATGTGACTTACCTTCATTTCATATCATTTGCAACATCGGCCAGCTGCGCTTGTCTCCAAATTTACATAATTATACGGCGAAAGCTTCATAGTTTTGCATTTTCAATGTCGGGTAGTGCATATATATATATTAATATATATATATATATATATATATATAAGAATAAAAACAAGAAGAAAAGAGAATTGCGAACGGGAATGATCATATGATTTGCATAGAATAGCAGGGGTGGATTGCGACACCCCTTTCCCGCTTAAAGCAGCTTTTACGACCCGGGCAACGCTCACGGCACCAATGTAACTCAATGGTCAATCTCCCACATGTGCAAATACAGAAGCACCCGTACGAACACAAAAGGAAAGATGGAACCAAGCAAGTAAGAGATACACCCTACAATCCAACTTGAAAACCCTTATAAAAAGATGTGTTTTCAAGCGCGGATTTACTGTGTTATCCATTTCATCCACTCCAGAGAAAGCGCCCTTGGAGTTCTATAACCCCCTTAGTTCTGGCTATCAGTTTATCATGTATATATACCATCATATATATATATATATATATATATATATATATATATATATATATATATATATATATATATATATATATATATATATATATATATATATATATATATATATATGTATATATATATATATTTATATATATATATATATATATATATATATATATATATATATATATATATATATATATATATATTTATTCATTTATTTATATATATATATATATATATATATATATACATATAGCGAGCTGTATAAGAACCTGCTACCAGTCTTTTCCATCATCTTACAGAATGATGTGGTTTCTTGATGTAGGCAGCACATGACATGTCTGATATAGTGCAATGAATTTACTTCCTTTACAGTCAAAAAACAACAGATAAAATCCACAATACTTTGTATTTAACATTGAATTGTACATTTGGCGATTTTACGGATGGCAACGGATGGATATAGTCCATATATGAAAATATTTTAATAATTAATTGCGAAACATTACTCCCATTTGGCGTCATTTTTATCAATTTGGTAACATTTAAAATAGTCGCTAAGCTGGTGACGTCCTGCTAATTTTCTCGCCAAGCGTTGTGAACAGACGGACGGAGAATGGCTTATTCTTATAGATTATTCTTATGTTCTTTCCAAGATATAGAACTTTTATCAATTAGTCTTCATTTCATTGACTTAGTATCGGTTTCAATAATTTCATGAATTTTTATCAATTGGGTGACATTTTCGTCCATTTGGCAATATTTAAAATGTCGCAAAGTTGGAGAAATTCCGACGAATTCTCCACCAAAATTTTGCCAAACGTTAAGGATGGAAAAATAGATTATTCTTATAGTACATTCTTATATTCTTTCTAAGATATTGAATTTTCGCCAATAAGTTGTCATTTTGATTGAGTTAGTGTCATTTTTATCAATATGGAGACATTTTTGTAATTTGACAACAATTAAAAATGTCGCCAAGTTGATGACATCCCTCTAAATTCATTGCCAAAATCGCGCTATGAGTTATGGACGGAAAAATAAGTTATTCTTATAACAGATAAATGACTATTGGCGCCCAACTACAAAAGTATTACCCAAAGTATATTTCCCCATGAATGAAACGACCTAAATCCACAGAATGATATCATCAAATGTATCACATGATATTACATATGAAAAGTGAACATATTTCATAATATTTTTTTTTTATTTTATCTAATTTTTTGATAAATTTATTTGAAAAAATTTGCAATATCTAGAGAATGGATCCTGCTAGCATTCTAAAGTTTATGTTAATCGTTTTCTAATGAAAAATTACATACGAAATGTCTATTTGCATAACTTTATTAAAGCCATTGATTTTATGCTGATATTTTTAAAATTTCATTCGAAAATTTAAAGGTTTCTGAACATTCGATTGCGTTAAAAAACAATAGGCTTCCAGTACTTAAAGATTTTAATTTGTGTACTAAATTTTTTTTTTAATCACACCATTCGTTCGTGAGATGTCGTCTCAAAAGTTTCACTGACGCATACAGACACACACACACATTTACATCACCTCAAAAATATTTGATTTATGTTCAGAAATGCTTGAAACGTGCTGTCCGGTTGAAAACATAGATTCGAATCTTCGACCCCGTCATTATACTTTCCTTATACATTATACTATGTATATAAAGAAAGTAATATGAATTTCTGTGTGAACATTGCTTAAGTTTATTATGTACGTTTATTACGTTTTGATTGCGTACTTAGAAATAGGCCGCCACCTGCAGCTAACTGACACTGTTGTGCAAAGGTGCTGGCAGCAATGGTTACTGCAAGGAACTCATCGGCAGAATTAAGGCTCTGGAAGGTCAAGGTGCACGAATGCGAGGCCAAATCGGATAATTATGCGACAGGCCCGAACTAGTCTAAAGGCATTATTGTCGCCATCCAACGTGCTACAGCCTCTTCCATACCAACCGTGGTACCTACCACCATCTCACGGCGCATGGCTGAAGTGGGGTTTCGTCCACGTTAGCTTTTAAGATGTCTGCCCATAACCCCACAACATCGACAGAGTCGTTTGGAGTGGTGTCGTAACCGAGCGGCATGGCTGCCAACGGACTGGTATCCCATAGTGTTCAGCGATGAATCACGCTTCAGTCATTCAGCAGATGACCATCGGGTACGTGTGTGGAGGCGCCAGGGCCAGCGGTTTCAATCAGCCTCTGTTTTACACAGGCACACAACCATTACACCTTATGTGTTGGCATGGGGTGATATATCTTACGACATCTGGTCGCCCCTAGTCATCCTGCGTACAACTCAACGATAGCTCAACCATACAGTTCAGCGATAGCTGACGATATGTTGATGAAACCCTGCTGTCGTTTGCTTTACTCTTCATGACACGTCATGCTTTTTTTTTTTTTTTTTCAAAAGAGTGTATATATATATATATATATATATATATATATATCCAAAAGGATCGAATGAATAATGAAGTGACGTGCCACTAATTGTTCATATGTGGGAGGTTGTGATTCCACTCCCCGGTTAAGCATGTTTTACGTCACGGTAACACTCCCGAGAGCCGGTACATCACAGCTGAAATGGCAGAAACCACAAAACATACAAATGACTTGAAGGAAAAAGACCACCGTAATTAAACACAGAGGAAAACCATCATTGAATTACATCAAAAACACCAAATTCTAGTATAAACAGATAAAATATATATATCAAATAAAAACATAAACCTCAGTACACCAAACCATCTTAGTTACCTCCATCAAACTCCACAGATTCTAGTGCATAAAACTCCACTATATACCTCTACAGCACACTTGTAGTTAGCACTACTAGAAGTATTTTTGAATCTCTCATTACAAACTCTCATTATCGTTATTTATACCCCTTATTAGCGGGTGTTGCTCATGACATTCAGTTAAAGTTATGTTTTAAAAACTTTTTGCTATGTCCATTGAAAACCATGGTAGATAACCCTGTTTTATTGCTGCTTGCAAGTAAGCCGTATCCCAATTATATTAGTCTATGGTTTTGGTATTTAATTTTTACTTCGTTTTAAATAAACCATGTGATAATGTTTTTGAATATATTTTATGTAGACAAGTACTCCAAGGCTCAAATGATTAATTTTAAAAGTGAAATCGTTACTTTTATTGTAGAGACGAAAAAAAGAATTATTATTTTCGTCTGAAGCAATGCACACATCTAGAAAATTTAAACTCATATCCATATTTTGTGGAGTTTCAATTAGTTCAAATGATGTTGAATAAAAAGTGACATCAGGCACATATTCACGGTTCATAACCCCAATTAGAATATAGTCAACATATCTAAAATACAACAGTTCGTTCAAAAATGTGTTCCTGTTTGAAATTTGTTTAAATAAATATCAGCCATAGCTGATGAGCAAATACTGCCCATTGGAATACCACTTATTGGTTGATAGTAATTGATGCCTTTATATAGGAGTGTTTCTTGTAAAACCAATTTTACCAATGTTGTATATTTTTGGATCGTAATATACGATTGCAAGTCGTATTGATGAAATATCTCTGATAATATACAATAAAGACTTTCAATATCAATGTTATTATACACACAGATAATTGATCACAGAAGTCATAACTCTTAAATTTCATCTTATCCGGCATGTGTTTTATAGAATCAATTACCTTGTAACTATTAGACACAAAATATGCCCCCTGTGTCTTTAACTTAATAACAACCAATTTTAAAAAATTAATATATTATTTGCTCCTGCCAAATATGATTTATATCCTATTGTAACAGGACGGAACTTTACAGGTTTCTTATGAAGCTTTGGAATCAGTTTAATATACGGGAATTTAATATTTGTTAAATTATATCCAGTTTTGTTATGCATAGCTGCAATGCGGTTTTTATTTTCTTGTAATGGTTTGTTTAAAAGTTTATACATATTTGTGTTGCCATAAAATTATTTATTAACTTAAAGTATATATTCTTACAAATAAATGGGTAATTCGTAGTAACTTTATCTACATATGTTATTACATATTTTTAATGCAAATTACCAAGTTAGCTTTTGTCTAAAAAAGTCATTGTATCAAAAGTTTTACTTGGTTTGTAACGTTGTTCAAAAGATCTATTTATCTGTTATTTCCACACCTCAAACGCTTCCTCAGGTAAACTCTACTTTATTGCCATTTTTCAACCTGCAATTTCTGAAGATATGGTGAAATGGAGAGCTAAAATCTTGAGTATCAGACTTGAAGATGGTATATTGAAGGAATTGCAAAAGGAGTATTTGATTATAAAGTACAAAAACAAAAGCTACGATAATATACATTTTGCTGGTATATTAAAAAAGTTCCAACATTTGATGCCAGTACAAAACATCCTAATAAGTACAGCTAACAAGTTTATTACACCTCTTTGCAGAAAGTTGTATAATTGTAATATTGTAAGCAAAACTATAGATCAACAAGCTACAGAGGAATGTAATTGCCCCTCTGAAACAACCTACAGAGATGTTTATCACGAACATGTCGTTACGGGTAAGTTGGATTGAATAAAAACGAATCTATTAAAACGTATTTTTAAACTAGAAACTAAATATCAATTTCAAGATCACAGTAAAGTTTTGGAATCTTTTGGACTGGATATTGATGCTCTTATGTACAAAATGGCAGTAAAGTATAGTTTACCTGACGAAGTATTTGAGGAGTGGAAATATTGAATTACTAGATCTTTTGAACAGTGTTACAAACCAAGTAAAACTTTTAATACAATGGCTTGTTTCGACAAACGCGAACTTGATAATTTACAATAAAATTATGTAATAACATATGTAGATAGAGTTACTACGAATTACGCATTTACTTATAAGAATCTATTCTTTAGGATAATAAATAATTTTTATGGCAACACAAATATGTATAAACTTTTGAAGAAACCATTACAAGAAATTAACAACCGCATTCCAGCTATGTATAAAGAAGCTGGATATAATTTAACAAATATTAAGTTCCCATATATTACACTGATTCCAAAGCTTCATAAGAAACCTGTAAAGTTCTGTCCTGTTACAATATCATATAAATCACATTTGACAGTAGCAAATAAAAGATTACTTAATTTATTAAAAATAGTTATTATTAAGTTAAAGAAATAGGGGGCATATTTTGTGTCTAAAAGTTATGAGGTAATTGATTCTAAAAACACATACCAGATAAGATAAAATTTAAGAGATATGACTTCTGTGATCTTTATAACAACATTGAAAGTCTTTATAGTATATTATCAGAAATATTTTATCAATACGACTTGCAATCGTATATTACGATCCAAAAATATATAGCATTAGTAAAATTTGTTTTACAAGAAGCAGTTTATATAACGGGATCGATTACAATCAACAAATAAATGGTACTCCAATGGGCGGTAGTTGCTCATCAGTTTCGGCTGATATTTATTTGAACAAATTTCAAACAGGAACATACTTTTTTAACCAGTTATTATTGTATTTCATATATGTTGACGATATTCTAATTGGCTTTATGGCTCATGAATATGTGCCTGATTTCAAAGGAGGGTACGGTCCCTGTGGATGCCTCCCCCACTGGGTTCCGGTCCAAATTGGGTGGCACTTCCCGGCCGTCCAAACAGTTACCTTACACCTTTCTGGTAGGTCGGACGGTCTGGGTCTCAACAACAACATCATCATTGGAAATACTTGAAACTCCACAAAATATGGCTATGAATTTAAATTTTCTAGATGTGTGCATTCAGACGAAAATAATAATAATTTTTTTCGTCTCTACGATTAAAGAAACGATTTCACTTTTAAAATTAATTTTTTGGCACCTTGGAGTACTTGTCTACATAAAAATGTATTCAGAAACATTTTTATAAATCATTTAGAACGAAGTAAAAGATTAAATACCAAAACCATAACCCAATATAATTGTGATGTTGCTTACTTGCAAGCAGCAATAAAACAGGGTTGATCACCATGGCTTTTAATGGACATAGCAAAAAGTTTCTGCAACGTAATTTTAACTGAATGTCATGAGTAATACCCATTAATAAGAGGTATAAATAGCCATAGTGAGAGGCTAGAATGAAAGATTCAAAAATATTTCTGGTAGTGTTAACTTCAAGTGTGTGTAGAGGTATATATTGGAGTTTTGTTCACTAGTATCAGTGAAGTTTTATGGAGGTAATTAAGATGGTTTGGTTGGGTGGTGGAGGTTAGAACCCCCTCATGACAAATTGTGGTACGCCACTTCATTATTCATTCGATCCTTTTGGAAAATTATATAGGTGGTGTAAGGTTCTGCTGGGGAAAATATCCTGGAGACCTACATGCCAATGACCCCGCACTCTATGTGCGGTATAAGTTCGGGGAAAAGACCCCACACCAACGAAATATCTCCCAGACTTTGCACGGAGGTTGTATCATGAATGTGTCAGCACAAGGGCTTAACGCCCAAAGAACGGCAGTGTGGGGACATAAACATGTCGATATAGGGACATGAGAAACATTAATGTGTCACTTGTGGAGCTTAGGCTCAAAATTCATAGTTCCTAAGAAGACGCCACAGCCAGGGGCCAATGAACTTGGTGGAATATATATACGGCGGACTTTATTGTTCGTCATGATTCACTCGGCGAGCAGCCACGACAAACGGTCGCATTTTTGATGCTCCGAGGGTTTCATCGTGATCCCTCTCGTCTCCGCAACATGTCTGTTAAGACTTTGAGCTAAGGCAATTTTACTTAACATCCATTGTTAGGATGTGTCATCTTGGATCATTCGCCCATGATATTTTAGTCTGTAAAATTGTTTAACTGTTAAATTTAAATAAATTCTTGTTATGTTTAAAATAAGTTTGCCGTGTCAGAATCCAAGTATGTCTCATGGTTCACTCACTGATTCTCACGGATCGCAACTCATGTGCAAAATCCGCTCGGGCAACGTTACTTTGTTGTAATTACGCATCGGTCCGATTTCGGTCACCCCATCCTGAATATTTGGGGAGAAAGACCGACGGACAGCAATCGTGTTGAGATAATCGTTTTCAACGACGAACGAAACAGAGAATTGCAACAGAGTAGCATAAAGCATTTACAATGGTGGCAGTACGGTGAGATTCTACGGAAAGTGGAACGGCACGGAGAAGGAATCTACCCGGCAGAAAGACCCATCGTCAGTACAGAAGACAGAGCTGATCCTGGATCCCCCAGAAAGACACAAGGTTAGTGACCCTTTAACCCTACTACTCAGTGTTCTTTTTGCTAAGCGTGTGAGAGATCCAGTTAGGAATTGTTTTTATGTGGATCGCGAATATCGGGACGAAATTTTAGAAGCAATTTTAAGAGTTTTATGTTTCATTTTTATTTTATTCATTTATTTCGAAAGGTTAATTAAATTCACTGTATTAATGTATTTATATATTATTTTTCTTTATTAACTTAGTATCCTAAATTTAATTTATTTCAACATGACGTTTTTACTGAGAGCAAGGAAAATAGATTTGTGTAAACTCGCTTCCGAGTTAGATTTGGCGGTGCCAGAGAATGCTAAGATGATAGAGATTAAAAGCATCATCTTAGCAAGCGAAAATTATGAAGAGGGGGAGGTCAAAGAACTGCTGAACGGTATTACGGCAGAAAGAGTGGAATTAGAGCAACGAGAGCTCGCAGCTCAGGCTCAGGAGAAGGAGCTCGTAGCTCAGGCTCAGGAGAGAGAGAGGGATTTTAGACTGACCCTAGAACGGGAAAGGCTAAGGGCTGAAACGGAAGTGGAGCTGGAGCGTCTCCGTTTGCAGCATACACCACAGAACGGCGGTTCGAGTCCCGCGGGAGGGACGGATATGGAAATTTCGCCCAGACGAAAATCTCTGGACGAAATGGTGAGGACGGTGAAACTTTTAACGGTGAAAGTGCCATCCAAATCAGAGGGATGGGCGTACTTTTTTAAAAGTTTACAGCGGTCGTTTGAGAGCGAGGAGATCCCGAATGATGCCCGAGGATCAATTCTGTTGAATTTACTGGGAGACAAAGCTGCGAACTTTGTAACGCATTTAGAGACGGAGCAGTTTAGGGATTTTGAGGAGATCAAGAAATTGGTTCTGGCTCATTTTCAACCGACTCCGCAGGCATGTTTACAGGATTTTAAGAGAACCCGGCGTAATGCGGACGAGAACTTTGTTCAGCTAGCCTCGAGACTGAGTGCTATGTGGGGACATTATTGTGAGGTCCGAAACGCGGAAGATGCGGAAACGATCAATCAATTGATTGTGTCTGACCGTATTTTTGAAACGCTAGATGCGGAGACAGCGGCGCATGTCAGGATACGACAAGGAACTGGGTGGTTCAAGCCTCAGGAGTTGGCAAGAGAGTGCGATATGTTTTTCGCAGCCAAGGGAAAGTCGTATGGACCGCAAGAGCGCGAGGAATTTTGGGATTTCCGCAAGAAGGAAATGGAACCGGGAGCTACGCCGGAGAAGGGCGAGTACCGATCAGTGAGGGAGCGCACCTCTGCGGGAGGGTCGGGAAAGCAAAAACAGAGATCCGATTGCTATGGTTGTGGGTCAGCGTCGCACTTACGACGAGACTGCCCACTGTACGGTCCTAAGGGGACAGGGGTTCAAAGGAACTCAGATAAATGGGCCAAAAGGGGCGCCAGGTACGAAGTTGGGGGGCGACAGTGCTCCAGAGAGACGGCGCGCATTGCGAGCGCGGAGGCCGTGAGTAGAGATCCAGGAGGGGAAGATGATCTTGAGGAAAAGTGGGAAAGAAATAAGCCCGAAATCGGGAAAGAGGAGGCGAGAACGCCGCGTGACAGACGAGTAGTGGCAAGAGTGGATGCGTTACGGTCCATAAATTCGGAAAGGCCGATCCAGGAAAACCTGTATGAACGGGAAAGGGTTCCCATTAGTGTGGACGGGACAGTAGTCATGGCTCTAGTGGACTCGGGAAGCGAAATTCCTGTGATCAGGAAGGACTTGGTCAAGGAAAGACAAGGGCAGGGCGTAGCCAATATTTTTGTAAGAGGCAGTTTTGGGCCCCCGGTCAAGTGTCTTTTAAGGAACATTCCTATGGGCATGCCTACTGGGAGCAGCAGTATCGGGCCACACCAGGAAATTCTTTGCGCAATAGCCGAAGATATGTCGGAAAAGGTGGTGATACCCCCCGGGTTGAAAACACTGCTAGAGGGTAACCCCAATAGGGAATTGGAGGATTCGGATCGTGAAGAAATATTCAGGGAGGAGAACGGTCGTACAATTCGGGCCGAATTTGTACAGATATGGGACCCAGAAAATGCATTAGGGGGACAGCGTTTTGAGGCAGAGAGGGTTCAAGTGAGAGTCGAGGGGACCCTGGTGAATGCGGTAAGCGATACGGGCAGCGAAATGGCCATCATCAGAGAGGAAATCCTGCAGGGTAAATCTTTAGAGGGTGAGCCGAAAGTTTTTGTGAAAGGAACTTTTGGGGCCGCTGAAAGGTGCCCAGTGACAAGCGTGACAATGACCATAGTCGATGAAACGGGGAAAGAAAAGGTACCACAGGAAATTCGATGCGTAGTGGTCAAGGCACTTCCCACCGATTTAATATTACCACCGGGGATGATAAAAGAACTATTAGGAAAGCAGGGAGGTGACGAGGTATCGAATACCGACACCACGGAGAGCGAGCGGATGAAATCTCCGGAGGATAAACATGGGGACCCAGCAAGAAAAGTTACTTCCAGGGATGCAGCCGGAGAAATTGGGTCATTCTCTCCCGCTTATCTCGTAAAGAGACGGTCGTCCCTACACCCCTCTAGGGTGGAGGATTTTCATGAGGAAGGGGATGCGATAGGCCGAAACCCGGACCCCCCAGATTTCGCTACTTCGAAAGAGAGGCTCGGTAGTGAAGGGTTACGAACAGCTGATGAGGGGGAAAGAAGAGAGCAAAGATCATCGCGAGCGCAGGAGACTCGGGCAAGGGAGGAAAACATTCGAAGGGGCTCTGAAAGGATAGCTAGGGACCGATTTGGAGTAGGGTAATCCTAGAAATGTGGGTCAAATAGCTCTCTCTTTTCTGAGCGGGCTAGACTGAACACCGGCTGAGACAGTGTTCATTTGTTTGTTTACTTTTGTTTTGTTTTGATTTTGTTTGTTTTTCTTTGTTGCCACAAGCAGTGCGGTGACTTGGAGTAGGTTTTACTTTATTTTTTTTTTTGTTTATTGCTTCTAAGCGACAGGACTGGGGTAGGAGAAATAACTTTCTCTTTTTGTTTTTGTTTTGGTCCTGGATATCCTAAGTTTTATAGTATTTTATAGTGCATTAAGAAATTTTTGTATAGGGAGTAGAGGTTGGGTGAGCTTAGGTAAATTCTCTGTAGGAAAATTGAGCAGATGAATGTCAGTGTGGCATGTACCATAGGTGCATGGGTCTCTCACGCGAGGGTGAGAAGCACTGATTGGGTGAGGGTCACTTACGGACATTCGACGGCGGATATCAGTGCTCGGGTGTGCCTACAGAAGTGTTTTTTTTTGTGTGTGTGTGTTCACCTACATCACAGATTCGGGACTCATAACGGGACCCAGTGACAATTGTGCTTCCAATACATTGTGATTTTCAATATGAACAAGTTCATAGTGCATAGGAGTGAATAACAGTAACTATTTTGTCCAGACAGAACTTTGTTTGGGCGAAATTTGCCTATTGGGTAGGCAGAAAGTTTCGCTCTTGGGGGGGGCGTGTAAGGTTCTGCTGGGGAAAATATCCTGGAGACCTACATGCCAATGACCCCGCACTCTATGTGCGGTATAAGTTCGGGGAAAAGACCCCCACACCAACGAAATATCTCCCAGACTTTGCACGGAGGTTGTATCATGAATGTGTCAGCACAAGGGCTTAACGCCCAAAGAACGGCAGTGTGGGGACATAAACATGTTGATATAGGGACATGAGAAACATTAATGTGTCACTTGTGGAGCTTAGGCTCAAAATTCATAGTTCCTAAGAAGACGCCACAGCCAGGGGCCAATGAACTTGGTGGAATATATATACGGCGGACTTTATTGTTCGTCATGATTCACTCGGCGAGCAGCCACGACAAACGGTCGCATTTTTGATGCTCCGAGGGTTTCATCGTGATCCCTCTCGTCTCCGCAACATGTCTGTTAAGACTTTGAGCTAAGGCAATTTTACTTAACATCCATTGTTAGGATGTGTCATCTTGGATCATTCGCCCATGATATTTTAGTCTGTAAAATTGTTTAACTGTTAAATTTAAATAAATTCTTGTTATGTTTAAAATAAGTTTGCCGTGTCAGAATCCAAGTATGTCTCATGGTTCACTCACTGATTCTCACGGATCCCAACTCATGTGCAAAATCCGCTCGGGCAACGTTACTTTGTTGTAATTACGCATCGGTCCGATTTCGGTCACCCCATCCTGAATATTTGGGGAGAGAGACCGACGGACAGCAATCGTGTTGAGATAATCGTTTTCAACGACGAACGAAACAGAGAATTGCAACAGAGTAGCATAAAGCATTTACAGGTGGCTGAAGGATTACGGCTGCTATGCGCCATACATATTCAAATACTGTGTAAATACATATTTTTATTTCAAACACTAAAATTTCTTACATTTGTAATATAATATATATACATATATATATATATATATATATATATATATATATATATATATATATATATATATATATAAAGAGAAACTGCTCAGGGCGAGCTATGAATAAAATATTTTACTCCAACAACGAATTCCTTTATATTTACTCATTTGTTGTTGAAAGAAATGTTTTCTATGAATTTAATAGAAAGATATCATAATATATTCATAAATATGAAAATTTCAGAATAGCTTTAAATTTTATTACAGTTAAAATTTTTATTTGGTATCGTTACTTTAAATGGTATTTATATTTATATTTTTTCATATAACGTGTTTTCATAAAACTGTGAAGTGTTATATGGAAATTATAGGTTTCTCAGAATCAAAGAATTTGTAAGTCATTCACAGAATTATCCACAAACGGAACTCCAGGACTATGCTTCAAAACTAGTTGGAGATTCCACGATAGATTTACAATTATATACATCGTCAAAATCGAAGACATTTCGAAGAAGAAAAACGTTAGGTCTATGAATTATAAAATAATTGAAGAACATTTAAAATATATAATATATTTTCCTCTTTTTGACACATTTATTAGACATTTTGTTTAAACCTGAAGAGTCTGTATCTAAATAAAGTTAGACATAGAAATTATTTTTTTATTTTACTTCATACTATATGGAATGACTATTTATTTTCAAATTGCTTCTCAAACTTCGTAGTTTATTGTAAATTTACTCCTTTCTTATTACTTTCACTGCTTTTCATAGTAATGTATAGGGGAAGTAAAAGCCTAATATGAGCAGCACATCACTAATGCAATGAATTTAGTTCTTTCACAGTGAAATATTGATGTATAATATCCACAGCTCAATGTTTTAAACGTTAAATTGTACATTTCAGTTTTTTTCGCATGAGGACATGTAAATATATTTCCCAATTAACTTATATTTCGTACAAATCTAACTTGACAATTATCAGTATTCATAGCATTCTCATTAAGCTATATAGTCTATATATTGAAACATTTTAATAATGAATTCATCAATCAGACGTCATTTTTATTAATTTAGCATCATTTTTGCAATTTTGACGATATTTTCGTCAATCGTCAAATTGGTGATACTTCGCTAGATTATTCGCCAAGTTGATCAAATGCATCACCAAATGTTACAAACGGAGAGAAGTGCATTTATGACATACTAGTAGAAGGTATGTCCGTCATATGACAGAAATCAGAATTTGCGAGACATTACTTCTTATTTGGTGTCATTTTTATCAATTTGGCGACATTTTTATCAATTTGGCGACATTTTTATTACTTTGGTAGCATTTAAAGTAGTCGCCAAGTTGGATATATCCAGCTTAATATCTCGCCAGGAACGGAGGAAGAAAGACATTATTCTTATAGTATACTTATGTTCTTTCCAAGATATTGAACTTTCATTAATTCTTCGTCATTTCATTTATTTTGTGTCGGTTTCATCAGTTTGGCGAATTTTATCTGTTTGGCAATATCTGCAATAAGTAATAGTGCCCATATAGTAAAATATTTTAATAATTGTTTCATCAATTTACTTTCAATTTCTTTAATTTAGCACTATTTTGGCAACTCTGACGATTTTGTCGTCTACCTAGGGCGAAATATGTGCAAGTTGGATCGTGAATGGAACGAATTAGAACCACGAGAATGATAATTTTGTCCGAAATTTATTGCATAACTTTGCAGTTGTATTGAAAAGTGAGTATATTTCACAGCGATTATGAGTACTCGATAATTTTTTATTTATTACTTCTTTAATTTGCATTTTAATTTTCCTGTTTACTAATAGCTTGTTACGAGCTTTGGTTGGAATAACCAATCAGGAGCTTCCTAGACAAAGGGCGTATTCTATTAGTGGAATGAAAACAAGTTTTAGACAAATCGGCTTTGAAATCGCGTCCTACACATGTCGCATCAGCTCTACGAGTTTCTAATAATCAAAAGAAGGAATGGATGTCTAGATCAAGACGGTTGACAATGGTAATTCCCGGAAACTAAAGAATGCGTATCTGCTGATGTTATATTTTCTATATAAAATAATTTTGGTTGCACGCGGGTGGTAAAGATAAAATATTTAGATATGGGTATTACCCCCAAACGTATATTTCACCATTAGTGTAGTATAGGTAACAGTCCATGGTGGAAGTCCTACCTAATTTACTTCTATATATCTCTAGAGAAGTCTGTATGTTCAGTGAATAAACTGTGTATTGGCCTCTTATAAATTTTTTGTGCATCCCTGGATGTTAGGAATTGATTATTTGTAGTTCACTGGATCACGTTTGAATTGTGATTCGTTTAGAGATGAGAATTAATATCTCAGTACGAACTATATGCATCGAACACTCTATCAGAGTTAAGAACTCTACACATTTAATACTATTTTAATTTTACCTAAAATGTTAGATACATTATTTGAAAAACGTGCAATATTTTGCAAAAGGTTTATTCTAGATTTCTAAAGTTTCTATCATTCGTTTTCTAATCAAAAATAACATAAGAAACGAACAGTGATGTGACATTATTGAAGATTCTAATTATTTAATGTTTTTTTTTCAAAATTTCATTTGAAAATTCGAGGAGAGGTCTTCAAAACCTTCGATTGCATTTCAAATCAATAGGATTCCAATATTCACCGATTACAATTCATGTACCAAATTTTGTTCGAAATTTTCCACTCATTCGTGAGATATCACATCCAACGATTCGCGGACACACACACACATATTACCTCAAAAACTCCCGATTCGAGTTCAGGGTAGCTTGAAATGTGGAATGCTCGAAATCTAATTTTCGTCCCCATCACAATATACTTTCGTTATACATTATACTATGTGTATAGGGAAAGTAATATAGCAGTATGCGAATAAGTATAATTTGGTAAAAGTATTACCCTTGTGCCACTGAGTTTCTGAGAGACGATCTAAGTTCATTAGTGATGGTTCACAGCTCATCCTGGATGGTAGAAATAAGACAGTAAGTGCGGGGTATAATATAATAAATAAAGGTAAAAGGCATAAAATTATTTGTCTGGGATAAAAATATACAAGCTAGTACAACGATGTACTCACTAACTGTAGTGGTCATACGAGGAATGAGGATATGATACATCTTCTTTCACCAAATTGATTTTGAAGCGATGAATTCACACACACACATTGGTAGCACATTTTGAAACCACGTACTCCGAAATTTTCTATTTTCACAGCAAGAGAAGCAACCCTGAGTCTGCACGCTCTTCTGCAATTTTCTGATGGTCTGAGGCTAAGCAGAAAATTGAAGAGTGGCATTCTGGTTTTAGTGTTTCTCAGTTGAAATCTCCTGATAATACTGAAGCCAATTTTTACAGTTAGTACTGATTTTAATTCCTCAGTGGTACAACTTGCTAGTAATGTCTTCAAAACTAGTTTCAAACTCTTCGAACTGCTGATAATTTCTTTTAAGCTTATGATAGGGATAGTTTCAACATCTAGGAAGTTCTGTAAAGTCCAATAGGCGCCAGCATCCTTGTGTATGAATTTTAACATCTCACCTGTTAACTACTTTAAAATTTTACCTCTCGCGATATTATATAGCATTTTTCGCAAACCCTGATATCACTCCCAAATTTTAAGGAACATTCAGCTTCAACTTGGGACAGCCAGTCTTTTTAGTTATATATATATTTTTATCTCTACAGGTTTTTCTCTACAGGTTTTTCTCTACAGGTTATCTCTACAAGTTTCGACCAGTTTTCTTTAACTATATACTTTTCAAATGGCACTTTTCTATTTACAGTGCCGGGTTCTAAGTCCTGCATTTGTATATTATCATAGGAAAAATATTCAGTGATTCAAAATGTTGTTGTTACATATGGCTTTATTGGAAATTAATCTACTACAAAACTAGCTTTTTACAACGGTACAGTGGCACAAATACAAAACAGAGAAATCTAACTATACACAAAATAGGAATATTGCAAATCATACAAACAAAAGGCCCAAAGAAAAAATACAAGGAGAAGAGGTCGAAGCCATCAGTATTCCATTGAATAATGTTTCGGCTAAAGTTTTTTTGCCCTTAAAAGAGCAGATTTTGTTTGCTGAGAGGTACCACAGCTACTAGTCGCTACTCATTCAGCACCACCCAGGAGGCTCGTGTCACTCAAAGTTTTTCAAAGACGCAAGTAACATTGCCCCTAAATTTCAAATTAATTATCAACTTTAGTATCAATTTTTGGAGAATAATTTGCTATCCTAGGTTTTTTACTTAATTTAATTGGGGTTGAGAACCCCTCCTCAACTTATAGTTCTTGTTTATTATAATTTAGTTCGAATATCCTAAAAATTTCTAATAATAATATATGTAAATTCCTCAACTTTTACATAATTATTTAACATTTCTGTGGCGCAATTTGTATATTATATAATTGTTAATTATCATTATTGTAGTGGTCTTGTAACGTGATCTTGAATTTAAATAGTATTTGCCGTTGTGAGAACCCACCACTATTGTGTGTTGCCCGGTGTTATCTGAAAATAAATATATTAACATAATCATTTACACTTAGTACGATAAAGAGACATGACTTTGCTCAAAATAATATCTTATTAAAAATATTATTTATGTTAAATACTTGCATGATTAACTTTACCATTATTACTCGATATCTTAAAATTATCATTTACTAATAATTACAGAGTATGATCTGAAATGTTACGGGTATAATACAGTGGTAACACGTGTAACTAACTTATAGTTAGATTTATGATACTTTCTCAGATAAAATAAAAAAATATGGTTACCGTATTCTCTTTTATTGCACATAATTATGCACAGACTCTTTATACCGAAAAACTGAAATTTTAACACTAAACTTTACTGCAACTGAACGAAATTTTATACAGGGACTTCATACTGCACAGTAAATTCAAACTTCACTGACTGAAATTGAAGTGAACTGGACTGTATTCACACTTTCAATTGAGCTGCACTGAATTCAAACTGTAACTTGAACTGACTCGCTTTCATTTGTAGCACGAAGCAGTCAGTGAACTCCCCACTAGTTCCCTGTTATTTTTTTGCCTATTGGATAACAGGACATTAAGGATCTGTCTAGGGTTCTGCTGGAGAATCTCCTGTACACTGGCTGACTTGACTGAATCCACGATCTCCCGTGCCGTGATGCCATCAATTATTGCCATGACCATAAATTAATGTTCCCCCTATAATAAAAAATGGCATTTTCTGGTCTAATCTTTGGTACCATTTTGTCGGTTTTCCATTTTTACAACCTGTAACACTTTTAACGACCACTGTAACACAATATCTAGAGTAGGTGTATTTAATTAATGAATTAATCTCAAAGAGCATACTTCCAATTCTTGTGAGAAAGTCCAGGTTTTCCCCCGTTGTTTCGTCTTCAGAATGGTTCCAAATTCCATATGTCAAAACGTAAGCAATCATCACGCAGATATTTACAATGCTTTCAATATCAGTGGAAATGGATTCAGATGAGGAAAACGATTTTGAATAACTTCCAAGGTCTCCAATTCCAATTTAACAGACAGCAGATGATCCGAGAAATAAACCTTACACTGATGAAATCGTTCGCCCATGCAGATAAATTTTCTGCAGTATACAGAAATACATTGCAAATCCTCAGAATGAAGCATACAATAGATAGCAAAAAAATAGCAGACAGGCGATCTACAATTAAGCATACCAGTTACCTCGCACGCAACTCAGTAACAGACGTATGTCCTGTCCAGAGTCAGGAGGGATATAATTCGATGGGCGAAAAACACAGGGTTACTTCGAAGTGATTATATATATGAAATTCGTAGATTAAGAGTCCATCTGAGAGATAAAATCAGAAAGCAACAAGAAAGATCAATCATGCTTAAAGCATTGACTATGAAACACTTTCCAACTTCAATGCAATTTTATTTAAACAAGTCTAAAATGCAATACATTCCTCGGTAATATTTTGAAACTTATCACAATACTGCATTAATTTATTATATTTGAAAACTTAAACCTTCATCGAAAAAAATGAACTTCAATCAAATGACGGCATTGAAATATAAATTGCCTGGTTTAAACATCTCTAAAATGTTATACATTCCTGGGTAATAGTTTTAGAATTATCATAATACTACGATAATTTATTATACTTGAAAACTTCTTCGAAAACAACTGAATTTAATTCAAATGACGTCATAGAAAAAATAACACGCCTGGATCTCTCTATAAAAACAGGATTTCATTCATAACTTTCTCTCATTCATTTCATTCATCACAATATTATAATAATTTATTTTATTTAAACATTTTGTATAAGACCATGGAGCTACAAAAATTTAAAATCTATGCTTGAAACTTCATCGAAAAAAATCGTCCTTCTCTTTATGAAATCAATTAATATTTCATTCATATCAGCCATGCAGACTCCATGGACTAAATTATTTTGTGTTAAAAAAACACAGCAATTCTAATACAACTCATTCTATATATTTTGCTGTTTACATTTTACATAGGTGAAAAATAGGCTTAGTTGTAGAAATAATCAAATTTAGATGAGCATTTAAACTCAAATATATTGTCATTGCGTTGTTTCAGTATGTAGATGCACAGAATTTAAGCAAAAATAAAGTAGTTTCAGGACGGATACAACATTCAATATGAATTAGAAAGAACTTTAAAAAATCACGATTTTGAAACAAGATGGATGCCATATATCATTTTGAAGTGGATCATGTGATCGTTTCATATCATGGTCACGTGATCGTTTCATATAAGAGGTGTAATTATTATTTTAATTTTTATTTAAAAAACTACTGAATATATTTCGCTAAATTTATTTTTATATATTTTATGGAACAATTTGAATATTATCTAAAATTTTCGATGCAATTTGTGAATTTTAAATCCGCTTAAAAAATGTTTGAAAAATTAGGTCCCATAGGGCTCAATGTATTTGATTTTTTCGACCCGGGTTCAATCCAAAACTAATTGGGTGATATTATTCAATTATATTCCCATAGGTTCTACAGACCGTCTGAACAACATACTAAAATTTCAATTTGATTAAGTCATTTTTACGGCAGTTATCGTGATAACGGGCAGACAGACAGACAGACAGACAGAATGAACAAATTCATAAACACTTTTCAACTTTGTTGTAAAGTGTTAAAAATAAGAACGGCAAAGCCAATCCCAAGCAGATAAGTAATACACAAGATTGCAGTTACCCAAAACACAATAGAAATGCCCCATCAAGACGAGATACGTCCGAATAGAGATTGTATGAGAACCAAATAATTAAGAATGCAGTATGTCCCTTTCAAGTTATATCCTGCAGTTTGACTTTCAGTTTTGTTACCCTAATTGTGGAACCATTGATCGTAGAATCGAGAGACGTATTTGTCAGAAAATTTTATGAAATTCAACTATTCATGTGGTCCCTCAAACCCAAACTTTTCAATTACTGAAAACTTTTTCATACAGTAACATATAGAACTCGAAAACTCGTGGATTAAGAGTCCACCCGAGAGAACCAATCATAAAGCAGTACGAAGAACAGCTCAGCCACATATAATTGGAGTCAACACAAGCATTTCATCAAGGCGATACAAGTCTAAACTTATAATACATAATGAATACCATGCTAGACGGCTGTCTAACATTGGCTTTATGAATGATCTGAATATCAATGGGAATTTTCTGGAAACTCTGCATTATATTACACACACCGGCCAGTGAATAAGAAACACAGGTTCAATATTTTATCGAACCGCTTTTAGCCTGAATTCCAGCACGTATGTGGTTAGGCATGGCTACTATAACGTATTGGAGTGAATTTAAGTCAAGAGAATACCAATCGTTGGACAAGAACATCGTACGAGCGCATTGGACAAGCTCCTCTACAGTTGATGCCAGAAAATATTGTTGTCGAATATGTCTTTCCTATATGTTCCAAACGTTCTCGATAGGGTTTTAAATCTGGATTTGCATTGGCCAGGTTATATGGTAGAAGTCACAATCATGCTCCGTAAACCACTATTACACAGTTCCTGAGCGGTAGATGGTAGCATTATCGCCCATGAAAGACCTGTCTCCTATGGGTTAAAAGTGCAACACTGCAGGGTGGACGAAGTCGGTAAGAGTGTTCCAGCTCTTCATGGATGACATCTGATTTTCCTGAAACACAAGAATACCAGTATCAAACCAGCAGAAAATGTCCCAAACCATGATACCTTCACCAAAATCTTGAACTCGGTAAACAAGGCAGATGTGTCCATGGCTGCATGGGGCTCACTTCATCCTCACCGCCTTCCGTCGGTGCAAAACAAAGTATAAAGTGATTCGCCCGATCACCGAACCTTCTTCAAATCATCAGATGTCCAGTGGAGTCATTTCCGCCACCCACTTTCAGGTTAAGAAAAGCTGGAGCAGCGTATAAAAGCACAAATAATACAATAATGCAGCATGCAGCTGTTTCGAGAAAGAAAAAAACCAGAAGTCCAAAAGAGGAAGAAAGAAGTTCCTCTTTTGGACTTCGGGTTTGGTTGTTCTCTTGCATAGACGAAGGAGATTCAGCGTGTTCTCGAAACAACTGCATTCTACACTACTGTATTATTTGCGGTTTTGCACATTGCTCAAGTGTTTCTTATCTTTCTCGCAAAGAGTATTGTACTTATATCATTTTCAGGTTCTTCGCTAAAATGAGAAATTTTCTCACAGACATGCGACTGGCTACACCGATTCGCTGCAAGTCCCTGAGCAATGTGGGGATCGAGATTGATTGTAACAAGTCTTCGTTGAAGCCTTCCGCCAGTTTTTCCACAGGATATCCCTTTTATGCCGAACAAGCCGTCTGAGACAGCACCGATCATGGTCTGTATTGATGTTTTTCGATCCACAATTTCACCTTTTAAACAACGCCTATTTCCAACTCTTATACACTTTGTATATCTCACCTTTTAAAAAGCCAGTGAGTTGTTCTATCCTGATAATCGTTGTTCCTTTTAAACGGACCCGCACAATAAGACTTTTTTCAATTACAGACAAATCTATCATTTTCCCCATTTCGCTCCACTTTTCTCGGGACACACACCAACAAACAGTCTTATAGCGGTGTTGCGATCACGTGTAACTCCCAAGACTAACATAATTTGTTTACATCTGCGTGTGACCTATAATTACACACATGCTCACAGGTTTGTAATTCATTTGTCGATGTGTGTACATAGGTTGAAAAAGTATTTAAGATGTTATAAATTGAAATACTATGCAATCAGTAATGCTTATAATTAATGGATCCCATTCCTTTTAAGTGGATGCCTTAATAAGTAAAAATAAACAACTAACTGAACACTTCACTTAAAGTGGCTACATTTGTAACAAATGAATGCATTTTCTGCGTTTGATGTAATTGAGTACGAATTGGTGAACACGTGCACATTACTAGGAAAAGTAAATAACTAATTATTATGAAGTAATTACTTTTTAGTTTCCTTCAAACAAATTGGCGGAAATTATTCCTGAACATGCAATACTGTGATACATATGTTTCTCCTCGCTAAAAAAACTCATCACTTTATTTTTAATGGACATGTATCTAAGTAATCAGGGACTGCATAAGTTAGTTGCTTAGAAAGGCGTATATTTTGATGTTTTATCGATTACAAAAATGATAGATGTGCTATAAAGTGCAATTAATTTTGGCATAGCCAATAGTATTGAATAATTTCTTATATAAAAATATCGTTAAAAAGATAAAATTAAAACAGACTTAATGAAAAACTAACAAAACTTACACTCGTCAAAAGTGAAATTGCAACACCCTGAAGGAATGCATGTAGCCATATGCAAATCACAGTACTAGTAGAAGAGAGATTCATATATAAATCAATAATAGAACAAATAAAGATATGCAAAATAAACCTGTTTATTCAGTAAAGAATGTGCAACCCACGGGCAGATACACATGCCGCTAAACGGCGAGGTATACCATCGATGAGGCTATTAATGGTTGCCTGAGGTAATCTTTGCCAAGCAGCGTTCATTGCGTTAAGCAGTTCATCTACGGTATGTTCCAGTGGTCTCCAGTGCACATGATGTCCGATGTGGGTCCACACGTGTTTAATGGGAGAGAGATCCGGCGAGGCTGCCGGCCAGAAAAGAATGTGAATTTCATTCAGGCTGCTGAGAATTAGCCGTGCGGCGTACGGTGTGGCATTGTCTTGTGGGAACACCATGCCGAGGACGACCTGCACCATTGACCGAACCACAGGCATATCACACTTTGTGTGATGTACAGGTCCGCTATCAGATTACCTGCACTGAGCACCAGAGCTGTACGCTGATCGAACATGGTACAGCCCCAAACCATGATGCACGGTGAAGTGTCGGTGAGGCGCTCGGTGATATGGGCTGGCAAGTGGCGTCATCCGCCCATGTCTAATATTCATCATTAGGTTGAAGCGAGATTCATTCTTAAACAATACCAGATGTCATTCATTGATCCAGTTACGAAGACGGCGACACCGCACCAGACGTGCATCCCTGTGTCGAGGGCTTAATGACTCCTCAGTGGCTGGCCTCCGTGCGCGAAACTGTACTTCATGCAACCTGTTGTGAATGATTTGGGTGACAACGCAGGTGCGACCGTTAATGGTGGCAGGCTGTTTCGGATGTCACTTACCGTTGCGAACGGATCTCGACGAGCCGTTTGGCGAACAGCCGGTTTGTGCGTTCTGTAGTGCTCCTGTTCGATCCACTCCCTCTTCGGCGTCTTTTCATATGTTTCTGTGTCCATCTTTTCACAAATCGTTGACTTTTTCTCAGGTCGTACCTAACATGCGTGACAATTGCACGCATCGACAAACCCACATCACGCAGCACCAGGATACGGTCTCGTTCCCCAGCCGTTGAATACTGGTAAACAGCTCGCTAAGTCTTCTAGGCATCGCTTCTTCACTTACTTCGAAAGTTCGGCAACTGAAAATCGTCGATGATAGCATTTACGGCATGGGCCGTTTGCTGATCGTTATCACCCGAAACTCGGTGTCACGTGATCCAATACGTACGAAAACTTAATCATTTGTGTAGCAAGCATTTGTGTGTCAATTACTGTGTTGTCCATCATTTGTCAATCATTCAAAACTTAATCACTGTGGATTTGCATATGGCTATGTGCATTCCTTCATAGTGTTGCAATTTCACTTTTGACGGATATATATGCTAACATAACGATATATTTATGCTAACTTAACGAAACCTATATGCTAACTTGACAAAACATATATTCAATCTCTGGACTTTAAATATATAGGATCCAATTTTATTCCCGGGTGTGGGAGTAGAAACATGCGTAAGCATATTACTTGTTGATACTTATTATATATATCGAGAATAAACTGTAGCAATAAAATGTGTTCTGTTTGTGTAAAATAAACAATGCAGCCTCAAAATAATCCACAGCTTTGTCCAATCTGAGATTTGCAGTCATCGTCCACTAATTTTTTTTTTTTTTTTTTTTTGATAAACATTTATTTAGCAAACAAACATTTTACTTACCACATGACAGTTGGACTTTTCATCTTAGTGAACAGCTTGATGCATATGCTGCACAGTGTATGTTATTCTTACGGATATACTAAAATGTTTTATGTTCCCAACAACCATGTCCAATCCAAGAATTGCAAGCACTGATCCGAGAAAGATTTATTCAGTTTTAATTAAATTAGAAATCGTTCTGTTCACCAAAGATCAGCTGTACTTTTTCATTCTACGAGACAACTTAGGGCATATACGCCTTATAAGACTATCCTGAAATGCTTTATGTTTCGTTGCAGTTTGCTTTGGAACATTAATGAAATATGTGATATGGTAGCCACCGCTAGTCTTTCTCATACAGTTATATTCTATACTAGTATATAAGCCTGTCAAAGAGAAGGAAACTAACACTCTTGAATAATTAACTCTATTTTTTTAATACGTTTTATTTTGTTGTCTTAATTGAAAATTAACTAAGATAGTTTCTACGACGTGGTCTAGTTTCAGCTTTTTATGTTTCCTGTTGGTGGCTTCAGGAAAGTTCCGACATATTTCACCCATCTCTTCAATCTTTTTCACCCCAGATGGAAATCGAAAATTTGACTCACTAGGTTTGAGGACTTTTGGACTAGTTTTGGGAAGTGTTTGATTTTTAGGTTCACTCTAGTGGTCGATACTATTCTTGGACAAAGATTCAGACGAAACCACAGACGGCGTTTGATGGTCTAGAAAGACAATTAATAATACCCCTTAATCCAAGTCCTCTGGAGCGTATCCGAAATCCGACTACGTTAGGTTCTGCCCTATGTCGATACTACAATTGTGTATCGACAAGATTCAGCATTATGTGTCAACAGGGAGGTTTAAGGGGGGTCTGAAAAGTCTCTCCGAAGAAACATTTCTACCCTACGCGGAGAGAGATCTAAATTGGAAATCCGTCTGCACTTAGTGCTGTCCAAACGGAGGATACAATAACTGTCTAAGCATTTAGCTTTTTAAGTCGAGAGAGGGGCAGGAATGGTCGGAAAATTTTTTCAAAACTCCATTTTCCCCATCCCAGGGCGGTACATTGAAAATCCGTCTCCGATAGGTTCTATATCGAAGTCGGTACTTATAAGTGTGCCAAAATGCAGCCTTCTTGGTCAATAGAGGTGCTTCTGAAGGGTCTAATAAAACTTTTCGAAATCCTTCATCCACCAGGGGGAGGTAAATGGAAATATCGGCTCCATTAGTTTCTGTGCCGTAGTCAATTTTATTTCTTTCGATCTAGACTGTCCGACCTACCCGAAAGTGTACGGTATCTATTTGAACAGGTGTCAGGTTGATATTATAAGTGTACAAAGTTTCAGCCATGTACGTCAACGCAAGGGCTTCTAGAGGGACTGAAAAAACATTTCAACATTTTATCCGTCCTCGATAGGTAATACAAAAATCCGACTTTAAAAAGGTTCGTACCATAGTTGATACCATTGTTTCGTACCACAGTTCGTACCATTGTTTATTATCAGACTTACCGTACGAAAAAAATTACCATATAGACTACAGGTATTCACTTATTAAGAAAAAATCGTTAGGTATTATTGTGAATAAATTGTGAAATAAATTGTGAATAACGGGAATCAAATCTGTTTATGACACTTTAAGACTCCTAAGACTCCTTAATACCCCTTTGCAGAAATTGTTCTTTATACATTGCCGACTGATCGAGTCCCTTATAGCTTACCAGTCCCTTATAGCTTACCAGCGCAACCGACTGACATCTAAAGAATACTGAAATTGGAATTTTTCCAGGATTCAATTATCCATAGCAAAAGTTTGAATTCAGATATGTTTAGTACAAACAGTTTGCTATTCTAAACAAGAATGCTATGAAAGCGTCTTCATATGGTTAACACACCAGTTTCAACCAGACATAACATCTCCAGAACTAGAAAGGAATAATCTTTAGTGAAGTTGGAATTTGATTCAGAATTCCTATCAGCCCATATCATGTAAATGAGGTGTGGAAGTTGACCCCAATTTTCTATACAATAAGATACGGAAAATTTGCTATCAAACAGTTTGGCTTTTATTATTAAAATAGTATGCAATAAGCATAACACACCAATAAATATAAAGCCCGTTGAAGTTACTTAAATTTAAATGTGTTATTAGGATAAAATATGATTTTCTTATTTTGTCATTTATTGCAAATTTTAACGCATTTTTTTATGGTGAAAATAATTAATAGAAATTACCCAAATTCTGCTAAAAGATACCTTATATAAAGGCAACTTTTTGTCTCCATCTTGTTAAATCAACTAACATATAAATAATTCGAAACAAAATTCTGTAAAACTGCGTAAAAATATATTTTTAGCACTCATGTGACACCTAAAGATAATAATAATTATTTAAAGGTTGCATACAGCATCTCATATCAAGTGACACATATTTCCCCTATTACGAATTTTTTTTTATGAAAATTTTTCATTGCATCCTAATACACATGCACAGACAAACACATCTTCAAAAATATTTTAAATATGCGCAGGATTTGTGTTTTTCCATGAAATTTTATTTCATAATTTCCAACAAAACAACACTATTTTTATATAGGAGTATAAGAAAATAAAAGTGTTCTTTTTGTGTACTTTTATCATTGTTAAATTCAGTACTTTCTGTGGATGTGTAGATTGTCGACTTCAAAGAACAAATTCTATCCAGAAACAAAAAATGTGTCTCAACGGCTTTTATTCACATACTTTGACTCTTTTAGAATACGTAAAGTGAGGCTTAAAATATCTTGATTGCTGCCTCGCATAAAATTGAGAAATTCCGTACTTTGTCTCAATGAATTTGTTTCAAATTCCAGATAATTTTTACAAAGGATATGAAACAGTAGGTTTTTATAAAAATGCTCCGACTACAGAACCAAGCATCTGTCAGCCGCATTTGTTCGCTCTTTTTTTATTAAAGCTAAGTGGATCAGCATTAAATAGTGTTTGCGAAATTATAATAACTAACAGGTTTTTCTAATGCTACTATAATAATATTTCAGTGCTCATGAGCTCTGATAACAGTGATATCAATCCCTCGTTGATTGCTGCTGCAATGGAAACACGAATGCAGTATATTCGAAGCGCCATTTGTAGATTATAATACACGTTTTGTGATTATAATACAGCTTTAATTTTTCTATGAGTTTACATACATGGACATTAAAGGAAAATCTGATACCAGAATTGTACAATTTAGAATCGTCTTTGAAGATAATAAAAGTTGTAAGTCATTGTGCTTGAATGTGAACAGAGATACAAAGTACTAAGGATAGTTTGGTTGACGCCAAGCATGACACTAATTTAGTAAAATATAAACTGCCGAAAAGCATAAATAAGAACAGTTTGGTCGCTAAGATGAAGGCCCATAACCCAAACAAGATTATCTGCGAATTTGATTTAATTTCATACGTCACATTTAACCGACAAGTCGGCCAATCAAGTAAAAGAAACAAGTCGTGCTTCCCCACCCCCGAACTGCAGGACAATTGAGACATGAAGGCCGTGCTTGCGAAAAATTAGAAAGATGTACCTGGATCGTCTAAATACGTTGAAAAATACATACACAGATGTGAAGATGATTTTGTAGAGTTGGAGAAGTCAAAAAGGTTAAAGGATGAAAAGACAGTGAGAGATGTTGGAAAAACGACGAAATGTCGAACGCAGGAAACGCAGGTGAAACTTCTTATGTATCGATGTGTAAAGTTTTAAATACTGATAGTATGTTCCAGATTCGACTTGAGGTCGAAAACTAAGAATAATTAGATCGATGATCATATATTAATTCTGTTTATCACATTAGACAATTTCATAAAAAATCAGTCAATTCCCCCCCTCACGAGGTTGGTATTAGCATGTGACGTAAATGTAATGGATATTATTATGGTCATTAAATGTAGATGTTGCAAGTATTAAGAGTTATACAAAATAAATAAATAATTTAGTTTTCCAGAAATGTGTATTCATTAAATTAAATAAATGTTAAGTGCCTGGCAGACTTAAGTGCAGTACAATTCAATCGATCCACCCTCCCGGAGAAAATGCCCCACCTTTTTTTATCTAATTTGAACTATTAAGATATTCTTTAACACAGTCCATCTAATCTCAGAAAATATTTCGGAAAGAAGTAAAAATAATTTTCCATTCAATCGATTAAATATATTAATAAAAATATCATTTGCTTCTCTCAGCTGATAATTCTAAGTAAGCCTCTTCCATTCTACATATTCTGCCATTTTACATCGCATTTCAAGGAGTGGATATTGTCCGCGATTTTCACACTATTTGCTAGGGTGGGTCGACAAAATTCTTCAGTAAGTGCCAAAGTCAAATGGGGAATTTCTGCGGACGCGTATTTTTAAAGGATCGCAATGTACGACATAAACAGTGATATTATATACGCATGCATCAAGCAAGTATCAACAAATCTCTCCACTATCTTTGTATTTAGCAGGACAAAAAGTATTGCGACGGATTCAATATTTTCAATCAAACATGTATTATATTTTTGTAATACATTTCAGCTGGAATTTTCTTTGCATAAGATGTTGATTTTTTAAAGTGTGCATTTATAATGCTACCATGTACCGTTTTTCAAATGCTACATGTAATTCAAACTGATTTATACAAAACGTCATAAAAAATATTGAGGAAAATTGTACTGATATTTCTTTACTAAAAATGAAGGTAATAATTCTATACTCGTAAAAATCCTCCTAACAAGTTATTTTCTAGAGTTGTGAGCACAGACTTTCTCTTTGCCGAAGACTGGAAAGTCGACTTACGACCGAACAGGTCTTTGGTTTCCAAATTCAGAGAAATAGGAATGAAATAGCTATGTGTATGTATATTTCATATATGTTCATTGAAAATTCCTTTTAAATTGTATCTCTAAACAGTAGTTTAACTACCATATATCAACAAAGAGCAACTGCATTCCTAGGGTTGAAAGATTCGATTGAAAAATATTTTCTTCTTATTATTTGCAATAATGAAAGATTCTGCTTCCTACATGGCATTCTCCGGGAATCAGTTTGCTGGATAACAAGTGCCATATTGCTTTACAATGCATGTGTCTCTATTTAAAACTAGTATTTTTATAATACCAAATAAATATACTTAACAGTTTTTGACTGTTTTATGTACTTACTTGCGATTATTAATACATGTTTCAGCTTGCACCATTGCACCATAAGCCTTACTGGGTGTTGTTTCGATCAACGAATTTCTGCACCAAGAGTTTTAATTAAAGATGATACATGTAAAATATCCAATTTGAATATCTGGACAGATGATTTAAGTCTTCATTTTGGCTCTCAAGAAATCAGAAAAACTTTTAAAACAGTTTTTTCTAAAACACTTTGATATAAGTAATTTAAAATGTCATCTGATAAAATCACTCTCTACAAAAAGTCTTAAACTTAATTTAATTATCCCAGCAACCTGCATCAAACATAAACAGCAGCAGCTATCGATAAGGAACTAAATTTTCTTCGAAGCTAATGTTCTCCCTGTCAATGGAAATGAAAAGTACACAATAAATTATTGCAAAATTCATGATTGAATCATTCGTTATATTTGTAAAAAGATCCTACTTGAAAAATAATTAGAATAAGTACATATTATTCCTTGTGATGCATAAAAGCAAAATTGGTAACGCCGTGTGTTTTTCTGAAGAAATAATTAATTGACTTTCTTGGAAAAGGATATAATTGTACTTTACTTTTCTCTAATTAAAGTAAAGTGACTTTTTTCAGACCATTCATTGATCTATACGTATTTTATCTTTCCTCAAATATCAAGAGCCTTTGTGCAAAATTTTATCATGCATATTTTCTACAATTAGTGACTAATACATATTAAATTATAAATCATGCATTTTAAACCTCCATACTGTTTTATATTATAACTATTCAAAACTGTTGGATCTACTTTAAATATGGTAGGAATTATAATAATTTGTGTATCACAATGGATAGAGCGTAATTCTATGAGCCAGTTATGACAACTTCCGGACAGGTGATTTAATACCATATAGTGGAAATTGTTCTTTACATTGCCAACTGGACACTAATTCTTTAGTTTGAAATTTTTTGTTACAATTTTATTTTGGATATAAATATGTTGTTGTTGAGTCCAAGACTGCCCGACATACCAGAAAGGTGTAATGTAACTGTTTGGAAGTCCGGGAAGTGCCACCCAATTTAGACCGGAACCCAGTGGGGAAGCATCCACAGGGATCGTACCCTCCTTCCCCTACCACAAACCTCTCGGAAGGACTTAAGGTCCTACATGTTTAACGTGGTCGTGCTCCGCCTGAACACGGTGGCTGTTTTGGCAGTGGCGGGAATCGAACCCCGGCGTACCGAGTGTAATTCCCACACGCTAACCACTGGGCTACATCACCCTAGGATATAAATATGTGTTGTTTTGAAATTAAAATTTTAAATTTAATTTTCTGTTTGAATAGTTATAATATAAAACAATATGAAGGTTTAAAAAAATGCTTGGTTTAGTATTAAAAATGTACTATTCATTAATGCTAACTGCATGCTAAATTTCTGCACAGAGACTCTTGACATTTGAAGAAAGACAAAACACGTATAGAGCAATGATCTTTAAATCCTTAATCATGCAAATATTTTTATTTTGAAATATAACTTGTTGAATGGATATGTTTGCATTATAATCAGCATTATTTTTGCTTCAGGAAGCTATTGCTACAGTCATGAAAGCAGTTAAATTCATGAAAATTATACAATTTTTAAATGTATTATTATCAGAATCACCGTGCTAAAAAAATTACCATATAGGCTACAGATATTCACTTATTAAGGAAAAAATCTTTAGGTATTAATGATGTATAGGAGAATAAAATGTGAATAACGGGAATCAAATCTGTTTATGGCACTTTAAGACTCCGTAATTTTTATTTGAAGAAATTGTTCTTTATGGATACCCGACTGATCGAGTCATCCCTTAGCTTACCAGACTCAACCGACTGACATCTAAAGAATACTACAAGAAAGATCAATCATGCATAAAGCATTAATAATGAAACACTTACCAACTTCAATGCAATTTTATATAAACATCTCTAAAATGCGATACATGCCTCCGTAATATTTAAAAAATTATGAGAATACTACATTAATTTATTATATTTGAAAACTTCGTCGAAAACAACTGAAATTTATTCAAATGACGTCATCGAAATATAGCACGCCTGGCCCTCTCTGTAAAAGCAGCATTTCATTCATAACCATTTTTCCATTCATTCTATTCATCACAGTACTATACTAATTTATTTTATTTAAAAACTTAAGACCATGGAGGTACAAGTAATTAAACTCGATGCCTAAAACTTCATAGAAAAAATAATACAATCGCCCTTCTCTCTGTAAAATCAATGAATATTTCATTTATATCAGCTATATTGCAGATTCCATGAGCTAAATAATTTTGCGTTAAAGAAATGCAGCAATTCTTATACAACCCATTCTATGTATTTTGCTGATTACATTTTTCATAAGTGAAAAGTAGGCTTCGTTGTAGAAATAATCAAATTTGAATGATCATTTAAACTCAAATATATTGTAATTGCATTGTTTTAATATGTAGATGCACAGAATTTAAGCAAAAATAAAGCGGTTTTAGGCCGGATACAACACTAAATACGAATTAAAAAGAACTTTAAAAATCACAATGTTGACACAAGATGGATGCTATATTTCATTTTGAAGTGGGTCACGTGATCTCTTCGTGTAATGGTCACGTGATCGCTTCATATAAAATGTGTAATACTTATTTTAATTTTTATTTAAAAAACTACTGAATATATTTCGCTGAAATTTTTTTTATATATTTTGTGAGATAATTTGAATATTTCCTAAAACTTTTAAAGCAATTTGTGAAATTTAAATCCGCTTAAAAATGTTTGAAAAATTAGGTCCGAAAGGGTTCAATGTACTTCATTTTTTCAACCCGGGTTGAATCCAAAACTAATTGGGTGATATTATTCATATATATTCTCATAGGTCCCACAGATCGTCTGAATAACATCCTAAAATTTCATTTTGATAAAGTAATTTTTACGCCAATTATCGCGCTAACAGATAGACAGACAGACAGACAGAGTGAACAAAGTCATAGACACTTTTCAACTTTGTTGACTACTTTTTGGTAGGTAACTTTTGTAGGTAACTTTTTGTCTCCATCTTGTTAAATCAACTACCATATAAATAATTCGAAACAAAATTCTGTAAAACTGCGTAAAAAATATACTTTTAGCACTCTTGTGGCACCTAAAGGTAATAATCGAAATTATTTAAATGTTGTATAAAGTATCTCATATCAAGTGACAAATTTTCCTCCTATTACGAATTTTTTTTTTTTTTTAATTTTTCATTCCATCTTAATACATATGCACAGACAAACACATTTTCAAAAATATTTTGAATACGCGCAGGATTCGTGTTTTTCTATGATAATATAATCTTGTTTTATATATGCTTTTTCTATGATAATATAATCTTGATTTTTCAATGCTAATATCTTGCTATGATATAATCTTGCTTTAAAAATATCTTGCTATGATAATATCTTGCTATGATAATATCTTGCTATGATAATATCTTGCTATGATATAATCTTGCTTTTTCTATGCTAATATAATCTTGCTTTGCTATGATAATATAATATAATATATACTTTCTTGCAGGATTCGTGTTTTTCTATGGAACTCTATTTCATAATTTCCAATGAAACAACACGATTTTTATGTACTAGTATCAGAAAAAGAAAAGTGTCCGTTTTGTGGACTTTTATCGTTGTTAAATTCAGGACTCTATGTGGATGCGTAGATTTTCGACTTCAAAGAACAAATTCTATCGAGAAGCACTTTTGTTTCAAATTCTAGATAATTTTTACAAAGAATGTGAAACAGTAAGTTTTTATAAATATGATACGACTACAGCACCAAGCATCTGCCAGCCGCATTTGTTCGCTCCTTTTTACTTTCCTTGTATACATATAATATATACGGAAGGTATTGTGACGAGGTCGAAAATTTGAATTCCAGTTTTCGACGAGTGAGCGCGTTTCAAGCATTCCTAAACACGAATCAGACGTTTTCAAGTGACATTTTGAAGAAATGATAAAAAAATTAAAATCTCTAATAACATTACGTAAATAGTCATTTCTTATGTAATTTTTCTTTAGAAAACGATTGACATACATTTTAAAACACTGGGGTCAATCGTTCCCGAGATATTTCACATTTTTAAAAAAATTATCAAAATATCATATAAAATTAAAAAAGTATTACCTATTGTGAAATATGTTCACTTCTCATAAGTAATATCATGTGATAAATTTAGTGACATCATTCTCGTGGATCTAGCTGATTCATGAGAAAAGATACTTTGAATAATAATTTCGTATTTGAACATCAATAGTCATTTATCTGCTGGAAGAATAACTTATTTCTCCATCCATAATGTTTGACAAAATTTTGGCGACGGATTTGGCGGAATGTCTCCAACTTGACGACTTTTTTAGGTGTTGCCAAATTAACGAAAATCTCGCCAAGTGGATAAAAATGGCGCTATATCAATGAAAATGATGACTAATTGACGAAAATTCAATATCTTGGATAGAATATAAAGCATCTACTATAAGAAAAATCTGATGTGGGCAACACATGCCTTTCCTTATATAATGCAACGAATTAACATCTTTTGTTTAAAAAAATATTATTCTTTTAGTAGATACTTATATTCTTTACAAGATATTGAATTTTCTTCAATTAGTCGTCATTTTCATTGATTTAGAGTTATTTTTATCAATTTGGCGAGATTTTTGTTAATTTGGCAAAAATTAAAAATGTCGTCAAGTTGGCGACTTTCCGCCAAATTTGTCGCCAAAATCTCGCCAAGCGTTATGGACGAAAATATAAGTTATTCTTACAGCAGTTAAATGACTATTGGCATTCAAATACAAAAGTATTATTCAAAGTATCTTTTTTCATGAGTGGAACGAGCTAGATCCACGAGAATGATGTCACCAAATTTATCGCACGGTATTACATATGAAAATTGAACATGTTTCTCAATAGGAATTTTTTTTTCATTTAATATAACTTTTTGATAATTTTTTTGAAAAATGAGCAATATCTCGAGAACGGTTCATGTTAAAGTTCTAAAATTTATGTCAATCGTTTTCTAATGAAACATTTCATAAGAAATGTCTATTTGCGTAACTTTATTAGCGGTTTTGATTTTTTTATGATTTTTCAAAATTTGACTCAAAAATTTAGGGGGTGTTCAGAACATTCGATTGTGTATAAAAACAATAGGCTTCCAGTGTTTACGGATTGTGATTTTGTAAAAAATTGCGTTCGAATCGATCTATTCATTCGGCAGTTATCGTTTCCACAGACTCACTGACACACACACACACACACATACTTTCACACACACACACACATATTTTCCCACACACACACACACAGACATCACTTCAAAAATGTTTGATTCTAGATCAGGGATGCTTGAAACGGGCTCTCCCGTCGAAAACTCGAAATCGAATTTTCGACCCCGTCACAATACTTTCCTTATACACTATGTATATAAAGAAAGTAATAACCTATTACTTTCCTCATAGGTTATAATGTAAAAGGATAGTATTGTGAAGGAGTCGAAAATTCGAATTCGAGTTTTCAACGGGGGAGCACGTTTGAAGCATACCTGATCACGAATCAAACATTTTGGTGCTGATGTCTGTGTATGTGTGTGTGTGTTTGAAAGTATGTGTGTGTGTGTGTGTGTCAGTGAGTCTGTGGAGACGATATCTCACGAACAAATGGAGTGATTCGAATGGAATTTGGTACATAAATCACAATCCGTGAATAATGGAAGCTTATTGTTTTTAAACGCTATCGAATGTTCAGAATCCACCTAAATTTTAGAGTGAAATATAGAAAAATTATGCCAAAAATCAAAACCGTTAATAAAGTTACTCAAATAGACATTTCTTATGTAATTTTTCCTTAGAAAACGATTGATATAAACTTTAGAACGCTAGCATGAACCGTTCTCTATATATTGCACATTTTGAAATAAATTTATAAAAAATCCCATAAATTAAAAAAATATATAATAACGGTTGAGAAACATGTTTACTTTTCATATGCAATGTCATGCGATAAATTGGATCATCATTTTCGTGGATCTAGCTCTCGCTCCATTTATATAAAAAGATACTTTGAGTAATACATTTGTATTTGAACGCCAATAGTCATTTTTCTGCTATAAGAATAACTTATTTCTCCGCCCATAACACTTGGCGAGATTTTGGCTACGAATTTGGCAGAATGTCGCCGAATTGGCGACTTTTTTAAATTTTGCCAAATTAATGAAAATCTCGCTAAATGGATAAAAATGAAGCTAAATCGATGAAAATGAAGACTAATTAACGAAAATTCAATACCTTGGAAAGAATATAAGTATCTACTACAAGAATAACCAATTTTTTGCTGTAAAAGTAGTAAATTCTTTGCATTATATAAGGAAAATCATGTACTGCCCACATCAGGTTTTATTTTACTGTAAGACCAGTAAATACTTTGCATTGTATAAGCAAAGTCATGTGTTGTCCACATCAAATTTTTTATTGAAGTAAAGTCGATAAGCATTAAATAGTGTTTGCGAAATTTTAATAACTAACAGGTTCTCCTAATTCTATTAGTGCAATAGCATTTCAATGCACATGAGCTCTAATAACAGTGATATCAATCCCTCGAGGATTGCTGCTACAATGGAAACACAAATGCAGTATATCCGAAAGGACATTTGTAGATTATAATACGAGTTTTGTGATCATAATGCAGATTTAATTTTTTTATTCGCTTACATACATAGACGTTAAAGGAAAGTGTGATACTAGAATTGTACAACATAGAATCGTCTCTGAAGGTAATTAAATTTGCAAGTAATTGTGCTTGAATATGAACAGAGATGCAAAGTACTAAGGATAGTTTGGTTGGCGCCAAGCATGACATTAATTTAGCAAAATATTAACTACCGAACAACATAAAAAAAAACAATTTGATCGCTAAGATGAAGGCCCATGGCCCAAACGAGATTATCTGCGAATTTGATTTAATTTCATACGTCACATTGAACTGACGAGTCGGCCAATCAAGTAAAGGAAACAGGTCGTGCTTCCCCAACCCCGAACTACAGGCCAATTGAGACATGAAGGCAGTCCTTGCGAAAAATTAAAAAAATGTAGCTGTATCGTCTAAACACATTGAATAATACACACACAGATGTGAAGATTATTTTGTAGAGTTGGAGAAGTGTGGTCAAAAAAGTTAAAGGATGAAAAGACCTTGAGAGATGTTGGAGAAACGAAAAAATGTCGAACGTAGGAAACGCAGGTGAAACTTCCTATGTATCGTTGTGTAAAGGTTTAAATACTGAAGGCATGTTCCAGATTCGATTTGAGGTCGAAAACTAGGAATAATTAGATCGATGATCATATTTTAATTCTGGTTATCACATTAGGCAATTTCATAAAAAAGTCAGTAAATTTCCCCCCTCACGAGGTTAGCATTTGACGTAAAAGTAATGGATATTATTATGTTCATTAAATGTAGGTGTTACAAGTATTAAGGGTTATACGGAATAAATAAATAATTTAGTTTTCCAGAAATGTGTATTCATTAAATTTAAATAAACGTCAAGTGCCTCGTCCACACTCTCTGAGAAAGTGCACCACCTTTTTTTATCTAATTTGAAATTTTAAGATATTCTTTAACACAGCCCATCTAATCTCAGAAAATATTTCGGAAAGAAGTAAACATAATTTGCCATCCAATCGATTAAATGTATTATTAAAAATATCCTTTGCTTCTCTCAGGTGAAAATTCTAAGTAAGCCTCCTTCTTTCTACATATTCCGCGATTTTACATCGTATTTCAGGGAGTGGATATTGTCTACGATTTTCACTTTATTTGCTTGTGTAGATCGACGAAATTCTTCAGTAAGTGCCAAAGTCAATGGGGAATTGCTGCGGTCGCGTATTTTTAAAGGATCGCAATTTACGACATAAACAGTGAGATTATATACGTATGCATTATAGTACAGTCAATAGGTATGGAAAAAGGGGCTTGCCGTGCAAAAGGTGGAGTAGAAGATTTTATTTTTTGTATTTGTATGTATTGCTGCCAACATGAAAAAACCAAGTTATCCAACATGGCCGACCTCGGGAGAAATTTTGGCAGCCAAAAAACTATGAAATTTTACGACTTTTTTTGATTTTTTCGAAATATCTCAGAAACGATCGACTTTTGCGATTCTTTCTCAATATAAAATTTAAAGATAATTAAATTTCCTACAATTTTTACAATTACAACTTTTTTATAAAACGAATAGTAAGTGTGCTACAGATTTTTGAAAGTTAACATTTTTTTCTCAATTTGATAAAACTCAAAATAAAAATCGGTTTTATTTTACTCTTAATTTCTATTTACTTCTCCTCCAAATGCACAGCACTTCTTTTGATTATATTGTTGATGCATAAAATATTGGATGCATGAAAAGGTGTCGGAGGATGGGGAGGGAGATGGGAAACGTAACCAGTTGGGGGTGACCTTGAGGAATGGCGGCTGCTTCACAGCTGAAAGCGAGATAAGCCATATTACTCACAACCTGCACCAATAATGCCTGTCTAATGGGTATTGTTGCAAAATTTAGACAAGCCTTGTGTGTGCTCGAATGTAAGGGACCCACAGCAAAATTATGGGTTCGATATTTTCGTATAACAACACTCCTCAAACAGTTCACTGAGGTTGAGCGTACAGGCAACTGGAAGCTTCATCTTGACTCCATTCAAAAAGCACTACCATTTTTCCATGCAGCTGGCCATTTCTTATACGCCAAAAGTGCGCATCTCTACCTTCAAGACATGTTGAAACTAGAACAATTAATGGACCCAACTGAATTTCACGACTTCTCCACTAAAGGGAAGTTCACCATAAGACGCTCCAATAAGTGCTGGTGTGGAATTTCGTCTAACCAGACCATTGAACAGACACTTATGAGGAGTATGAAAGCCTGTGGAGGGGTCACACGTGGGAGAGGATTTTCAGACGGTGTTTTGGCAAAATGGACTTTGGCAATGATATTCATGCAAAATGTTTGTGATGAAATTGAACAATTCTGGGATGTACATTATGAAACATCAGAGCAGCATGTGGACATGCGAAGTTCTCGTATCGACAGAGACAGAAGTGACTCAATTAGACTGCGAGAGTTGCTTTCTCAACATCCCCCCTTTTCAGACATTGATGCCATAATGTCATTAAGCAGTGGTATTGTTGGAGGAGCAGATGTAAACTGTCATTTGGCTCAAGAGGTTGGCATGGAAAGGGTTATGACAATGGTCGCTCATGGGAAATTTTAAAAATGTGACCTTCAAGAGGAAAGACAAGGTTGTAACCCTTGCATCGGTTGTCAGTAGTATTAAAGCAGGAACCCTCAAAGTAATTGCTATTGATCCGCTGACACTTTCCCAAAGATTGTGTCTTTCGAAACAGTCTGATGAAGACTTAAAAATGTTTTTTACTTATGAACTTGCACCCTACCCGATATCACTTTTCTCCGAAGAAGGCATACGGAAAGGTACAAAGTCTTCATTATACATGGCTTTCACCCCAGTCGATTGCAAAGAAATTGCAGGGAAGAAACAGTTTGCTGTTATAGATGGAGGATACCTCCTACACAAAGTTATTTGGACTCAAAATGCTTCCTTTACTACCATAACTAAACATTATTCTTCATTTTTTAAGAGACATTATGGATCGTGAGTTGTGGTTGTATTCGATGGGTATCCTGCACGTACTGGCACCAAAAGATCTGAGTGATTGCGGCGTATGAGGATGCACCATTCCCCTGAAGTAATCTTTGAAGTGAATACAATCAACCAAGTCGCCCAAGAAAATTTTTTGGCAAATAATCAAAACAAGAGTCGTCTGATCGAACTTCTGAAAGTCAATTTTGAAGAGTGTGATATTGAAGTCAAGCATGCTCAAGAGGACGCTGACATACTGATCGTCAACACTGCCATTTCGAAGGCAAAAGAACTTGAAAATGTGATCATAGTTGGGAAGGATATTGATCTACTAGTTCTGATAACAGGGTTAGACCAGTCATTCAGCAACTTATTCTTTCTTAAGCCTAGGAGAGGGAATGCTGGCAATGTGTTATTTTCAACTATATCATTTAAGTTCGACCCAGGCAATTTCCTGTTCATACATGCATTTAGTGGATGTGATTCCACATCAGTCATCTTTAGTCAAGGCAAAATTAAATTGTGCAAGATTGTCAACAAATCACCTGAAGTGAAGAAAGTCACTAAAACATTCATGGATCCACTCAGCAGTCACGATGACATAGCTGCAGTTGGAGAAGAAATTCTGAAAACATTATACACAGGCGACATCCATTCCGACCAATCCTTGAACACTTCGCGATTTAATCTGTTTGCAAAATCAGTCTCCAACAGAAAAATAAATCTCGCACGACTACCACCTATGTGCGATGCTGCACGCTACCATTCCTACAGGTGCTACTATCAAGTTCAAAGCTGGTTAGGCAATGGCAACAACCCGGAGGAATGGGGTTGGGCGTGCAGCATAGAAGGTCTATTGCCTGTTGACACAAAAAGAAATTCAGCATCTGAGAATCTTCTGAAGAGTGTGTCTTGCGCTTGCAAGAAAGGGTGTAGTGGACCCTGCTCTTGTCGCAAGGCAGGTTTGAAATGCTCCAGCAAGTGCAAGCACTGCAGTGACATGGGGTGTGACAATGTCGTACCAATTTCATCTTTGGATGATACTGAAGAGGAAGATGACTTACTCCACCAGCTCTTAGAACCACTGTAACACGTGGATGAGCAACTTGAGGATGACAACTTCCTTCCACCTCCGACGGTTGCTGAACCCGAAGAAGAACACACATCTTCAAAACGTCTTCGAAGAAGATAAATATGTATGTTTTCAGTTTTACTTATTAATTTCCTTTCTTTAATTGTTTCAAACATGTATGAATCTTCTTGTAATTTGTATATAAATGTTAAATTTCTGCAATTTGTGTTTTTGAAGATAATTATTTGTTTTTGTACTTTAAACAAGTTTGGCCATTTGTGGAGATTATTTAAATTTAATTTGGTGCATTGGTATATATTATTATTCATTATGTTAATGCATTATACCTAGAAAATTAGTTGAATTACAACACACACGTCATGAATTTTTGCTTATTAATGCTTTATTATTATTTCGCTTATTATCACCCCCATATTTATTCATTCACATTCAAATATCGCTTCTGTGTAGGTAGAACATCAGAATAAAATGTAGTGTGAAGTATAATATATGTTGCAGTTGTACAATATGAACATGTGCTGTTATTGGGATCTGATCGAGTCGTCTGCTAAATGTGAGGGGGAGAATTGTGACTTCGGGGTCAGGTGGGCAAGGGGTGTTAATGCGTTTTTTTACTAAGTAGAGAAAAAATGTCAGATTTTAAGAAGCTGTAGTGCGCTTACTATTTGTGCTATAAAATAGTTGTAATAGTAAAAATTGTAGGAAATTTAATTATCTTTAAATTTTATATTGAGAAAAAATCGCAAAAGTCGATCGTTTTTGAAATATTCTGAAAAAACCAAAAAAAGTCATAAAATTTCGTGGTTTTTCGGTCGCCAAAAGTTCTCCCGGCGTCGGCCATGTTGGATAACTTGGTTTTTTCATGTTGGCATCAGTATATACAAATGCAAAAAAAAAAAATTTCTACTCCACCTTTTGCAAGGTACAATGTATCTACTGACTGGACTATTAAGCAAGTATCGCCAAATCAATCCACTATTTTTACATTTAGCAGGACAGAAAGTATTGCGGCGGAGTCAATATTTTCAATCAACCATATATCATATTTTTGTAATACATTTCAGCTTGAATTTTCTTTGCATAAGATGTTGATTTTTACAATGTGCATTTATAATGCTGTCATGTACCGTCCTTCAAATGCTACATGTTATCCAAACTGATTTATAAAACAAAATCATAAAGAATATTGAGGAAAACATTTGAACTGTTGCAACTTCATTTATTTTTCATGGTCCAACAGTGCAAATGATATCAGACTGATGAACATTAGGAGACACCAGTTCGGTAAAGACTGACAATTAGATATGTTTACTAGAAAAATTGTTACATTTTGATCGATCCCCTTTTGCGCACAATCCCCCTTTTCAGGCATTGGCGTCCTGCAAAAGGGAGATCGAACTGTTTGGGATAAGATTTGTCAAATATCTGTATTTTTGAGAGGTGCTTCGTTAGGTATGGACGCTGTGCCACCAGTAAACAAAAGGAGGTTAAAAAAAGAGGCTCCGACCTGCAAAAATACAACTATGTAGGTACCTGCCTGTAAAATCCGTGGTCTTGCTATTGTTCTAGTCTATTCAGGACGCGAAATAGTATCTCAAATATTTAGTTTTTGACTTCGACATTGAATATATTTTAAACTACAATATATTAAAAAACGGTATATTTCAACGTATTTCCCAAACCTTTCTCTACAAGCGCATCGAATTTCATAATTTTGTATGCTATAATTTTTGCGGTACGAAGTGCAAGTACTTTTGTATGCTATAATTTTTGCGGTACGAAGTGCAAATATTTTTGTATGCTATAATTTTTGCGGTACGAAGTGCAAGTATTTTTTTGTGGTACGAAGCAGAGAAACTCGAGGTACGAGAAATGTGTCAAACGGCGGCGGGGTCAGCTACTTTTTTTTTTTAAATAGAGAGAAATATCACGATTTCAGTTTTAATAGAACTATAAAATGTAAGAATGCTTTGTGATGAAATTTAGAAGGGTTTTTGATATTCATAATTTTTATTATATGTGCAGGTGTAACGTTTATCGACCTTTATCTATATAAACAAATTGAAAATCAATCCGTCTCATCATCACGGGAGAATTACTGAACCGAATTTCATGTAATTTTAATGCGTAGTCTTGGTAGGCCCCCAACTTCAAATTTTCGCTTTCGTTAGTCCTTTTGACATTTTCCTCAATTTAAACGCGATCCAATCGTTATACATGTCTCAAAACAAATGGGTCCCAATCGTTATTTATATCTTCAAACAAATGGGTCCCAATCGTTATATATGTATGTCTCCAAACAAACGGATACAATCGCTATATATATCTACAAACAAACGGGCCCCAATCATTATATATGTCTCTAAACAAACGGTTCCCAATCATTATACATTTCTCCAAAGAAACGAGACACGATCGTTAGCAGAGTCTGCAAGTTAATTTGTCCTAATTCTTTTAGCCTATGAAAAATATATGCAATTCAGAATCCGATAGCATGACCTGTTAGCTGTTCGTGTTTCTATCTCTAACTTTATAGAAATTTTATACGTTAACGAAATTAAAAATATGTATAATCTCAAAGGCCATATATTCAAGATCCCTCTATATTTAAACTCTTTATAAGAAAATCAGAAACGTAGTCTACAGGGGTGCTATTGTTTTATTTTAAACTTTTTATTATATATATATATATAAATAAAATTGTAAGTCGTGCATCTACTTATTCTATCTATTTATTATCTCAGCACGGGAGAACTCACCATTTTCTTTTTGTTAGAATTCACATATAAAATTGTAAAAGGAAAAAGCTACAAATATTAAAAGTTCAGCTCAAATTGTGAATATTGAGTTTCTTTACATCATATACTCTGTACGAAGAACGGATATACTGGTAGTTTTACAGTGATTTTTTTTTCCTTTTGAGCACTTTAAAAAAATTTAAATGCCTCGATACTAAACTGACGGATGACATGATATGAAAAGAAATGCACAACATGATGCCAAATAACTATGTGGCATTAAACTTTGCGTAGAAAACCAAATGATAGAATTCAAAACAACTAAAAAAGCCACTCTCAATTTTCTTTAGATATATTTGGCACGTTAGAAACATCAAAAAGTATTCTAAATCCACCAATATGAAGAATGAAATAATTTTTGTTCAAAATTATTTATTTTCTATTCAGTTCTATATCATTAAATAACTACAATTTCTTCTAATGATTGTAGAATCTGTTTGTCTGTTTATTTGTTAGTCTCGTCATTACGGGAGAACGGATTCACGGAATTTAATGAAATTTTTATGGGTAGGTTACCACTTAAAACTTAAGCGTTCTTCAGTATGTTTGTCTCTATGGTCTTAAGGCTGTTTTTAATTCCATTTATAATCAAGGTGGTTACACCAGACGATTTTTTATCACATATTATTAATGAAATTATTTAGTTTTTTATCCCATTATGATAACTGCGGTAGCTAAGTTGGTTAGATTATAAAAAGCCATGAGATAAAGGATTTTGTTTTTGTAAATTGGTGAAATTTGAGTCAATTTTTATGGTCACATCGAAGAATAGTTTTATTTTTGGTGCATTTATCATCAAAACTGTTTTTTGAAAACTAATTAACATATTCATTTCAATGAAGAAACATTGTCATAAACTATGTGTTCATTTTAATAAATAATACGTAAAAATTGAGTCTAAATGACAAGGAAATATATTACTTATAGAAAAATGCCATGATGAATATCTCATCATAAAAGTGTTAAAAGAAGCATAAAACAGAAAAAAAGTTTCTTTATAATAATATGTATACTCAGAGTAATGTATCCAGTATTTACAGCCGGCCTTGATGATACATCACATAGGCGTTCCTCTTTCATAGCATTCAATATCAAAATTGCTATTTTATTATTATTCGCATCATTATGAAATGGTATTTTAAGCACATTTTGAAGGTTAATGGTGGAGCTCACCAACACGGAATGTTTAATCTTTTGCGACTGAACTTTTTTGCTATAATTATATATATATATATTTCCTTTGAAATTATAACAATGTTAAAAAATAAAAAAAAATTATTCGATGTGGGAAAAATGGCTTTACTTACAAATTTGCATTATGTCACTTTGCTAAGCATAGAGCTTTTAATGCAAAAATGTTTAAATAAATTCTCCTAAAGCAGAGCTGGACAGATCTGGATAATTTTAATAATTAGAGGACATTTTTAAGTAGTGAGAAGGCATTGATGACAAGGCCATATAACGCGGAAATCAGAGATAGGTGGTGGTGTTCCAGGAAATGTCACCCAAAAGGACCCCCTAATGTTATAGTCCATTACTTTAGATCTGCCTCTTTTGCGAAATGGCCTGCAAAAATCGTAAATATCTAAAATAAATTACTACAAATGTATCAATTAAATGCATGTTTCATACGTAATGCATGACAGCAATAAGAATAAAAGACCAACCCCATTACTCTAAGATGGACCACTTTCGAGATATTTGATTTTCTTTAATTTTGTTGGACTGAAGACGATTTTCACTGCAGTGAAAAAACTATTTAGCAGTTACGTCCCTTAAAGGTTATTCATATACTTAATAGATCTTGGTATTATTCAGAAAAGTATAGCTGACACTTTTTGCGCGAAATAGCCCGCAAAGAGCGTGAAAATGTGAAATGAATGATTAAAATCGCTTAAATATATTAATTTAGTACTTCGTGTAATTTTTGACACCACAGCTAAGAAAGCTGGCCCCATAACTCTAGAATGAACCGTTCTCGAGATATTTTAGTATTCTGGAATTTTGAAGAGCTGAAGACTTTAGAGTGCATTAGGTTGCCAAATGAAATGCAATAAAACTGAAATTGGATATAATATCAGAAAAATATTCACGTTATTTCATGTAATTAAACTCAATTTGAAGCTTCATGAAAAAGTTAAAGCATCAGGAAGCATTTAAAGCATCATGAAGGAAATTAATTTAAATTTGTAGTGAAAGTCATATGCCGCTCATGTCAGATTTTTCATTATATGACATAAAAACTCCATCCGCCGGAAAAGCTGGTTTCTTCTTGATCCTGCAGCATGAAGCTGGTATCTTCATCCTGCAGCATGAAGCTGGTATCATAATCCTGCAGCATGAAGCTGGTTGAAATATTTTAACAATGCACTTAGAAAATAAAGAAATTAATATACAATTAATTTCAAATACATTTTTTATTATGATATTTTAGTAAAATGTAGCTAGGTCTCATTTAGTTGTGTAGGTCTATGATTCTCCACGCTTTTCATTGGTTATATTTAGAAAAGCCTTAGCATCCTTCAAAATGTTTAGCTTTTAAGAAAATGTATGATCTAGCAGAATGAAGATTTTAAAATAGAGATTACTCAACAAACACAATTCCAGGAGGTGAATGTATCACTTTCATGTTGTGGACACATACTCTTGTGTTGGTCTCAGAGAGATATAAATGCATGACATTAAAGGTATTCCTGCCAAAGCCCAATGTCAACACTTCAAAGTAACACCCTATATAAACTCCATGCTATAAAGGACTTTAGTGGTTATAAATGATCTTGACAATGTTCTTTTTCTTTTCTTGCGAATCAAGAAGGTGCATATTAAAATAACATTGGACGTATTCGGAGAGCCACTTAACAGGCGAACTGATGAAATTGAGTGAATGTAAGGAAAAATTGCTGTTTTGTAAAGAAAATCAGGTGATATAATTTTTTTTTTACTCAACATAAAATCAGAATCCATTAAATACTGGCGGCAATAAGGTGCTAATATTCGGTATTCGGTAGGTTTTGCAGTTTTGCCAACCAATATCATAGCAAACTCAAAAACCAGCAAAAATCATTCATTCCCACTTCTATCAGGGAAATACAAGAACGTTTTGTGATCACATATACTGACAAAGTGGTATCTAATTACGCATTTACCTGCAAACCTTTTTACATAGAAATATTACAGAAATCTTACATGGAACCCACAATGTACAAACCTTTACCATATAATTTAGCTGTGATGACAAATAAGATCAAGGCTCTATATAAAAGAATCGGCATCAATTTAAAAACTGTGTCCTTTCCTTATTTAGTACTCATTCCAAAACTGCATAAAACACCCGTAAAGTTTCGTACGGTAACAGTAGGATGTAATACATATATTACATTGGCTAACAAAAAACTTATGAATATACTTAAACCTGCATATAAAGCTTTATTAGTACAAAATCCAATAATCATAAAAAACAGCTCTGAAGTCATTAAACGATTGAAATATTGCAATAAAGATATACAGTTCACCAGCTATGACTTCCGGAACCTTTTCAACAACATTGATCTTAAAAAATTACATGCAATACTTTTACTGGTGCATACAGAATACAATCTTAAAAAAGTAATCACTTTGCGAAGGTATATGGATTTAATTCAGCTCGTACTGTTTGAGAACATATTATGTAGCGGAGGAGTATTTCATCAACAAATTAAGGGTATTCCTATGGACGGGGGCTGTTCATCAGTCCTGGCTGACATATATTTAACATATTTTGAAAGGAATAATCATGTATTATATGAGATGCCATATTACAGATATGTGGACGATGTGATTTTGGGTCATTACTCAAATACTCCGGAATTTGAATTTGACTTTTATCCTCCGGAATTGGTTCTTATTAAGAACCCTACTAGTGTCAAAAACGAAGTAAATTTCCTTGACAGAACCATAAGATACAAGCCTAAAAATGGAATTCATACAGTTATGTACAATAAACGTAATAATTATGATATGAAGATTAACCAAATAATTGGATGGAAGTCGAATTTGACTAGGAATATTTTCCGTAACATCATAACAGGACATCTGAGAAGAAATCGTAATAATAATACTTTCAAAAAGGATTGTCTCACTTGTAACAAACTCATTTTACAAGAAGCACTTAAAAATCATTACCCACGGAATTTCCTTAAAGATATTTTCCAATTCTTTCTTTAAAGAAGAGGATTATTCATTCAGTAATGACTTGAGAATATGACATAATCTTTGAATTATCGAGGTACGCATGCGTATGGGTACATACTTCATGTGGCGAAACGGTCGTTACGTTTTGGTCGGTAGTATCGTTGGCAGTAAGTTTTCGTCGTTCCATTTCTGTCTACATTCTGTCTACATTCTGAAGCCTCCATTTCTGCATTCTGGAGCTTTCATTTTTGCACATGCTACGGGGATCTGTCATTGAATTGCATTGGTATCCGTGGGCGTTGTCTAGACGTAAAAGTACTTAAAACGGGAATGAGAGGTCGCTATCCCTCTCAGCCATTTTTATGCAATTCATATGGTTTCCCCCCCCTTCCTTTTTTTCAAATCGTTTATATTAGTTATATCCTGCATCAGTATATAGAGCTGCATTGCGCTATTTTCTGAGTGGTATAATAATACCGTTGTTCGTATCCTTCATTTTGTATGATTCTATATATATATATATATATATATATATATATATATCACACCCATTGCCATAAAAATTTGCGCAGCAAGAAAAAGTTGTCAGAATCGAACAAAACTGTATATATGAGTACAACGTTGATATAAGTGATACAAAATCAAAGCAAAAGGATCATTTATTACAGGAAAAACTACAAATGAATGAAGGATCTAGTACGCTGTTGGCCAAATATAACATGAATACACGATGCGATACAGGCGGGCATTGAAGCATACAAGTCCCGTATGGTATCCTGGGTCATCTCATTCCACAGTTGTTGTAAGCGCGCCTCTAGTTCGACAAAACTCGTAGGTTGTCCAACTTGCCGTCCCAAGTGATCTCAGACATGCTCGATCAGTAGCAAATCTGGGGATCGGGCAGGCCAGGGAAGGGGTTAATGTGGCGGAGTTATTCCTGTGACATCCTTGCTGTGTGTGGCCGAGCATTGTCTTGTTGAAAAATGCCTCTTGGGAGCCCTACCATGAGTGGCAACACATGAGGTTGAAGGATGCCACGAACGTACCGCTTGGTTGCCATGGTCCCGTGTATCAATATTAGAGGTGAAAGGTGTCGTATGCGACGGCACCCCATACCATCCAACCAGCTGTAGGATCAGTGTGCCGCTGTAAAACGAAGGCAGGATTAAGGACTTCACCACAAGGCCTCCCCACACGTATACGGTTGTCATCACTGCCCAAATTGAATCTCGATTTGTCGCTGAAGACGACATGGTTACATTCGGTTGCGGTCTAATACCGTAGAACGCGACACCACTTCAAACAGAGGCGACGGCGGATGGGTGTCATTGGCAGCACACGTAACGGGCGCCGTGATACAAAATGTCCTTCAGCCAGGCGCCTCGCAATGGCACGGACAGACACAGGGGCCGGTAGTGAAGGGGCCGCCTGTGTCCAAATGGCTGACAATGATGCAGTTGGCGCTGTGTGTGCGTGTCGGGTGATATGACGGTCTTTTGGACTACTGGTCTGCCGAGGGCATCCTGAGACTGGCCGTCGTGTATACGACCTCTCCCTAGTCCATTGGATCCAACAGCTCCCCACAATAATGTCAGAACGGCCTAAGTGCAGTGCTACTGCCCGAGCTGGCAACCTGCCTCCCACCATCCAGCTGATTCTTCCCGTCTCGAACACTGACAGCTGATCATATTGTCTTCGATGGCGGCGTAACGGCATCCCTAATGAAAAAACGTCCCCCGGCAACAGATCAAGTCGTCACTGACGATTAAGTACAAGCAAAAAGCCTCTACGTACTTTTTTCTGTTCCAGGGAGAACGAAGTTCAACGCTCTCTAGTTGCGTTACTCAATGCGCAATCACGCTGTTTTTCTATTAATTTGCATATCTGCCTGACATGCACCTTTCTTTCGTTACGATCCCACAATTACTTCTTGATGCGCAAATTTTATGGTAATGAGTATATATATATATATATATATAAAATAACTTATAGTTTCACTAAATCCGCTGAGAATGTTTAGTGTCTTCATTAGGCTTAATTAAGACTAGACGTTTGCATCCAAATAATACAGGATTTCTACCGAGTCTGGTATAAAAACTGAATTTCTTTTATTATAATTATATAAGATTTGGCAGGATCGTGTTATTTATTTTTTGAAAATTCTCTCCGAACATTCTCGGATCAATACAATTGCATCCTAATCAAAAATAAGACTTCAAAAGCTCAGGAAACCGTTTTCTTGCTGACTCATCAGTACTTGTAAGAGGTGTGGTGATAGTTATATCTGAAGGTGTGAAGCAGTCTACACGTGCATAGTTCAACGCGTTTAATAAAACTAAAATAGGTATTAGGTCACCGAACAGTGGTTATTTGAGTTCATATGCTAATTGTGAGACATGAAGATTGTCGTGGTGGGTGTATGAAAAATGGCATGAATGAAAAATAAATTAAGATAGAAAATAAATGTATATACTTGTATATAAATGTATGGTATTTTTAGGAGGAATGCATACAATAAATTAGGAGGAATGCATACAATAAATTAGGAGGAATGCATACTTTTACAAGGAATGCATACAATGATTCCTAAACAACCCAGAAAGAATCTGCAAAACGATAATTGCAGTAAATATGCAAAAAAAATATGAAATATGAATTATAATGCTTACTGCCGAAATGTGAAGAGCATTGAGAATTTATTCATACTTGTTGTAGAACTCCTGCAGATATTCTCTAAATTTTCTGAAGACTTCCTACCGAATTAAAAGGAGTTTCCAAAAGTTTTAATCAAGGTATTAAATAACAGATTAGAAGCACCACTGCGTAGTATGGAACCAAAGATGTGTAGATTATCAGACCCGCTTTCTACTAATGGCCTACATTTAATAACATCTGAGTGTTAGAAAAAAAATATGCTTCGGAATTTCAGCGCTAGATTATATAACTGTTAAGCGCAATATAAGAAAAAATAGTGCAGCATATTTAAGCACAAATAAAATAAAAATTCCGATAGATAGCCTTCGTCAGCGCAGGAGAACCAACAAACCCGAAGTCAAAAAGACGAAACGGGGGTGAATGGGAGAAACTGAAGCGTTTATATGCCAAGACCTGGATTGAGAGTCCGCCTGAGAGCACCCATCAGGAAGCAGAATAAATAACAGTCGAGCCAATCCTAAACTTGAAACAACACACAAGATTGGCGTACGCCAAAGCACAGTAAAAATATCCCGATAAGACGAGTCTAGTAGATACGAATATCCTTCCCAAGATATTGAATTTTCGACAATTAGTCGTCATTTTCATTGATTTAGCGTCATTTTCATCCATTTAGCGAGATTTTCGTTTATTTGGCAACATTTCAAAAAGTCGCCAAGTTGGCGACATTCCGCCAATTTCGTCGCCAAAATCTCCCCAAGCGTTATGGACGAAGAAATAAGTTGTTCTTACAGCAGATAAATTGGCGTTCAAATGCAAAAGTATTACTCAAAGTATCTTTTTTCATGAATGGAACGAGCTAGATCCACGAGCATGATGTCACCCAATTTATCGCATGATGTTATATATGAAAAGTGAACATGTTTCTCAATAGGAAATATTTTTTTTCTATTTTATATGACTTTTTGATAATTTTTTTGAAAAATGTGCAATATCTCGAGAACGGTTCATGTTAGCGTTCTAAAATTTATGTCAATCGTTTTCTAATGAAAAATTACATAAGAAATGTCTATTTGCGTAACTTTAATATTGGTTTTGATTATTTGACGATTTTTTCAAAATTTCATTCGAAAATTTAGGGGGGGTTCTGAACATTCGATTGCGTATAAAAACAATAGACTTCCAGTGTTTACAGATTGTGATTTTTGTACCAAATTTGGCTCGAATCGGTCCATTCGTTCGTCAGTTATCGTCTCCACAGACCCACTGACACACACACACACACATACTTTCACACACACACACACACACACACACACACACACACACACACTTTCACACACGCTTTCACACACACACACACGCACACACACACAGACATCACTTCAAAAATGTTTGATTCGTGATCAGGCATGCTTGAAACGTGCTCTCCCGTCGAAAACTCGAATTCGAATTTTCGACCCCGTCACAATACTTTCCTTATACATTATGTATATAAGGAAAGTAATAAGTCAAAACGTCAAAAACCCCAATGGCTAAAAACTAGAAAACATTACAAGGCACTCAGCAAGATTGGGGACAAAAAGTCCTGGACAAGTCATTAAGTAAATTGCAGGAATGTTTCTGGATATGGTAGGCTTTAATGAAATCAGGATCATAGATCGACTTGCATTTTTGTAGGATCCTAATTGAAGAAAACTCAAAACTGTGGTCAAATTAATAGCAATGTTGAGCAATTGACGATTTATTAAATTTCTGCTTTTTGATAGCAAACATGTTCCTTAATACGAAATTTTAAAGCGTGTTTAGTTAGACCAATATAAGAAGGACCAAACTGGCAAGAAATAATGTAATTACTCCAAATATTAGATATTTCTTTTAGCATAAATATATATATATTTCTATTAGAAAATATTAGAAAAATGTTTAGAGGAAGTTTTAGAAAAATTTCCAGACCTTCCTTTAAAGTTACTTCTGGAAAGGATTTCAACTAAACTATCAATTTAACATATTTTTCAAAAATCAGTCAGCCGATTGCTAAAATCCTTAAAAGATTCAATATTATGAAAAAAAAAATAGTAAATTTAATATCATGTTTAAAAAATTTAATAGAAATTAGAATAAAAAATTAGAATAAATAGAAATTAGAATAAATGAAGAATTAGTATAAATAGAAATTAGAATTTAGAATAAAATATTTAATATTATGTTCAAATTTTCCAATAAACTTAATCTTAAATATGCTTTAAAATGGGTTGGAACATTTACAGTATTTCTTGCCAATATGGTCTTTCTTTTGCTGGTCAAACTAAACATGCTTTAAAATTTAGCATGAAATCTGTGCCAAAAACGGGAATTTATTAAATCGTCAATTGCTCGACATCGCTATAGTTTTGACCACCATTTTGAATATTCGTCAGCTAGAATCGAACAAAGGTGCATGTCGATCTATGATCTTGAGTTCTATAAAGCTTTCCATATCCAGAAATATTCTTGTAATTTCGGTAATAACTGTCCAGTCATCAATCTGGCTGAGTTTTCTGTATTTTTTTCTAATTCTCAGTCATTGGAGATTTTTCGGGATATTTCCATTGTGATTTAGCGTGCGCCAGTCTTCTGTATTACTTCTAGTTTCGGATCAGCTTAACAGTTTTTTATTCTGCTTCTGATTAGCTCTCTTCGGTGGACTCTCAATCCAGGTCTTGGGTATATAAACCCCTCTCTTTTTTCTAATTGTTCCAATTCCGTCTATTTGACTTTGGGTTTGTTGGTTTGCATGCGCTAACTAAGGGGATACAATGTATCCTCGAAACAGCTGTAAGCTGCATTATTATTTTATGTTTACATAAATACTTTCCGCAAGTTTTTCTCATTTTTTCAATTATTGAAGAGTGATATAATATTTATTTTGTTTCAATTATTTATGTTACAAGCATCCGGAGAAAAAATTATTGTATATTAATGATTTCAAATAAATATTCCCAAACATTTTTTTTGCCCACGTGATATTTTTTTACCGTACAACGATTTCGAGGAAAACTTTCCTTTCACAATCGGTTTTGAAAAGTTTCAGTACCAATAGTCAACATATTTAACTTACTTTACAAAGAAAAGCATATATTTAATAATTGGACACATTTTCATTCTGCTTACGTCATATATTGACATTAATATTTTTACTTTTTCACATGCAGTATTGAGAAAGTATTGTTTTCACAAAAATTTTCAATTTCGAGATTTGCATGCCAATATCTGTTTTAAGACCTCCTGAACAAGTCTTGAATATTTTTTTTAGTGATTCCCGCATGTCTGTCTGCTTGGGTGTCTGTAGACGATAGCGGCCACAAATATTAATGGATTTTCACGAAACTTTTTATCCTGCTTTGTTATAAAAAATCTAGAACTAAATAGAAGGTTTTCAAATTCGAGCGAAAACGTTGAGATTTATTTGAAATTTTATACTTTTTGAACATGGCAGCATCAGGCAAAATTTACCATAAATATGCATAAATTGGTTTATTTGTGACTCAATCAATGATCACGAGACTTTATAGGTGTAATCATTGTTTTGAAATATAGAAGTGATCATTTTTTGTTTGTGACGTAATTAGTCTCACTAGGGGGGTGGCAAGTTACTCGTCCCCGGGGGTAACTACATTGTCAAGTATGATATCAATCGAAATATTTTTTCAAGCCCTTTAAAGTGAAGGTTATCACTATATAAATGTAGTCATTTGACCCATGACATCGATATTTCAAAATTGTACTTGTAAAATTAAAACAAAAAGCTACTAAAATGGATTCGGGAATTAGAAATTCGAAATATGCCACAGCCCAGTTAATTGACAAAGGGGCGGTTTCTCAACAGGGATATTTTTAATGATTTTCATTGAATCGTTCAAAAAATGATTCTGACTAAATTATTCTTTTTTCATATTCTCTTCTCAGACAACTTTCTTCTCCATACAATTTTAATAACACTTTCATATAAATAACTATTGAATTGTGGGTATTAACAATATTTGAAGTTAGTGAACCGTCCTTAATGATGCAAAATTTGTTGCGTTGGAAAATAACAACATTAAAGCTCAAAATATTCGCTGAAAAAGCACGCCAATATCTTAACAATCACATGACTGAGGATTTGCTTTTTTACCTAATGGGCAAGACCATTTTTGAAAATCATTATTTTTCTCAGATGAGTCCTGTTCAAAATGCCAAATTGTTAAGAAAATTAATCGTTAAAAAGGAGAAGACTCCCGTAAAATTGGTTGTTGAATTTTCATTCTAGTTTGTCTGATAATGCGCTTTTCTGACTTGAAAAATTATATGTATTCTATCACAGTACAGAGAAATTATGTTTTTCAGTCTGAAAGTGGTAGTGGTTAATGCATGTGCTTTAAATATTAAAGACAGTAATGAGAAGTAAATGTAATAATGTGCAAAAGATTGGCAAATGTTACAGAGAACAGTAGAAAATAATAGGAAAATATACATTTATGTTGATGTTTAAAACACTTGTGTTGACACTTTATAATTGTAGTCATTTGACCCATGACATCGATTTTTCAAAATTGTACTTGTGAAATTAAAAAAAGCTATTAAAATGGATTCAGGTATTAGAAAGTCGAATTCGGCCACAGCCCAGTTATTGACAAAGGGGCGATTTATCAACAGGGGTATTTTTAATGATTTTCATTGAAACGTTCAAAAAATGATTCTGATTAAATTATTATTTTTTTCATATTTTCTTCTCAGACAACTTACTTCTCCATACAATTTTAATAACACTTTCATATAAATAACTATTGAATTGTAGGTATTAACAATATTTGAAGTTAGTGAACCATCCTTAATTATGCAAACTTTTTTACGTTGGAAAATAACAACATTAAAGCTCAAAACGTTCGCTGAAAAAGCACGCCAATATCTTAACAATCACATACTATTCTATTACAGTACAGAGAAATTATGTTTTTCAGTCTGAAAGTGGTAGTGGTTAATACATGTGCTTTAAATATTAAAGGCATTAATGAGAAGTAAATGTAATAATGTGTAAAAGATTGGAAAATGTTACAGAGAACAGTAGAAAATAATAAGAAAATATACATTTATGTTGATGTTTAAAAGAAAACCTTGCAGTTACTTTCGTCCACAAACAAGTTATGGTGTAAAATTTAACTCTACATCGCAAAAGGTTCGACAAAACACTTTAATATCTTGTCGAAAATAGTACCAAAATATTCCTTTAAATAAATTTATTGTATTGTTTCTGGAAGTAATTATATTACAGACAAATCTTAAAGAAAACGAAAAGTTATTAAGAAAATAAATTGTTAAATGAATTAAAGCATACTAATAAATTGATACCATGAAATCTATACAATGACAGTCGTGGAAAATCGATGAAAGATGTTCTCTATAAAAAGTGTCATGTATTGTTGTAGTTCTGTTCTTGGTCAGAAAATTTCTATTTACCTCGGTAATTAACTGGTCAATACATGTGCATTACTTATTACAGAATAAAAACTGATGTGCATGTTATTAGTTAATGATATTGCCATTGTCGTATATGATATTTTCGATGCTGTTTATTTTTTCTATATTGTATTATTTGGAACTATAAGTATAATTGAAGTCATCTGTACATGCAATTGAATTATGATTATTAAAATTAGGATATATGTATGAAACAGGATATCCTGCTTATGAGTAGCTTTTTAGAGTAAGTAGTTGCTATTATAGTAGTCAAGAGAATCAGTAGCTTCTATAATAGATTTCTATGAAACGAAATTTCATTTAAAATGAAATTTATTTTTTATGCTTCCTGTACGATTTGTTCTTGAGTATTTATGCAGAATCAACACTATGACAAAATGAGCTACTGTTTTAGCCTTCCATTCCATATGATTATTTACTTTAATGTATGTTTCTCAATGAGATCAGGGAAACAACTTTCTAAATGTATCCATGAAATGTTTCTATGGGTTTGTTGTGCTTCAATGTTTCCAAGAGTGTGGCTTTTTCGTCATAACATAATAAAACCGTTTTTTTTTATTTTCCAATATCCTTCAACTTTATAAATATCAGATCTATAAAAATTTAGCTATACATGCAACTAAGTTTTTGATTTATAATCCCGAGGTTGACCAACTATATATACAGAACACCTATTTTTCAGCATTTCTAGAAGATCACATTGTGACTTGTGATATTTATTTTCGTTCCATTACTTAACAGCAATGCAACTATGTTGTAGCAATGGAAATATGTCCGACACACTGCAAACTGTGTTGTAATAAATGAAGAGTGTCTCAGTAATTTTTGCGACTCTGTAACGTCACAAGGGTGGTGAACCATTGAGGTGATGTGACAATGCGACATTACAACAAAGCCATAAAAGTGACAACACTGTGGAACGTGAAAATGCAACTTTGTAACAATGTCGTAAATGTAACATAAAAGATAGATTCTGAATTTGTGACATTGCATAATCACTAAATGGCAAAGTGATGAATATAGGAATATGCATGCAACATTGCTGCAACGTTTATCAACGGCGTGTGCTGTATGGATGATACTGTAGCTCATGATCCTAGACGCTCCCCAAACATATAAGTAGTTGATGATATTTCAATGCAACTTCCTTGCAGAATTAAAATATTACTTTTTCCACCTTTCTTCTCAGAAAACACATCTTTCTGAAAATTTAACCAATGCTTTCATATAAAATAATTACTGAAGTGCTTTTATGCAGAATTTTAGATATATTCTTCGAATTTCGTTTATTGCCCAACTCTCGTCATGTTTGAAAATACAGTTTCAAAGCACAAAAGATCCGACCACAAACCACTTCAACGTCTTGTTAATAGTCACAACGCCCAACACTTGCTTTTTTACCTAATGCATAAGATTATTTCTGAAAATAGCAATCTTTCAGATGAGTCTTACGCAAAATATGAGGCTATTAAGAAAATTAATAGTTGAATAAGAGGAGACGCCTTGACAAATTAAATGTATAAGTTCGTCCAGTAATAGCACTGCCAAATCAATAGACCATTCTATTCTTTTTAGGAAATTATGTGCTATATTAATTTTTTTCTCGGAGTTATATTTTTCAGTCTGAAAATGGCAGTGGTCAATAAATGTGCATTTAATATTAAATATTTAAAAAAAGGATTAACGACATGAGTAGATGGTATTGGAAAATATATACTTTATGAGACATTTTATGAATTACCACAAATGTCCATTTATAATTAGGGTTTTATCGAAATTTATTGATTTTAGAATGATATCGCATTTTTATAAATGATACCAGAGAAAAATACACGAGTGACCAATATGTTCATGACGGGGTATATTTTTTCTTCCAAGAATCAGGAACTTCTGTAATAAAATTCGTCTAAAGCGGAAATTTGCTAAATGACGGAATTTTTTTAAGTCACATACCAATCTATCTTTGACAATTGTTTGTATAATAAAAGCTTTTCCATCTGTTAATGGCATGTTCGCAAGCAATTTTTAAATTTCATGAAGACTTTTACTTAAATGAGTGTCATAAATAGATGCTGTTACAAAATTGTCTTTTCAAGTTTGTATTTACAACTATGTATACTCATTTACATTTGCCAATGGTCTCGGTAAGGTGTCGGAGAGCCCAGTGGTTAAAGTACGAGGATTGCCCTCATATGACAAGAGTTCAATTTTCGACTCTGCCCAAATTGCCTCCGTGTTCACGCCGAGTACAGATACATTAAATATGCCAGTGTGCAAGCCCTTACGAGAGGTTGGTGGTAGGGGAAGGAGGGGACTGTCTTTGTGGATGCCGCTCCCACTGTTTTCCTGCTTAAATTGGGTGTCACAAAAGAGGTAGAATCACTAGAGGTAGTCTTTCCTTTGTTTGGTGATCTGGAAAGCTTGGCCAGTATGTCCCCTTTCGCTGCAACCGTTCGCTTACAACCGTACTTTCTGTCGATGCGTTAGAATTTCTGGTCTTCCAGTTCGTTTTTTCATTCCATACATTTCAGGTTCAATTAGAAAATTATAAACTACGGTTTTAGATCTTTTAATTTTATCGAAATTTCATGCCCATTCAATCCACATTCTTTAAAAGCAAGAAATTTTCCCTTTTCAAGGTCAGACAGATGAGTTTCTTTTGGCATCCCACAAAAATCGTGAAGAAATGAGGCAAGTGTGAATTTTGTTTAGAAACCCAGTCTTTATATTTGAAACGGTCATTTTCTGCTTTAAGATATTCAAATTTTACTATAATTTTAGATAAAAAAACAGTTGTCCTTATACTTTTTGCCAAGGTCATATGGGCTTGCTTAAAATTTATAAAGTAAATTTATACATATTTATTTTTGGAAAATTTAGCTAATTTACATGAAAATGAACTTAATTTTATCAATATTTTTACTTAAGAAATTTACATACATTTCCGTCTAAAATATTTCTAAATTCGGCAACTTTTCGCTTGTCCTTATACTTTTTCGAGCACTGTATGTGCGATACTGTCTCACCGTTGCTGATTTTTTACAATCGGAGCATAAGCCTAATACTTTTATAGCAAATAAAATGTTCAAATATTTCCAATAAAATAATTGCTAAATTGCAATTAGAAAACAGTGAACAATTCTGTGCTTTTCTATGTCCTAGTATAATGAAAAAATAGATATATAATTCCCAGTGTAAAAAGTTTGAAGATAAAACTCTTTAATGTCTTGCTAATAATTGCAACGCCCAGAAGTTCTTATTTTATTTCATGCGGAGAATTATTTATGAAAATAACAATCTTGCAAGATAAGTCTTGCGCAAAATGTGAAGTTGTTAAGAAAATTTATAGTTCAATAAGAAGGGACGCCCTTGAAAGTTCACAGTTTCAGTTCCATCTAATAATAGCCATGTCTAATCAATAGAAGTTTTCTTTTTCTTTCGTAAAACCGTGTTTTGCATTTTTTGTGGGGTTCAGAGCAATTGTGTTTCTAATTGTATTAAAGTAGAAATGGTCAATAGAAATGCATATAGTAGTAACGGTTAAAATGAAAAAAAGTAAATACTATAAAAGGATGACTTTCATAAAATATATTTCTGAAAGTGTTGATACTATAATTTGGATTTGGAACAGGAGCAGCATTATAGTATTATCATAGTTCATTTGTATTATACTGGTATTTAAACCTATCCTAGACAGAGAAAAAGCAACACTAAAATTCGTTCAAAGATGTTCCCTTGTGATATCTAGCAATTTATATCCAAATTTTGTTCGTGATTTTTAACCGAGTATAAAAGTCAATATACCCCCCCCCCCCTTTTTTTTTCACAAATGCCACTGACGATGGACACATGACGTACGAAAGAATTCTGGTTTTAATGTAATTTTAACGTCTTACCTGATCAATTATAAACTTTTATTATACAGTGTTGTTCTTTATACTTTTATTTTTTGAACAATGTATGGGGCTTAGCGTTGGAAATAGTCGTCTTAGTTGAAAATGGGTTCAGTTAGATTATATCCCTTGGTCAATACTATAATTATGCTAAAATTCCTGTTAGGGCACCGGGAGGCTTCTGAATGGATCGCTTTTTGACCCATATTTTCCTCCGCTTTCTCGAAAACTCTAGAATAGCTTAGTTAACTTATTTTCCATAGTTAATTTGATACTAAAGGTTTACAAAGTTTCAGACTTCTGTATCACCGGGAGAAGGTTCTGGTAAGGTATCTGTAAAGGCTTTTTGACCCTTCCATATTTTATCACCACCCGAGGGGAAGACTAAAAATCTAGCTTTCTTAAATTTTGTCTTGTGACTAGCAACATGTGTGAAAAGATTCGTTGTTAAATGTCACAGAGGCTTTTGAACAGTCTGAAAATACTTTTCAAACCTCAATTTTCCCCGCCGCCGAAGGGAGAATGAAACTTCTGGATTCATTAGGTACTGCTCCATGAATGATATTATGTCTGCAAAAATTCAGCCGTGTGCTTCTGGTGAGTCTAAAATGAAATAAATGCGTCAGACAATTATTACATAGATTTCTGGTGTTGTATACAAAGTATTGTTAAAGTGAACCAAACGGCTACAATATATATGTGAAAGGGATGTTATAATAGTGTTAGAAACATAAGAAGTCATTAAAACCTGCCAAATCAAATTGAATCATCAAGGATATATGAAAAGTACATAGGTCAGGTGGATGCTAAGAGAGTAACTAAACATAAAATAAATAGGAAATAATGAAGGTGGGAAATAATGAATTGCTCCAGCCTTCAAAATTAAAAATGTGAACTTAAATGTGAAGTAATGCAAACGAATGACAATTAGGATAATGAGCTAGACTCACAATTTTATCCACAGTCTAATCACCAGACGAAACTCACAAAGAGAGAATGAAACGACATTTAAACAAAAGAACCCAACGATAAAACTCCCGTGATTTTAAATTGAAATATGAGTTTTGATACTATGGAGATTTAGACACGAGCGTAATAGAAAGTCCAGCCGAGTCCGGTAATCTCAAAATGAATTGTGTGTTCTGCCAAATCCAGATGTGCCAACTCGGCGAGGAGCTAAAATTCAGACAACATACACCTTATGCTCTGATTTGTGATTCGTTGTTTCAAATATTTTCCTAATTATCCCCATGCACAGGAAGTAATTGATCGAAATGGACACTGGTAAAACACTCACTAAAAATAAAACATAGAGAAAATAAATTATTTCATTGATCAAATATATTGACGAAAGCAGTTATGTAAGTGTAATTTATGTAAATTAATTTATTATGTTAAAATAAATTTGTTATCAGTATTCCATGGTTTTACCCATGAATCCCTCGGAGTAATCAATTTTGTGTTCAGAGTAGTAGATGTAGAAGGAAATGGTTAGCCTGTAGATAATAAGTACTCCATATTTCTTCTGGTAACACTAAACTATCTACACGGGGTCCACCAGGGAGACAGACACCACTAGAATGGGCCCCGATCTGCAGGAAGAAGCAGGGAGTCCGGACCTCCAAAAATTTTGAGTTGGTGCTGAAAAAGATACGAAGAATTCACAAAAATGGAGAAATTCAAATAGGGAGGGGGCCATGACGAATGTTTATAGGGGACCATCACCAATGCTCGTAGGACTGCAAACAATTTTATGGGAGGTCCTTATCATCATTTATTAATTGTGTTGGATAAGTGTCGAGCTTAGAATATAAAAAGGGAAGCACACAAGCAAACATTTTAAATTTGAATGATCGCAAGATTGCTGATTTCTTTGATGTTATTATACAAATAAAACTGAGTAATTGAATGATAATATTGGTATCAACATTGATGGAAAATATAAGTATTAGGCATGGTATCATCATCGCATAAATCATGTATTATATTATGAAAGTCAATTTGATTCAGTAATTGAACAATTGCAATAAGTGATATTGATAAGATATGAAACATATTTTATGTAGAAAATCTACTTCAGTGTAGTACAATATTTCAATGTGAGATAGTTCATATGTGTATTCAAATTGTGCATTTATGTGTATCATAGATTATAGTCTCGAATTATGTATGCGGTCAAAGGGAATCTGTCTAAAATAAGGACAGAATATTTTGATGACAAAGAATTTAATTTGATCAAGAAATTTTGAAAAAAATATACCATGGCTAGTAGAAATACTAAGAACCTGGTAACATCACGAACATATATGGAGGTTAATGATCCCAAATAAAAATAATATAAATTTTGCCTCAAGACTTTACAGGTCATGCAGACCTTACTTACATTTGCCTGTCAGGAAATCAAAATGTAAAATTTTCTTCGATACAAGTCACACAAAGATTCCCAGAAACAGAAAGTTAGTTCAGAAAATAGTTCAGAAAATTAGTTCAGAAAACAGTTCAGAAAATTAGTTCAGGAAATAGTTCTGAAAATTAGTTCATAAAATAGCTCTACATTGAAGCAAATTAAGAGGATAACTCTCTTGTTGAAATAAAAATCCCAGCAGCGTGGTAAGAATAGGAAAGCTTTCGTATTAAGTAATTAAGCAAGAAATATTTCCTTCATCAATACCAGAAATTATAGGATTGGAACTATTGAATCCTTTTAGTGCTCAACAGTTTTTTGTGCACAGCAGGGTCAATTTGACCGGTCCTTAAAGTTATGAACCATTATGGACATGTATGCATATTATAAAGAAACTTGCAGGCCCAATTGGAAATCGAAACCTCGAAAACCTCGTAATTGTGGAAAACAATTTAACAGCACAAAAGTTCTAGTTAATGTTAGAATTTCTAGTTAATATAATTGATTAATATTAAATGAATCTATTTTTTTTTCATTTTATCGAATTCGTGTAATTATTTTCGAATGTGGCAATTTATCAGATAGGTCTTACATTAAATGCAGACACCGCTGCTGAAAAATACGTTAAGAATGTATATATAGTTCCACTAATGGAAGCCCTTGAAAAATTATAGGAAAACTTTTATTCACTGAAAATCAATAAATATAAAATATCATTTTAAGTTTCGTGATTTCTGTCAAAGACATATTCAAAAAGAATGTTCTATTATAAATTTTACACAGTACCTTATTAAAATTTTAGTTAATTATTGATGAAGTATTTGATGATTGCTGAGAGTATTAACATCTTTCAAAATCACAAATCATTAACGTAGTATCTCAAGGTCATTTTTAAGTAAAAGTGATACATTAAAGTTTCCGAAGTATTTGCGATATTGAGACATTTTCACTTTCTATTACATTAAATCAGTTTTACTATCCTCTTTCTTAAGTGAATGGAAAATAATGGCGAATGCCGCGAAAGTGAATGGCGAATGGCGAGTTCCTGGGGATTCTCTATTATTATTACTTTCTTTATATGCATAGTATAATGTACAAGGAAAGTATTGTGACGGGGTCGAAAATTCGAATTCGTCTTTTCAATGGGAGAACACGTTTCAAGCATGCCGGAATTCGAATCACACGTTTTTGAGGTGGTGTGTGTGTGTGTGTGTGTGCGTGTGTCTTAGTGAGACTGTGGAGACAATATCTCGCGAACGAATGGGCCGATTCGAACTAAATTTGGTACATAAATTACAATTCGTGAATACTGGAAACCTACTGTTTTTGAATGTAAGTGAATGTTCACAACTCTTTAAATTTTCGAGGGAAATTTTGAAAAAATCATCAAAAATCAAAATCTTTATTAAAGTTACTCAAATATTCATTTCTTATGCAATTTTCTCTTACAAAACGATTGACATAAACTTTAGAACGCTAAAATGAACTAACTGTTCTTGAGATATTGCACAATTTTCAAATAAATATATCAAAAAATCACATAAAATAGAAAATATTATATATTGTGAAATATGTTCACTTTTCATATGTAATATCATGCGATAAATTTGGTGACATCATTCTCGTGGATCTAATTCATTCCATTCATAAGAAAATATACTTTGGGTAATACATTTGAATGCCAATACCTATTTATCTGCTGTAAGTATAACTTATTTTTCCGTCCATAACGGTTGCAGCGATTTTGGCGATGAATTTAGAGGTTTATCGTCAACTTGGCCACATTTTTAATCATTGCCAAATTAACAAAAATATCTCCAAATTGATAAAAATGACACTAAATCAATGAAAATTACGACTAATTGACAAAATTTCAATATCTTGGAAAGAATATAAGTATCTACTATAAGAATAACCTATTTTCCGTCCTTAATGTTTGGAAAATTTGTGGTGACAAATTTTTTGGAATTTTTCCAACTTGCGGACTTTTTAAATGTTGTCAAATTGATGAAAATGTCGCCCAATTGATAAAAATTCACCAAATTGATGAAACCACCGCTAAATCAATGAAATGGCGACTAATTCAGTTCAACATCTTGGAAAGAACATAAGTGTAGACTATAAGAATAAATCATTTCCCTATCCGTCCGAACGCTTGGAGAGAAATTTAGCGAGATTTCGTTAACTTAGCGAGTATTTTAAATGTTGCCAAAGTGACAAAAATGTCGCCAAATTGATAAAAATGACGCAAAATGGGAAGTAATGTTCCGCAAATTCTGGATTTCAGTCATATGACTGGACTACCTTCGGAGAGAAAAGCATTTCCTATATACTATAGTATATAATAAATGCTTTCCTTTCCGTGTGTCTGCAACACTTGCTGATGCAATTGGCGAAGTTATCAAATAATCTAGCAATGTATCGATAATTTGGCTGCATTTCACACCAGATTGACGAAAATATCGTCAACATTGCTGAAATGACGCTAAATTGAATGATTCCTCATTGATGAATTAATTATTGAAATATTTTAATATATGAACTATGTCGCTAATTGAGGATGCATCGCTAATTGAGGATCTATATTGACAATTGTTTATTTAGAGTTGCACGAAATATAAGATAATTGCATACTTTGAAATAATTTTGCATGCTGTCATCCGGAAAATCGCCAAATGTATGGTAAAACCGCAGTACCGTGGATCTTATACATTATTTTTTGACTGTAAAATGAGTAAATTGATTGTATTATATAAGGAAAATAGTATGCTGCTCACGTAAGATTTTTATACCAATATATCAAATTCAATTCAGAAGAAGCTCACTCTCGTGATTGGCCGAATCTATTTAATGGCAAGGTTTGGCAAGGAGAAAGGATGACAAAGTCTGCAATGAATCGGGAATAGGTCCTGTTATTCCAGTTTGGAGTGCCAAGGAATTGTCCATTCTCCTACCAGTTGGCCAGTGTGATGTGGGATATCACAGAAATCTCTCCTCTTCAAATCGTAAGTAACTGCATCAGTTAGTTTCATGTTCGGCTGAGATTCATTAACTTACAAGTAGTTGTGTTTCGGGTGTTGAAATGTTGCGAAGTACGCGTAGATAGCTTATGTTTAATTGGTATGTTTTAAACACAGATAGGATGGCTATTGTTGTAACTATATTGTATACAAGTTTTGTATATCAAAGAAATACATTTAAATCTAAAAACTGTATTTTCACAGATTTGCGTTTTATTATTGTATGTATTATGGAGGAAAATGAAACTCTATAACTCAATGGTATGTATTGTATTTCGTCACGTTCTTCTATCAACCGTGTAAGAAATAGCGTAGTGAAGTTTAATATTAGACTCCTTTTTAACTATTGTACACGTATAACTAAAAATTACGTATTAAACAAGCATTTAATGGCTATATTTGAGCATACGTACTTCTTAAGTTTATATTTTGATGATTTTTGCGGGCCATTTTGCAAAAAAAGGCAGGTTATTTTTTTTCGAATTATACCAAAATCTAATCAGCACCAGGGTGGCCTACAAGCGACTTATCTACCAAATTTTGTGAAATTCGGTCCATTAGTTTTTCAGTTAGAGTGGATACAAGCTTTTGCGGGCCATTTCGCAAAAAAAGGCGGGTTATTTTAACCCGAGTCATACATAAAACTAATCAGCACCAGATTCATGCACAAGTGACTTACCTACCAAATTTTATGAAATTCGGTCAATTAATTTTTTAGTTAGAGTGGATACAAAATCTGCACAGACAGACAGACACACAGACAGACACACAGACACACAGACAGACAGACACACAGACACACACACAGACGTCACGCTAAAGATAGTTTATTCGTATTCTAGAGGTCTCGAAACGTGTTGATCCGTCGAAAACAACTCGAGTTGTGATTTTCGGCATGATTCCAATACTTTCCCTATACATTACCATTTATTGCAGGGAAAGTAAAAAGGCTTCAAATGTTGATTGCAACTTCAACTGTTTTCTTAAAATTTAGTACCTACCCAATCCTTACCTAAATGTCTTTTGATTCTTGTGTAAATATATACACAGCTCGTCATAGAAAATGCTACACATTGTTACATTTTCTATGTCTAGCACTGCATTTTTTCGATGGACAATATATTTTACAGAAAAGAAAAGGATATACTTTTGAAACACTGATTTAAAACGAGCAGTAGTATACAAAATGAAATATCCCTACTGCATTTCCCAGTATCATTTTTTACTTCTTTAGAATATAAAACAGTCCTTTCGAGGGGAAAATTGGGAACAAAGTGCAAACAATGTATTTCGTCCTGTTCTTAACCGCTCAGAATTTATACTACCTTTTAAAACAAATGTTGTCCGGACACATACAAATCACTGGCAACGCGCAATTTTTAAAGGGAGAACACAAACTGTTTTCGCTCCTCTTTTGAGTGCTTTCAAGCTGTCGGGGCGTTTTAAAGGCGAGATCTCAGGGGAACGACGATTAAACTGGAAGAATGCCCGGTCGATAGTGTGTCAAAGCAGTAACTGTAAACAGTTTCAGACAGTTAGTAACTTTACTTTAAATAGGGAAGATGATTTATATATCTTAGTAGAAGTTAATGTGGGCAGAGAGGAAGAACGTAACACGTAAACACAAATATATAAAATCTGATGTGGGCAACACATGACTTTCCTTATATAATATAATGAATTTACTACTTTTACAGTAAAAAAATAGGTTTTTCTTATAGTAGATACGAATATTCTTTCCAAGACATTGAATTTTCGACAATTAGTCGTCATTTTCATTGATTTAGCGTCAATTTTATCCATTTGGCGAGATTTTCTTTAATTTGGCAACATTTCAAAAAATCGTCAAGTTGGCGACATTCCGCCAAATTCGTCGCCAAAATCTTGCCAAGCGTTATGCACTAAGAAATAAGTTATTCTTACAGCCAATTATTGACTATTGGCGTCCAAATACATAAGTGTTACTGAGAGTATCTTTTTTCATGAATGGAACGAGCTAGATCCACGAGAATGATGTCACCCAATTTATCGCATGGTATTACATATGAAAAGTGAACATGTTTATCAATAGGAAATTTTTTTTTTATTTTATATGACTTTTTGATATTTTTTTGAAAAATGTACAATATCTCGAGAACGGTTCATGTTAGCGTTTTAAAATTTATGTCAATCGTTTTCTAATGAAAAATTACATCAGAAATGTCTATTCGCGTAACTTTATTAATGGTTTTGATTTTTTGACGATTTTTTTAAAATTTCATTCGAAAATTTAGGGGGGTTTTGAACATTCGATTGCGTATAAAAACAATAGGCTTCCAGTGTTTACGGATTGTGATTTTTGTACCAAATTTGGTTCAAATCGGTCCATTCGTTCGTCAGTTATCGTCTCCACAGACCCACTGACATACACACACACATACATTCACACACACACACACACACACACACACACACACACACACACACACACACACACATCACTTCAAAAATGTTTGATTCGTGATCAGGGATGCTTGAAACGTGCTCTCCCGTCGAAAACTCGAATTCGAATTTTCGACCCCGTCACAATACTTTTCTTGTACATTATGTATATAAGGAAAGTAAAAATGCACAACAACTGGTGAAAAAAAATAAATGGAAAAACAAATCTTTCAATTACAAAAATGAATTGATAAAATGTTACAGCCGGTTTTAGAAGCAAAATCATCTGCATTCCATTCTTCTGGTGCAAAGAACAGAGCAACTACTTTAAATAAAGTAAGAGAACAAAATAGATACGGTTTAGAGGATCACAGTTATAGATTCAGCATCAAATAGCAGAGGGAGTAAAAATGTGGTTAATTTCCTCTTCCGGTTTATTTTTCATTTCCGGTTCAAAAATATCCATTTTACTTGAAACATCTATTTCTCATGATTGGTTATATATACAGTTTAGATATAATTGATATGAATTTAACATCAAATTCTGGAAGAAGTAAAGCAGTTTGCAAAAGATTTGTAATTATGGTTCAACTCATTTTCTTAAAACATCTATTTTTCAAGATTAGCTATGGATATAACTTAGACGCTGACTGATAGGAATTCAATATCAAATTCCCGAGAATGTACAAGTTCACTAAGTATTTTCACATTCGGTTTTTTTTCACTTCCAGTTCAAAACATGCTCTTGCAACAACTAGTTCTCAGGATTTTCTATAAGTAGAGCTCAGATGCTGACTGATATGGATATATCATCAAATTCTAGAGGAGGTAGGGAGATTCACCAAAAATTTCTGCTTTCCGTTCTGGTGGTGACCTCTTTTAGCTTTTCGGAAAATCTGTATGATTGTTCCAAATAAATATGTAAAATAACATAAAAATGCTTATTAGCTGCGTCAAAAATAACATGTACGCACTATCTGCCACAATAAGAAAACTCTTTCATGAATGTCTGGTTAAATTTTGCTTAAGGCAAGAAAGCTTTTTATGCTCTGCGCACCAGCTGAAATTCTTCTTCCTAGAGAATCACTGATGGGTATTATATACTTTACAATGTTTATAGATCATGAAGATTTCAGACTCAGAAGATTCCAAGTCGACAATAAGAGATTGCAATTTCGCCCCACTAGCTCAACGGTAGAGAATTGGTTGACCAGTTCGAAGATACATGGCTCGACAATCGACTGGGGTAGCAAGGATCTTTTTAATGGCGCCCGAACAAAAAAAAAGAAAACCTGTTGGTTAGTGCAAAGATGTCGGAGGTCTGATAAAGAAAAACCCTAGTAGAACTAGCACGGATTCAGTGGACTTTGGGATATTGAACGCCGATTTCAAATAATATAAGAGGATAACGTTCATGTAGGAAACTAACCTGGAGGATAAAAATTTCAGCAGCAGTTTAATCTGAGATGAAATAGCAGAAGGTGATCAGTTAAATTATCAGTTGCACACCACTCTGACATTAAATAATGGAGTCTGAAGAGTCCACGTCGACAATAAGAACTTGCAATTACGTTCCAATAGCTCAATGGCATAGCGTCAACTGGCAGTTTGAAGATCCAGGGTGTGATTTTTGGTTGAGGCAGCAAAGTTCTTTACAACTCACATGCAGAAAATGTCCATAAAGCAATTATTCTGAAACGAAAATATCACGGTAGGAAAGTCACGGATGAATTGCTTTTATATACTCCACCATTCCCATAAGCTTGCAGTTAAAACTGAAATGGTCTTTCCAATATATCCACTAAATGTCAGTAAAATACAAGACTAAAATGTCTAATTCATTCCCAATGGTATTAAAAAATAAGGCCACTTAAGATATTTAAAAGGGTTCTCTTGATATTATTTCTAAAGCAATTTTCTTCCTAAAATACTTTTTCCAGCACATTAATCATTTTAATGAGCTGATAAATTGATAAGATGATAATCATTAGGTAACAAAAAGTTTACGCCCCAAATTGATTCCTAGAGCTCCACTTTAAACGTTATGACATTTATCCTTGAAAGCGTCATTGACGTAGGATGATGTCAGCTTTATGATCGTTAAAGATGCCAGAAATTAACCTGTTCAAAATAACAAAATAATGAACGTGATAAATTAATATATTTTGTAATGTTTTAGAGATTGAATTACGATTGACATATGTAAAAAAGTAAGTATAATTAAGATATTAATTAAAATGGGGATATATTTATTATAAGAGTTAGAAGACGTGGAGTTATAAAAATTATATGAAAAATTCATAAATTGAATGTTCATGAAGAATATACCATTTTAAAAAGATACGTAAAGTTTTACACTCAAATATAATTAATGTAGTATCAGTTACTGGAATAATTATCTGGAGTGTGACTTAGCTCGATTCTCCCATACCAGAATCAATGCATTTGAAAGTCTTGTATTGTGGGTCCACATTTATAATATATTAAAATTAATTTTAAAGTGTGTGAAGAAATCTTTCGGTTGATACCAAGTTTGATAATATGTCCCTCGGGGGGTAACATGTCCCTCCTCCCAAGGGTATTAATGACGTCAAGAACACAAAAATTGTATCGTGGGTATTTTTCACTACAATGACTGAAACTGTTAAGTATCGGGATCATTAAGTCATAAATAACCCCTTTTATGTATAATTATGTCAAATTTTGTCCTATACCGCCATGTTAATAGAATATAACATTTTGTTTACATTTCGAAGTTTTCGCTCGAATCTAAAAAAAATTATCTAGTTTCGGAATTTTTAGTAATATGTAGGATATAAAGTTTCGTGAGAATCCATTAATATTTATGGCAACTACTGTATACACAAGGAATCGATCAGAGGCAGACGGGAATATGGACAGACAGACAGACAGAGATCACACAAAAATAGTCGAAACGCGTTATGGAGGTCCTAAAACATATAGTGGCATTAAATCTCTAAATCGAAAATTTTCGTGAAATTAATACTTTCTCTATACTATATTCTATCGTATAAGAAAGTAAAAATAGACCTTGACTTTTCGCATAGTTAATTACTAACTGAATCACAAAGTAAAACACTACTCAAATAATGCTTAGTAAATAGACGTACGTTTTGTAAATTTTTGTATTTCATTCTACACTGCAAACAAGTCAAGTCCCGAACAGCTCTCGTTTGGGCATCCATTTTTTATGTTATACTCCTCCTGGATGGCTGCCTTGTTATCTCATGTGAAATAATAAATGAAACCGATTTTACGATTCTGAAAAATTATCAATTCTCGTAATTAAACATCTATGACCTGATCTATGAGAATATCTATGAGAAGATACCTCCAATATACAGGCGTGTACCAAAATCTATATCCCAGATAACAGCACAAAATAATATACTTGCACGATCGTTTAATGTCGGTGAACAAAAATTTATTTAGAGTGACTTGACATTTTTAATAGATTAAGGATTTCACAGTTTAACATCTAAATAGAAAATTTAAATTAATACATTATATCAATAAAAAATACAATTATATTAACGGTTAATTATGGACTATATTTGAAAATGTATTATTTTATACTGACATACGCAAATATATGACACATATTAATGCCGGTGAAGTTAATAATGGTAGTTTATTTTGATAATACGTAGGTGTTTCAAAAAGTAAGGTAAAAAGAGCTCTCACGCGTGCGAATTAAATTCCATGTCTAGATAAGGTTTGTGTTGTTGCACGACAATGCCCGACCTCATACGGCGTTGGTTATACGTGATTTGGTACAGCGTTTTTGATGGAATTTACCGGAACACCCATCCTACACCTCTCACCAAGCGATTTTCGTCTCTTCAGACCGCTGAAGAAGCACCTGGCAGGTCGCCATTTCACAACCGATGCCGAAGTTCAGAAAGCCTTCGTTGAGTGACTCTGCGACCTGAACCCTGATTTCTTTTATGCCGGTTTCGATAGATTGGTTTACCGATGGAACAAATGCTTCGACAACCATTGTGACTACGTGGAAAAGTAATATGTACCAGTGTCTTGGTAACTTCGCGTATCTCTTTGATTTTGTGAATAAACATTTTCTCTCACAGGACTTGTTACCTTACTTTTTGAACCACCTTCGTATGTTCATTTTGCATAGTATATAAATGTATCAACAATAAATTTAACACTTCAAAAAGTTAATGGAAACCATCCTTAATAAAATCTTACCAGAGATCTTACAGTAGTATTAATTATTGTATTAGAAACAGCTATTAGATCTAATTTTATTATATCTGCAACTATGTCTAATCATACTAGGGAACGCTCAGTTGTCACAGCGTAGTGGACAAAGATTCGCTTATCCGTAACATATATTTTGTTACTTATTATAATTTCTAATAAAAATAAACTGTACTTTATAATTTGATTAAATTGGAAATTTTTTGGGAATCAAGAATTTATTTATTCAAAGTAGTTATACTAAAGAAATTAGAAAATTGAATTACAAAAACTATCTAAATTAACAATTATTAGTGTAAACTACATTTTACAATTTATTTTTTTCTTTTAAATGCAGTGATCTCAATTTTGACTTCTGTTAACTAAATAATCTCTCTTAACTAAATAAGCAATAAGACTCTAGTATCGGTTCTGAAAGAGTTCTGACGTTGCCAAAATTGTCAACTTACAATCCAAAACAGCAATCAACTGTTTTATCGCGAGTAATTCCTAAGATGTTCAATATTCCCTGAAAATTTTTTTAATATATCAGCTTGAAAATATATATCAACCAAGATTTCGAATCAATTTATTGATCCGTGAAGTTTGGTGTCTATTGGGGTTTGTGTTGAAACTTTCAGAGAACATGCAAACTAGCCAAACAAATTAGCTAAACGGTTGAGCCAAAGAATGATACTAGCATGATTTACATGCTTTTAATGAAAAATAATTATTATCATACACATAGAAGTATTCATTTCCATTGATCTAATATAATGATAATGTAATACTAATAATGTAACAAAATTAAGGGGAATATTATGTAATAATCTGAATAGAAGAAACTGATTTTATGTATGCTAACATCAAAATGCAGTATAGTAACTAGGATCACACATACAAATAAATTACAAATTTTACCGATATATACTTTTAATTTTTTCAAATTAAGTCAATAAATTTTATAAAAAAAAATAAACACATTAATATTAAAATATGCGGCATCACTTTTAAAATTTTTTTAAAGAATAAAACACTTTATAATAAAAGCCTTTATTTGGTCATTCTAAAAAACATTAAAATCACATTAAAAATTGAAAGATTTCGGACGTCAACCGTTCGTTATCACATGAGGACAAAAATTTCACACAAGCTTAAATCCTTGTCTGAATTTTTAGACATCTAAATATATTATTTTTATATTACGTCTTCTGTGTCAATTTTATTATTTAATGTTTATCATCCAAATATGTTTTTTTTTGTGTAATTTGGTCTTTCAATTTATGTAAATCATGTCCGAGATTTTTGACTGGACATAAAAAACTCAATGTATCTTCATTTTCTCGCAATTGTCTCTGATGATGGATATTTAGCGTCCCAAATCGCTCACTTTTGATTATAATGCTAAAGTATTTCGGTATGACCAAATAAGGCTTTTAAACTCTTTTATTCTTTCAGAAAATAATATTTGCTTTGTAAACAGTTTATTCGGCACATTTATAAAATGGAATATCTATTGATGTAGCTAACTTCGCAATGACACTAAAACCATATGTCTTAGACCACTGGAGCAGTAATTCCCTTACCTCATCTGTCATGCATATCTAATCAAAGTCTGGCTGCACTTGACTCCAACTCACGTCTAAGAGAGATTACAATACACATAGATGAGGCATTTCTGCTCATCATTTAGGATTATCTACGGTATCAAACAACTGTTCAGTGTTTGAACCTGTTATTTGGCGAGCATTTGACACTTGGAGGAGCTTAACTGCTGGATTATTGCTAGAACATATACGAGGTAAGTGTCAAGTACTATATATTTAAACCAATGATATCTAAAACAACGTTTGTAACAAACGGAACACTTTTGTTGAAATTAATTTTTAAAATTATTTTGATATCGCAAAAGTACTTTTGGTTTCTAATTAATGAGACAAGTTTTCGGAATTAAAGATTATTTTAAGCTTAAGTGTATATAAAATTTAGATAACCGTATGTAGTGTAGACAAGCGGTTTTTTACGGCTTCCCGAGAACGCAATCCGAGTTTTTGGACTGTGATCGTTTCTACCACTATCCAACATAGTTGAAACGTGTTTATGACTTTGTTCATTTTGTCAGTATGTCTCTCTGTTGATAACTGCCGTAAAAATGACTTAATCAAAATAAAACTTTAGCATTGTTTTAAGACGATCTGTGGGACATATGAGAATGTAAATGAATAATATCACCCAATTAGTTTTGGATTGAACCCGGATTGAAAAAGTGAAATACATTGAACACTATGGGACTTCAGCTTTCAAATATTTTTTAAGTTAAGATAAAATTGACAAAATCCTTTGAAAATTTTAGAAAATATTTAAATTTTCTCATAAAATACATATAAAAAATTTCAGCACAATCTGTTTAATAGTTTTCTGAATAAAATTTTAAATAATAATTACACCCATATTATATGAACAGATCACGTGACCCACTTCAAAATAAAATTTGGCATCCATCTTGCGTCAAAAAAGTGTTTTTTAATTTATATTTAGTGTTGTATCCGTCCTGAAACCGCTTTATTTTTCCGTATTTTCTGTGCATATATATTCTGTGCCAATATTCTGTCAATATTTTTGAGTTTAAAGGATCACCAAACTTTGATTATTTCTACAATGAAGCCTAATTTTAATATCTGCAGAATGTAAACGAGTGATTGTTAGATGAGTTGTATAAGAATTGCTGACATTTTTTCATGCAAAATTTAACTCTGGAGTCTGGAATAAAAGTGATATGAATAAAATATTCATTGCTTTTACATAGAGAGCCAGACGATTTATATTTCGATGACGTCATTTGAATAAAGTTCATTTTTTTCGATGAAGTTTTAAGCTTTAAAATATAATAAATTTACTGTAGTACTGTGGATAATTTAAAATATATCAGCTCTGAATGTACCGCATTTTAGAGATATTTAAATAAAATTGCATTTCAGTTTTAAAGTGTTTCATAATCAATGCTTTATGCGTGATTGATCTTTTTTGCCTTAAAAGTGAGTTTTGAGCTAAACTGCGTTCCAAAATCGTTTGATTTTTAATGTCCTTTTCAAAGCGCTTTTTAACATTTTCCTTTTGTTCACGGTCCTTTTGACGTTTCGCGTTCTTGTAATTTTGAAAGTGTACATCAAACTCGTACTACGGAAAACTAGTTTCGGAATTTTTAGTAATATGTAGGATATAAAGTTTCGTGAGAATCCATTAATATTTATGGCAACTACTGTATACACAAGGAATCGATCAGAGGCAGACGGGAATATGGACAGACAGACAGACAGAGATCACACAAAAATAGTCGAAACGCGTTATGGAGGTCCTAAAACATATAGTGGCATTAAATCTCTAAATCGAAAATTTTCGTGAAATTAATACTTTCTCTATACTATATTCTATCGTATAAGAAAGTAAAAATAGACCTTGACTTTTCGCATAGTTAATTACTAACTGAATCACAAAGTAAAACACTACTCAAATAATGCTTAGTAAATAGACGTACGTTTTGTAAATTTTTGTATTTCATTCTACACTGCAAACAAGTCAAGTCCCGAACAGCTCTCGTTTGGGCATCCATTTTTTATGTTATACTCCTCCTGGATGGCTGCCTTGTTATCTCATGTGAAATAATAAATGAAACCGATTTTACGATTCTGAAAAATTATCAATTCTCGTAATTAAACATCTATGACCTGATCTATGAGAATATCTATGAGAAGATACCTCCAATATACAGGCGTGTACCAAAATCTATATCCCAGATAACAGCACAAAATAATATACTTGCACGATCGTTTAATGTCGGTGAACAAAAATTTATTTAGAGTGACTTGACATTTTTAATAGATTAAGGATTTCACAGTTTAACATCTAAATAGAAAATTTAAATTAATACATTATATCAATAAAAAATACAATTATATTAACGGTTAATTATGGACTATATTTGAAAATGTATTATTTTATACTGACATACGCAAATATATGACACATATTAATGCCGGTGAAGTTAATAATGGTAGTTTATTTTGATAATACGTAGGTGTTTCAAAAAGTAAGGTAAAAAGAGCTCTCACGCGTGCGAATTAAATTCCATGTCTAGATAAGGTTTGTGTTGTTGCACGACAATGCCCGACCTCATACGGCGTTGGTTATACGTGATTTGGTACAGCGTTTTTGATGGAATTTACCGGAACACCCATCCTACACCTCTCACCAAGCGATTTTCGTCTCTTCAGACCGCTGAAGAAGCACCTGGCAGGTCGCCATTTCACAACCGATGCCGAAGTTCAGAAAGCCTTCGTTGAGTGACTCTGCGACCTGAACCCTGATTTCTTTTATGCCGGTTTCGATAGATTGGTTTACCGATGGAACAAATGCTTCGACAACCATTGTGACTACGTGGAAAAGTAATATGTACCAGTGTCTTGGTAACTTCGCGTATCTCTTTGATTTTGTGAATAAACATTTTCTCTCACAGGACTTGTTACCTTACTTTTTGAACCACCTTCGTATGTTCATTTTGCATAGTATATAAATGTATCAACAATAAATTTAACACTTCAAAAAGTTAATGGAAACCATCCTTAATAAAATCTTACCAGAGATCTTACAGTAGTATTAATTATTGTATTAGAAACAGCTATTAGATCTAATTTTATTATATCTGCAACTATGTCTAATCATACTAGGGAACGCTCAGTTGTCACAGCGTAGTGGACAAAGATTCGCTTATCCGTAACATATATTTTGTTACTTATTATAATTTCTAATAAAAATAAACTGTACTTTATAATTTGATTAAATTGGAAATTTTTTGGGAATCAAGAATTTATTTATTCAAAGTAGTTATACTAAAGAAATTAGAAAATTGAATTACAAAAACTATCTAAATTAACAATTATTAGTGTAAACTACATTTTACAATTTATTTTTTTCTTTTAAATGCAGTGATCTCAATTTTGACTTCTGTTAACTAAATAATCTCTCTTAACTAAATAAGCAATAAGACTCTAGTATCGGTTCTGAAAGAGTTCTGACGTTGCCAAAATTGTCAACTTACAATCCAAAACAGCAATCAACTGTTTTATCGCGAGTAATTCCTAAGATGTTCAATATTCCCTGAAAATTTTTTTAATATATCAGCTTGAAAATATATATCAACCAAGATTTCGAATCAATTTATTGATCCGTGAAGTTTGGTGTCTATTGGAGTTTGTGTTGAAACTTTCAGAGAACATGCAAACTAGCCAAACAAATTAGCTAAACGGTTGAGCCAAAGAATGATACTAGCATGATTTACATGCTTTTAATGAAAAATAATTATTATCATACACATAGAAGTATTCATTTCCATTGATCTAATATAATGATAATGTAATACTAATAATGTAACAAAATTAAGGGGAATATTATGTAATAATCTGAATAGAAGAAACTGATTTTATGTATGCTAACATCAAAATGCAGTATAGTAACTAGGATCACACATACAAATAAATTACAAATTTTACCGATATATACTTTTAATTTTTTCAAATTAAGTCAATAAATTTTATAAAAAAAAATAAACACATTAATATTAAAATATGCGGCATCACTTTTAAAATTTTTTTAAAGAATAAAACACTTTATAATAAAAGCCTTTATTTGGTCATTCTAAAAAACATTAAAATCACATTAAAAATTGAAAGATTTCGGACGTCAACCGTTCGTTATCACATGAGGACAAAAATTTCACACAAGCTTAAATCCTTGTCTGAATTTTTAGACATCTAAATATATTATTTTTATATTACGTCTTCTGTGTCAATTTTATTATTTAATGTTTATCATCCAAATATGTTTTTTTTTGTGTAATTTGGTCTTTCAATTTATGTAAATCATGTCCGAGATTTTTGACTGGACATAAAAAACTCAATGTATCTTCATTTTCTCGCAATTGTCTCTGATGATGGATATTTAGCGTCCCAAATCGCTCACTTTTGATTATAATGCTAAAGTATTTCGGTATGACCAAATAAGGCTTTTAAACTCTTTTATTCTTTCAGAAAATAATATTTGCTTTGTAAACAGTTTATTCGGCACATTTATAAAATGGAATATCTATTGATGTAGCTAACTTCGCAATGACACTAAAACCATATGTCTTAGACCACTGGAGCAGTAATTCCCTTACCTCATCTGTCATGCATATCTAATCAAAGTCTGGCTGCACTTGACTCCAACTCACGTCTAAGAGAGATTACAATACACATAGATGAGGCATTTCTGCTCATCATTTAGGATTATCTACGGTATCAAACAACTGTTCAGTGTTTGAACCTGTTATTTGGCGAGCATTTGACACTTGGAGGAGCTTAACTGCTGGATTATTGCTAGAACATATACGAGGTAAGTGTCAAGTACTATATATTTAAACCAATGATATCTAAAACAACGTTTGTAACAAACGGAACACTTTTGTTGAAATTAATTTTTAAAATTATTTTGATATCGCAAAAGTACTTTTGGTTTCTAATTAATGAGACAAGTTTTCGGAATTAAAGATTATTTTAAGCTTAAGTGTATATAAAATTTAGATAACCGTATGTAGTGTAGACAAGCGGTTTTTTACGGCTTCCCGAGAACGCAATCCGAGTTTTTGGACTGTGATCGTTTCTACCACTATCCAACATAGTTGAAACGTGTTTATGACTTTGTTCATTTTGTCAGTATGTCTCTCTGTTGATAACTGCCGTAAAAATGACTTAATCAAAATAAAACTTTAGCATTGTTTTAAGACGATCTGTGGGACATATGAGAATGTAAATGAATAATATCACCCAATTAGTTTTGGATTGAACCCGGATTGAAAAAGTGAAATACATTGAACACTATGGGACTTCAGCTTTCAAATATTTTTTAAGTTAAGATAAAATTGACAAAATCCTTTGAAAATTTTAGAAAATATTTAAATTTTCTCATAAAATACATATAAAAAATTTCAGCACAATCTGTTTAATAGTTTTCTGAATAAAATTTTAAATAATAATTACACCCATATTATATGAACAGATCACGTGACCCACTTCAAAATAAAATTTGGCATCCATCTTGCGTCAAAAAAGTGTTTTTTAATTTATATTTAGTGTTGTATCCGTCCTGAAACCGCTTTATTTTTCCGTATTTTCTGTGCATATATATTCTGTGCCAATATTCTGTCAATATTTTTGAGTTTAAAGGATCACCAAACTTTGATTATTTCTACAATGAAGCCTAATTTTAATATCTGCAGAATGTAAACGAGTGATTGTTAGATGAGTTGTATAAGAATTGCTGACATTTTTTCATGCAAAATTTAACTCTGGAGTCTGGAATAAAAGTGATATGAATAAAATATTCATTGCTTTTACATAGAGAGCCAGACGATTTATATTTCGATGACGTCATTTGAATAAAGTTCATTTTTTTCGATGAAGTTTTAAGCTTTAAAATATAATAAATTTACTGTAGTACTGTGGATAATTTAAAATATATCAGCTCTGAATGTATCGCATTTTAGAGATATTTAAATAAAATTGCATTTCAGTTTTAAAGTGTTTCATAATCAATGCTTTATGCGTGATTGATCTTTTTTGCCTTAAAAGTGAGTTTTGAGCTAAACTGCGTTCCAAAATCGTTTGATTTTTAATGTCCTTTTCAAAGCGCTTTTTAACATTTTCCTTTTGTTCACGGTCCTTTTGACGTTCCGCGTTCTTGTAATTTTGAAAGTGTACATCAAACTCGTACTACGGAAAACTTTAAAAAATTCTAATGCGAGCAGCACATGACTTTCGCTATAGAATCAAATTAATTGTTTCTTTCATAACCCACTTGAGTTTAGTTGCGTAAACTAACACAAAAACGTATTTGAATTTATGCAAATTATGCAATTTAATTATATATTTTCATTTGGTAACTTTACGGAATTTAGAATGTAGTCAGTTCTTCAAAATTCCAAAATGTTTAAATATCATGAGGATAATTTATCCTAGATTGATAGGTTGGCTAATCTTATTCGTTAATTGGTCTTATTCGTTTTGCCATCAAAAATTACGTATGGAACAAAAATTTAATTAATACATTTCAGCATATATTGTTTTTTTTTTCTGATCTGAAGATTTTGGCGGGTCACGTCGTAAAAAAATGTTGGTTCTGAATTTCCTAATCAAACCAAAATCTAACCAGGATCAGGGAAACTCATATATGCCCTATCTATAAAATTTGACTTATATTCTAAATATTCAAAAATTTTGTTAAAAAGTTGACCTAGAATGGATATCCCCATTGTAAGACACACAGACACCACGCTAAAAATGGTGAATCCGTGTCCTAAAATGCTCGAAACATATAGATCTGCCAAAAACTCGAGTTCGACACGATTTTCAACACCACTTCAATACTTACTCTATCCATTACCATGTATTGGAGGGAAAGAAAAAATCTGATGTGCGCAGAACATAACTTCCTCTACAAACTCAAATTGATTTCCTCTCTCTTTTATAATTCATTAAATTGAGTTCAAAAGCACAAAATAATGCGTATTTGAAACTGCAGTGAATTTGCAGTTTTATTTCACTTTCCTTTTTTCATTTGACGACTTGAAGTATTTTACAAAGGCGGTGTGAAAAAATATAAAAAGAACTGAAATACCTCGAAAATTATGGATTTGTCTTATGCTTTGCTTCATCAAAAATTGCGTATAAAACAAGCATATAATTGATACATTTGAGCACACGTAGTTTTTTAATTTAGAATTAGGTAATTTTTGAGAATTATTTTGCAAAAAAAAAAAAAAAATTTCCGAATCGTACTCAGATAAATTCAGCAAAGGTGAATGATTTACAAAAATGTTATTACTTGGTCAATTAGTCTTTCAACTAGAGCCGATACGTACTTTTTAAAGTGCAATTTCGCGAAAAAAGAAATGTTTTTTTTTCCCCGAATCATACCAAAATCTAAACAGCAGCAAGAGCTAATTTACTCTTACACTTTTTAATTTATGCTTACCATATTTTGTATATTTGGATATATAATTTTTTAGCTAGAGTGCATACGTATATAGGTATGTTGCACAAGCACACTGGCGTGCACACACACAAATGTCACACATTTTTACTTTCCTTATATACATAATGTATAAGGAAAGTATTGTGACGGGGTCGAAAATTCGAATTCGAGTTTTCGACGGGAGAGCACGTTTAAGCATCCCTGATCACGAATCAAACATTTTTGAAGTGATGTCTGTGTGTGTGCGTGTGTGTGTGTGTGTGTGTGTGTGTGTGTGTGTGTGTGTGTGTGTGTGTGTGTGTGTGTCAGTGGGTCTGTGGAGGCGATAACTGACGAACGAATGGACCGAATCGAACGAAATTTTGTACAAAAATCACAATCCGTAAACACTGGAAGGCTATTGTTTTTAAACATAATCGAATGTTCAGAACACCCCTAAATTTTCGAGTGAAATATTGAAAAAATCGTCAAAAAATCAAAACCGCTAATAAAGTTACGCAAATAGACATTTCTTATGTAATTTTTCATTAGAAAACGATTAACATGAATTTTAGAACGCTAACATGAACCGTTCTCGATATATTGCTCTTCAAAAAAATTATCAGAAAGTCATATAAAATAAAAATAAAAATATATTTCCCGTTGAGAAACATGTTCACTTTTCATATGTAATAGCATGCGATAAATTGGGCGACATCATTCTCGTGGATCTAGTTCGTTCCATTCATGAGAAAGGATACTTCGAGTAATACTTTTGTATTTGAACGCCAATAGTCATTTATCTGCTATAAGAATAACTTATTTCTCCGTCAGTAAAGCTTGGCGAGATTTTGGCGACGAATTTGGCGGAATGTCGCCGACTTGGCGACTTTTTGAAATATCGTCGAATTAACAAAATTCTCGCCAAATGAATTAAAATGACGCTAAATCAATGAAAATGATGATTAATTGTCGAAAATTCAATATCTTGAAAAGAATATAAGTATCTATTATAAGAAAAACCTATTTTTTTACTGTAAAAGTAGTAAATTCATTGCATTATATAAGGAAAGTCATGTATTGTCCACATCAGCTTTTTTATTTATGCTTACCATATTTTGTATATTTGGAGATATAATTTTTTAGCTAGAGTGCATACGTATATAGGCATATTGCACAAGCACACTGGCGTGCACACACACAGATGTCACACATTTTTTTTCTAGTTCTAGAGTGCTCGAAATGTGAAAATCTGTCCCGAAAGCTCGGGCTCCAGTTTTCCGTCCGATTCCAATACTTTCTCTATACCTTATTATATATTGTAGGGAAAGTAAAAATTGGAAAAGACAAGTGAGCGAGTAAATAAATGTTGTACTATTTTTACAATAAATCTGCAAGTTCTAAAGTATTGTGTAGGGAAATTTTAAATTGTGTACATTTTTTTCAATTCCAATAAAAGTGCAAATTAAAATAATTTGATATATTTGAATTAAATGAAATTATTTAAATTCATTAAATGAAGATGAATAAGTCACTTCATTTTGAATCAATTTGTGCCGTTCTATTGAAAGTACATAATAAAATAAAATTAAATTAAAACAATGTGATTTATTTTAATTAAATTAAATTATTCACGTGAATTAAATTAAAATATTAATTAAAATAAAATAATTTTATTTAATAACATATTTATTAAATAACATAAATTTATAACTCGCTTTATTTTGAGTTATACAAATATATAGTAAATGTTTCATACGAATATATAGTAAATGTTAAATACATTGAAATGTTAATATATCTTATTGCATTAATAAGAGAACGATGTACGTATTGAATCAATAGATTGTTGTAGAAAAAGTGGCATAAGCCCATTAGGATTACAAAAAAAGAGGGCTAAGTTATAATGAAAAGTGAAAATATTTATATAATCTTAGATAGAATACATAGCTATAAACAACATAAACGTTTATAGAAAGTATTAATCAGTTTTAAAGGCAAAAATAACCTCTTCGCCAGGTTAGAAAAAGAGCAACAATACAAGAAAAAGTAAGAACGTGTCTGTCTACAAGGGTCATACTTTTACTGGTGGGGTTGATTTATCTCTATCCTGACGAAGGCTATTTTTTGCCTTTGAAACCGGCTTATATATGTTATCAGCTGTTTATGCTGTTATGAAAAAATTATTTATTTTACATATAGATTATAACAGAAATCTGAGCAAAATTCCAAATTTTTATGTAATGTACTATATAGATTGACCTAAAATAATTGGTCTCTGGGGATCCTCTACATTTTCAGAATAAAACTATAATAATTACATTCTTAAAGCTTTCTCTCATAGCAAATCTTCTTCACATAATAATATTAATGATCACACAGAACGAAATACATACAACTATTAAAAGTATGTTTCAAAAATAAATTACAAACTCCTCCTATTCACAAAGAATGCCTGTTAAAATGGAGGTAAACATTGAAGTCCAAGATTCAAAGATTTTTTTTGAAAGAACGCAAATGTGATTGTCAAGAACGTCATTCCTTGTCAACTTCTTGAACGTGACAGAAACGTCTAATATACGACAGGAAAACGATCTTTCAGTCCAACGCGGGGACGACAGAAAGCAAATTTACCGGTTGTGGCGTTACATGAAAATAGTCAATTGATAAGCGTAGCAATTTGGGCTACATGTGGGTCTTGCAGCTTTCTCAAGATCATGAAGAGTAGAATTGAGATCACTAAGGAATATTTTGTTCATTATTCCTTGATTTGGGAATCTATGTGTTTCTTAACAGAAAAAAATAACTGTCTCTTCCTTTCCCATTGTAAGAATGAAATTTTGTAAAATATTGCACAGTGTATAATAAATATCTTTGTACAGTGTATTTGCAACACCATGAACGAATGGACGTAGCCATATGCAAATCACAGTACCGGTAGAAGAGAGAGTCATATGCAAATGATAAAGTTTTCTTACGTATTGGGTCATGTGACAGTTTCGAATGATAAAGACCAGTAGACGACTTGTCCCACAAATGCTATTAGCGACGATTTACAGCAACCGAACTTTATAAAAAGTGAAAAACCGATAACTCGAAGACACCGTAGATCTATATACCAATAGTTAACGGCTGGAGAACGAGGTCGTATCCTGGAGTTGCGTGACGTGAGTTTGTCGAAGCATGCAATTGCGACGCTTGTTCGACACTACATGAGTACTATCAAGCGATGTGTGACCCGATGGACGCAGGCACATCAGAGAACACGCCGAAGAGAGAGTGTATCGAACAGTTACACGACCGAGCGCACAGACCGGCAGATTCGTCAAACAACTCGTCGAGACCCGTTCGCAAAGGCAAGTGACATCCGAAATAATCTGCAATCATCAACGGTTGAAACTGCTTACACTCAGACCATTCGCGACAGGTTGCATGAAGTACAGCTGCGCGCACGGTGGCCAGCCACTGGGGTGCCATTAAGCGCGCAACACAGATATGCACGTCTAACGTGTTGTCGTCGGCATTGCAACTGGACCAAAGAATGACATCGGGTATTGTTTACGGATTAATTTCGCTTCTGCCTGTGGAGGAATGACAGCCGTGGACAAGTGTGGCGACTTCCAGGGGAACGTCACTTGCTAGTCCATATCATTGAGCGTCACACCGGTCCCCAACCGGGCATTATGGTATGGGACGGTATCACGTTCAATCAGCGGATACCTCTAGTGCACATTGCAGGTAATCTAACAGCCGATCAGTACGTCATACAAGTTGTGATACCCGTGTTTCGGTCATTGGTGCAGGCCGTCCCTGGAGCGGTGCTCCAGCAAGACAATGCCACACTGCACAATGAACTCTAAACAGCCTGAACGTGATTCACATCCTATTTTGGCCGATAGCCACACCGGATCTCTCTCCCATTGAACAAGTGTGGGCCCTCATCGATCGTCAGGTGCACCGGGGATCAGCGGTACATAACATAGACGAGCTACGTACCGCAGTGGACGTGTTTGGCGCGAATTACCTTAGGTAACCATCAATAGCATCATCAATAGTATACCTCGCCGTTTAGTGGTCTGTATAGGTGTCCGTGAGGGCCACATTCTTTACTGAATAAACATGTTTATTTTGCATATATTTATTTGTCATTTTAATCATTTGCTTATGACTCTTTCTCATCTACCGGTTCTGTGATTTGCATATGGCTATGTACATGCCTTCATTGTGTTGCAATTTCACTTTTGACGAGTGTATCGTTGTACAGTGTATATTAAATACATTTGCACAGTGTATATTAAATATCTTTGTACAGTGTATATTAAATATCACATAGTCTTGATGCCGTACACTGTAATACACTGCGGTAAAATTACAGCAATTTCAAGGCACGAAAATTTGTGAATTTCACGTCTCCTAGAACATCACTGATGCATTGTGGGAGCGCTTCAATAAAACCTATTAATCACGCATGCGCTGAGAAATGTCTATGCTCCTTTAATTGCGTTTACCACACGTTAGCTATATTTCTAATGAAATTCAGCTATATGTTTTCAATGAAGAATAGTACATCCATTTGAAAGACAATTCAATCGTTTCGATGTGGGGTAAAATTACAGCACACACACACAAAAAAAAACATTGTATGGGCATTTACACCACAGAGTATTCTTATGACTTTTATCCACACCCTGTATGTACACAATGGTTACTGAAATTTTTATCAGTGTATAACATGGTTAGTGTAGCATGTTCTCGATATAGAAAATGCCTAGATCTCTGAGACTTTGCAGTTATTTCAAACATATCATCTTAGAAGGCCTGGGCATTAATTCGTCTTATACTTCTTGTGAAACGTACCTACTTAAAGTTTGAATGCATACGGCTCCAACACGTATATCTAAGAGATTGCAGTACATATATTCTGTGCCCATCATTTAGGACTCCATATAATATCTAACAACTGTTCAGTATTTGAACCTGTTATTTGACAAGGGTATGATGGTTGAAGGGGAATAACTAAAAGATATACTAATGTCATAACATATTTGAAGTAGGTATCAAACACTTCAATTTAACTTTTAGGACAGTGGGAATTAAATTCCTAGTGCAGCATATAGCATCGATGAATCGATTTCACTCGGATCAGAGATCAAATGCAGCACTGTTAGCATAAACGTTTTTTAAAATACAACTTTTATAAATTTCCAATGAAGTTTTACAACGCTTCCGGGTTTGGTTAGCGCGCTGGAGTTGCACTCGGTAGGCCCGGGTTCGATTCCAGCCGCTGCCAAAACTGCCGCCGTGTTCACGCGGAGTACGATCACGTTAAACATATGGGTCCGTAAGTCCTTCCAAGAGGTTGGTGGTAGGGGAAGGAGTGTACGGTCCCTGTGGATGCCTCCCCCACTGGGTTCCGGTCTAAATTGGGTGGCACTTACCGGCCGTCCAAACTGTTACCTTACACCTTTCTGGTAGGTCGGACGGTCTGGGTCTCATCATCATCAACGCCTCCGACTTGGGGCATTTTATTGCAAGATTCTGGAAAGTGGTATTCAGCTCAGTTAGTATATTAATACCGGTGTTATTTCCAAAATAGCAGTGTTTCAGTATCGGCTTATCTTTTTAAAGATTTATTAGATTGTTTTATTGAAACCTTTATTCTCTTTTAGGGAACAAAAGGTATTTTCATCAGATTTTTATAAGTTCCCTCTTCATTCAGAATATTGATGTTTATAGCTATTTTGTTCCTTACTGGTAAACCGTCTGCCTTTTAAAGTATACTTAGAATGATTGATACTTCATATTTTACCAAAGGAATTTAACGCTGCAAAGTTGAAATCATTATGGGCATCAATCAACAACAGCGTCCTAGTTTTGCTCGATGAACGAAAGTCAAAGAAAATGTCGATGATACCAAATATCATAAATCTATTAATTTCGGTTTATTCCACCAGTACGCCCCCCCCCCCCTATATTTACAGCTCGTTTTACATTGTCACATATAATCGTCCTTTTATTTACAGACAGATAGTTTTCACTGTAAGTATAATGTAATTTTCCATTTTATAGTTTTCGGTAATTCAATATTTAACACCACGGGTCTTTTTGCAACGAGCAGTGATGGTAAACAAAAGTATTTTTACTATTCAGCAGGCATTAAATTCATGGAACATTGAATTTATTCTTTAATAGACGAAACATACAAGTTCACACTGACAAAACCCATAATAGAAGGCGCTGCACAGTTGGAATCATTGTCTATGTGCATCAATCAGCAACAGCGGACAGATTTTGCTCGTAGGTTTAAGAAAATGTCGAAGATAACATGATGTCGATTTCTTGCTGTCCGTACAGAACGACAGAATTTCCACTTATGTGCTCTAAAATGAGTATACTTAGCTAGTTGATATTGTATCCCGCACTGAAAGTATAATTCCATCTTTGAAATGCTTCTATCATTAGATTTTAAACCTGGAAAAAAAGTTGTTAAAAATATAAAAATAACTTGTAGTGAAAAGTTATAAAAATAGATTGTTGCCGGAAAATGTTCATGAAATATATTGTATTATTAGACAATATAAAAAATCTGATGAGGCCAGCACATGACTTTCCTTGAAGACACATATTCACGTTCTCTTTTTTCGTCAATATTTCATGGAGTTTGATTGCACAAAGAAACGCTCAAATTTATTTTCAATTACACTGTATTTGTAATTTTAATTCAATTTTTGTTTTCATTTGGTACATGGTCTTATTTTCTAAGATGGTGTAGCGAAAATGCGAAAAAAAAATACAATATTTCAAGAAAGGCTAGTTCTAGGATAATAAGGTTGATCTTATTTTTTTAATCTTCAAAAACTACGTATAAAACAAATACTGCATTGATATATTTGAGCATACGTAGTCTTTATTTTGGATTTTGACGATTTTTGCGGAGCATTTCGCAAAAAAAAGACAGGTTCTTTTATCCTGAATCGTACCAACTTCGAATTAGCACTAGGATCACCCACAACAGACTTACCTATCAAATTTTGTGAAATACTGTTAATTATAGATTTTTGGTTAGAGTGGAGTTTGATAGAGACAGACACACAAACATACAGACGTCAGGCTAAAAATGGTTTTTTCGTGTTCTAGAGCTCTCAAAACGTGTTGATCCGTCAAAAACTCGAGTCGCGATTTTTGACATGATACCAATACTTTCCCTATAAATTACCATGTATTGCAGGGAAGTAAAAAATCCGATATGAGCAGCACATGACTTTTCTTGCAGACTCAAATTCGCATTCTCTTTATTTCATTAATAATGCACTAAATTGAGTTTAATTGCACTAAATAACACTTATAATTAATTGAAATTGCACTCAATTTACCCTTTTAATTCAGCTTTCGATTTCATTTAGTAACTGAACTTATTCACGAAACTGCTGTAGTAAAAATGCGAAAAAACTAATCTATCTCCAGAACGGCTAGTACGAGAGTAATGGGGTGAGTCTCATTCTTTTCATCGTCAGAAATTACATATAAAACAAGCATTTAATTAATGCATTTTAGCATACATAGTCTTTAATCTCAGATTTTGAAAATTTTTGCGGACCACTTCGCAAAAATGCAATTTTTTTATTTTGCGAATTATATGAAAATCTAATCAGCACCAAGATAACTTACAAGTGACTTATATGCCGATCCGGTGGTCAAGCAGTCAGGGGCGAGCGTTTCCGTCTGATCGCTGGATTGCAGGGTTGTGGGTTCGAATCCCGCCAGCGGGCATGGATGTTGTATAGTCGCGGAAAAGCCAGACTTCTTTCTGCCCTTGGGAAGCCTCAATAAAAAGTGAAGGAGCATATTCCCCCTTTCGCCATGGATTCAGGGATCTAGTGGACGTGGTGTTAGGCGCTCCTCACCATTGGGGATAAGTCACAACACACAACAAGTGACTTATCTTACAAATTTTGCGAATTTTGGACAATTAGTTTTTCATTTAGAGTGGATGCAGACAATTTTTGCTGGCCATTTCGCAAAAGAAACGTAGGTTATTTTATATCGAATTATATTAAAATCTAATCAGCACCAGTGTCCCCCACAAGTGACTTACCTACCAAATTTTATGAAATCTGGTCCATTAGTTTTTCAGTTAGAGTGGTTACATACATTGCACACACACACACACACACACAGAGAGAGAAAGAGAGACACATTGACACACACACAAACGTCACGCTAAAAATAGTTTTTTCGTATTTTAGAGGTCTCAAAATGTGTAGATCCGGCGAAAACTCGAATTGCGATATTCGATACGATTCCAATATTTTCGTTATACATTACAATGTATTACAGGGAAAGTAAAAATTTGATATGAGCAGCACATGACTTTCCCTGCAGACTTAGATTCATATCCTCTTTATTTCTTCAATAATTCAATAAATTGAATTTAAATGCACAGAATAATACGTATACTTATTTAAGATGACACTGAATTTCATTTCAATTCAATTTTCGCTTCAATTTAGTAACTGGAGGTATTTTTAATATCGACGTAGCAGAAATGTGAAAAAACTAAAATATCTCGAAAATGGCTAGAGCTAGAGTAATAGGATTGATCTTATTCTTTTAATGGACAAAAATTGCATATAATTCAAGCATTTGATTGATGCCTTTTTGCATACGTAGTCTTTTATTTTGGATTTTGACAATCTTTGCGAGCCATTTCGCAAAAAAAAATACAGGTTCTGTTTTGCCAAATCGTAATAAAATCTAAGCACTAGAGTCATCCACAAGTGACTTACCTACCAAATTTTATAAAATTTGGACAATTAGTTTTTCTATTAGAGGGGATATATACATTGCACAGATAGATACACAGACAAACGTCACTCTAAAAATAGTTTTTCGTGTTGTAGAGGTCGAGGTCTCGAAACGTGAAGATCCGTCGAAAACTTGAGTTGAGATTTTCGACATGAATCCAATACGTTCCCTATACATTACCATGTATTGCAGGGAAAGTAAAAATGAGAAAATTTTCAAGCAAAATACTGTGTTATATATTAGAATAGACAAGAGTTGGAAATCGTAGGAAAAATCAGAAAAGTAATTGAATTTTATTGAAATTCACATTTTATCCGGATTGTATGAGTATCATAGCGGTGTTACAAAACATATATTAGGTGTGGGACAGTCCAGTGGCTAGCGCGCGGGAGTAGCACTCGGACGACCTGAGTTCTGTTTCCGGCTCTACACAAACTGTCCCCATGTTCATCTGGAGTATGAGCGCGATAAACATGTGGGTCCTTAAGTCCTTCCGAAAGGTTAGTGGTAGGGAAAGGAATATACGCTGTGGATACCGCCTCCACTGAGTTCCGGTCTATATCGGATGGTAGTTCCCGGCCGTCCAACCAGATACCTTACACCTTTAGGTAGAGCGGACGATCTGGGTCGAAGATAAAGAAGACAGACATCAGAAACATCTTCCTTTTCTAAAAGTTGAACGACAAGATGTAAAGATCTTTCAGTAATTTGAACAAAAGATGAGCAATTACTCGCTCTTTTTACTTCATTTCGCTTATAAAGGTTAACAAATTTCAATTTTAATACTTTCCCCTCTGTCTGAAACACTCTTGTTTTTCTGAAATTGTTTAAGTAACATATTGCTCCGTTTATTTTATAATATTTTGCGAAATGTTTTCCCTCCTCGTTCTTCACTGCCCTTCAAATTCACGGTTCGTGCTGTGTAGCAGCACGCAAGAATTTAGGATTTGTGCGTTCCTAATTGCAGGAAGGAAGCAAGCAAGCATCTTTTGATTTATCTCGGATACCGTACATAATTGCACAACCTAATCAGCACAAAGTTTTACAGTTCAGTAAATATGTCAGAAGTGTAACATTGTGTATTAAAATATAATTACGATTTTGAATGTCTCATGTTCAGAAGTTTTTACATTTCCTATCGCAGCTTAATGTAAATATATGATTGTATTAAATGAAGAACCTTCATAATTTTGCAATGAGTACTTTCCATCTGGGTACTTTCACCTACTGGTGCTTTTAGATCCCTTATTCTTTAAATTTCCATAAAATAAAAGGTTTTTATCACACATTTCCCATATTTGCATGGCTTTAACTTAGAGGCCCCTCCTCTTATTCGTTAACCACTCCCTCCCACCGGAGTCTCCGCCCCATATATGTGTATATATATATATATATTTTTTCAAATGGCCAGGCACTATATATGTGTATATATAACTGTCAGTTAAATCTGTACAATTACGGTCGAACAGGCGATTTCAAATGTAAACAATTTAAATTATTTCAATTAAACAGTCAGTTAACATGCTAAAACTTGGAACAATAAGAATCAATAATAATACATGTAATTATTAAATACAATAATAATTGCAGTTCATTCGTAATTGTGCAGGACAGCAATAGTTACGAAACGCATTGTTTGTAAGAATCAACAATAAGGTATATATATCATTTACCAGTTTGCTCTAAGTATACTAACTAACGTTGTAGCCGACCAGGTTTCTTTTATCATACTCGAGACGTTTTGTTAGCAACCAATCACAAAGAACTTGGAAATCGGCTCGACCAATAAAATCTTTGATAATACTGGTAATTCAAAATTTAATTAATTAATATTTAATTAACAAAGATCAAAATCAAAATTCTAAGCCCATCTTGCACATGAATTGGCTCATATTAGTCTATATGTAACATTTCAGAACTATACAATTTGCCTTCTATTGTTTCTTTAGATCCATACCGTCCAAAATACGCGAAGGTGTAAGGCATCTATGTGAATGGCCGCGACAGTGCCACCCAGTGGAGGCGACTATATCCACAGAGACCGTACCCTCCATTTCCTACCACCAACCTCTTGGCAGGACTTTCAAACCCACATATTTAACGTGGCCGTACTCTGCGTGAACACAGTGGCAGTTGGGACAGAGTCGAGAATCGAACTCGAGTCTTCCGAGAGTAATCCCTGTGCGTTAACCACTGAGCTGCCCCGCCCCTTTGCCGTATGTTCGTAATATAGCGACAAAAAATCGAAGATACTTTAATATGTAGCGGTAACTCGACAGTTCATATGGTAATTTTCTCTTCAACTCCAGCTATTTAGACAAACTTTCGTTAAGCTCAATATGGATAACATTTCTATTGATCCACAAACTATTAGATTGCGAAAAATTTGAAATAAAATATTTTCCCGTAATTTTAATGTATACAAATAATATTTTAAAATGCTAAGTAGTATATAAAATGATTTCGTTTCATTAACCCGCAGATGCTTTAGTTAATATTCACCAAAAAACTGCCTCTAAGAAGACTGCAGCCCATGGAAATATATAAAATAATTATCAAGGAACTAGAACAATCCTGACTGGTTATAATTAAATCTGTTGCGTTCCTTGTCTTGGCCGCGGAGAAGAATCACTCAATTTACTGCCATCATGTGACATGGTCTTAATTAAATTTTCACTTCGATATTTGAAAACTTCAGAATTCATATTAGTCTGTATATAAAATTTCAGAACTGAACGTTATGCAGTCCGTTTAACACCGTGCCGAAAAGTCGCAAGATTTTTTTCTCAATATGGTGAGACATTGACTACTGTGATTGCCATCTAATGCAACATCTTGTCCTGCTGCGCATATGGTTTATAACATGTAGCGGTTGTTGAATTTGAACATTGAGTTCCAGATTTTACATGTTGATGAGCATTCTGCTTCTTGTTCAACAGTATTATGCATGTAGATCTGTCCATTTTGCGATGCGCTGCTTCCAACATTAGATAGAGTTGTCATGGCATGATTGTAGATTTGGCCACGAATATTTACTATGAGAAAACTCAATTAGCAGAATCTATAGCATACGCACTGAACGTAGCAATTGAAAAAGAGGGGACGCAGGCCCTGATGTGTGTTCTAAGATTTCATTGATTCTCATTGTCCGCTGTTAACAATTCTTCAAAACATTTACAGTATCAATGTAATTGAGTAATTTGTATATCTCCTTAGTAACAACATTAATATTTTGACCTTCCTGCAACTCATTTAAACTGCCTAACTCCTCAACTCCACATTTTTCGCATTTGCCATGCATCTTTCCAATAGTGAATCTCTCTATTTATATATAGGATCCAGAAGTTGTGGTTGCTGCAAATATTTCTGCGGCCGACCAGCAGCTGTAGAGCATTTTAAATTTTCATTCTTAGTGCATTACGATCGTTTTCACTTTTGCAGCATATTATAACAAAATATGGAACTTAATCTTAGTTGTATTTATTCAGATAAATATTCAATTCGATATTTGAGTGATTATACAACGCATGCGTCAAAAAATTCAATTAAACAGATAGCTAGTATGCAAACATTCTAACAGTCGTGATCTTGAAAAATTACACAACAATAAGACAACAACAAAGATTCATCAATAATTGTATCTAAAATAATAATCGCATTTTATCTGTAATTGTTCAAGACAGCAATAGTTGCAAAAGACTGAGAATAAGGTATGTAATCGTCCTCGACGATCTTTGGAAAGTTTCTACCAGCAGCCAAGCACAGAACATTTTGGAAATCGACCCTTTATTATTACTATTTAGTTTATTATTACCCTTTATTATTACTAGCAATGCAAAATTTCAATTAATTAGTGTTTAATTAACTAAGGACTAAATCAAAATTCAAAGTACGTCTAGCACATCTACGGCCTCATATTAATCTATACGATACGATCAAAAATTATTTTAATATAGAGATGCAATCCGACTGGTCATCAGTCAATTTTTTCAACTGTAATTATTTAGGCAATCTTTGGTTAAGCTTAAAATGGATAACATTAATCTATTGATCCACGAGAATAAGATTGCGAAAAATTAAAAATGAACTATCTCCCACAATATTACTATTTACCAGTAATAATTAACAAGTGAATTTTATATAAAATAAGATTTCGTTTAATTGACACTTGACAACTCCAAAAGTTAGCCGTTCGAGAAAGCTGCTCCTATACAGGCTGCAGCTAATGAAAATGGCAGAACGGACTCCTATCATCTGAAAAATCTTTGGAATGTTATGGATATATGCGTCTTTTCATGAGTAGAGTCACTGAATTTAACAACATCCCGTGATAGACCTAAATCAAAATTTCTCTTCGATCTTTGAAAATTCCATTTTCAAATATAGATGATGTAGTGTTGGAAAAATTGTAATGTGTTGATCCCCCTATGGTAGTCGTATAATGGCAAAATGGTTTACTCTTTGGCCACCAGCCGAATGATTATGTTGAAGACCTAGACCACTCGACTGGCCCGAGGGCTTGCAGCAACTGTTTGAGTCAGTGACCGGTAGAGGCCGAATGATTATGTATAATTCCTGGCACCTTGAAATGAAATTTTAGTGCTGCCATCTGTTGGCCAATTTACAAAATTTGTCTGACATTAAACATTCAATTGAAATTTATTTGCACTTAACCCTTTCGGGACGGCGGCATTCCGGAGCTGTCGCGGCCCAAAGGACAACGCGCTTCGCTTCCGAACTGGTCGAAAAGGACGGCGCATTTTTGCGCAAAGCCTAACTCTCGAAAAAAATTCACTAAAAATCACCTATTCAACACAGAAATCTACTTTTTACAGGAATAAAAGAAATATTTATGTTTTATTTGATGTATAATTTTCATACAAATCTGAATACAAAATACTCGTTAGTTGCTCCCATTCTTTTATCCGAAATAAACGAATAATTTCACTACCTCTAAAACCCAAACAAAAAAAAATACTCTCTTATATTCCTATGATTCACCAACGAAATCCTAACGCTGAAATAAAAATAAAAACCGAAACTCAATTATAAAATTGTTGATGCTACGAGAATTGCTCTGTTTGTTTATGTTACAAAATGATTTCAAATTATTTTTCAAATAATTCATTCGATCCTCTTCTGCCAAGGTCATGCCTCTGCAAAATGCATTGAAATTAGTCCCATGGACAAGTAACGCCATCTAGTTCACAAATTAAAACGTTCTGCGTAGTGACACTTATACGTGCCACTATCCGCTTACGGTAAAATTTTCTTTGGCCCGAGTGAGTGCCGCTCGTCCTTGAATGCATGTTCGCATCTGGCACTTGGGTGTGCCGTTCGTCGCGAAAGGGTTTAAAGCCCCTTATAACATATATTATATTTGATGAAAACAGATTTAAATATAGTTTTGCAATCGAACATTTTAGTAATATGTTTCAAAATTGCAATAGACAGTGAATGTAAGAAAGCATGCGAATTTATTTTTAGTGTTAAAATATTTTTATTTTTATTGACTCTATCAAAAATTGGGAGAATCAGATGAATTAAACTAAAATAGATATTATTATAAAAATGTATTGACATTTTATTTTTGTCATCCAATATAAATCAATATTTACTAATTTTGTTTAAACACTCATATTTTTTATCTGCAGCCAATATAGAAAGCCATGTAATATATATATATATATATATATATATATATATATATATATGTGTGTGTGTGTGTGTGTGTTTCATCTTTTCTTCAGGGTATACAAGGTATGAAAATAATTTAACATACTCTGTATTGTGTAAACAAGAAATTAAAAAGAGTGTGTCCTTTAAAAAAGGAATAAGAGGCGATATGCCCTCTTTATATATTTTAATGTTCAGTATACTTGAATCGCATTAAATACGCGCTTTAATAAAATATATAAAACTTATAGCTAGTAGGGGTTTTAATCATATACTTCTATGTAAATATCATTTTATTAATATAATATAAATATATGCCATGCTCGTGCAACTCCCTTAGCTCACTTTGCAAGCTCCAGAACTTCGCCTCATGTTCGCTGCCACTCACTAATTGCATCAGGTCGCTTCACTAGCTTCTTCGTCCTCCCTGATACGCAGACGTAATTCTAATTACTCCGCTCTAATTACTCCCTTTTAAAGAGAATATACCAAATATTTTCACCTACATATTCGTCATTTCAGAACGAACCACATAAGTGCATAAAGCTTAAAATGTGTGACCATTTCAGACTAATTCAAGAATTCCGTTTAATATTAATATTGCAATATTTGCAGATTTTAATAAAGATTCGAAGTTTCTATCGTATTGCACCTTTTTCCAAAAAATATCCCGTTTACAGTTCACACTGCCATCCGTACCTATACATACAAACATCCATCACTTCAAAAACGTTTCATACAAGTTCAAGATTCATGTAATGGGCGAAAACCTCGAAAATTCCCTATCAGATTTTAAAGCAATTGACAATATATTTGATCCCGCTTACTTGTATATGTTACCGACAATGTATGAAAGCTGGCACTCTATAGAATACCTAGGCATTATATAGAATACCGATAACTGGTCGTCAATCTATGAAACGATTAACATTTCACAGATTTCCTAGGCATTCTATAGAAAGTCAAATGGCAAACCGGCAAAGTATGAAATACATCTCCGATTCATTCCTTTTTTCAGATTTTGCCGAAATAGCGTTTGCCATTCTATAGAATACTTAGGTATTATATACAATGCCTAGTGAAAGTATATAATAATTCTCATATTTCATACTTTGTCTAAAAAAGGCCGGTATTCTATAAAATGCCTAGGTATTCTATAGAATGCCGGCATTTCATACATTGCCGGTAACATAACCGGCAATGCATACCGGTAACATAACCGGCAATGTGTGAAAGCCGGCATTCTCATATTTCATACTTTGCCTAAAAATGGCCGGTATTCTATAGAATGCCGGCATTTCATGCATTGCCGGTAACACATACAGCTGGTTTCACTCTATTATATTCGATACACAGATTAATATTATTAATACTCCTCTTGATAATATACTATAAAGATAATAAACATAAAATAAATACAACAATTTACTTAATAAATAGTATGAATTTATTACAATATACATAATACATTCCTTCTATTTATGTATAAGCCTTTTGAATTACGCAGAAAAAAACAGCAGGTTATTGGAAACTGAAATTTGGCGATTTATCGCTTTTCCTCCTATGTCTTCCAACACTGAAACTGAAATTTACGATATTGGCATCTCAGCTTTTATGCAATTAACCGGGGATTCTTATGCGATAAAACATAAATGTTTAACATTAACCCGATGGGAGGGGGGGGGGGGGGGTTCGTTTTCGTTCCACAATATTCTATGCATATAAGAGGGGTATAAAAATAGCCATTATCCGATTTAGTGGGGCCGGTTGTACCTAACCCTTCCAGCTTGTATACTATGAATAGAGGTACTAATTCCAAAGTTTAATACAAGTTAAAAGGATTTATGATGACATTTTCTGTTAAGTTATTTATTGAAAAGAAATGCATTTGTTACTCACGAAATTATTCCAGTAACACACTGTTCAACTGAATTTAGCATATTTCGTGAAATGTTCTGCGTAATGTTTAAACACCTCGTCCATCATTTTATCTCAAAATCAGGAATTCCAGCTGCACGCAAATCTGCAGCTCTACGCAGCTGCACGCAGGTTTACGATTTATGCATTCCTAATTCCTGAATGGAAACAATAGAAATATGGGTTACGGTACAATACATTGTATAATTATGCAAAGTGTTGATTGTAAAAATTACGGATGTAATTAATTCAATTATGCAGTAAATGAAATATCATATTTATTACACATTGTGCAGTGAGAAAAATAAATAAATATATAACTGACAAGCAGTATATCCGTTTTTCGTACTGAAAATATAATGTAAAAAAACTGAACATTCACAATTATGTATAAATTCTTATAGTATTCCTAATGACTTTGTTATTCAAAATATACTATTAATATATTTCATTTAATACTTCTAGAAAATGTATGAGAATCTCTGGGCTCGATATATAAAATTATCTTCACAAGCAGATCTGAAGAATAAAGCATTTTGGTCCAGTTTGTATTCAAATTTAGAAAAAAATATTTTTTAATTCCAACAAAATGACAGAGATGATCTAGAAATTAATTATGTAAAGTATTGAATTTTCTTCGATTCGGTGTCATTTCGATGAATTTGACGTCATTTTATGAATTTGACGGCATTTTCGTCAATTTAGCGACCTTTTAGAAAACCTCCAAATTTATCGCCAAGTGGGACTATAGAACTGACAGTCCCACTTGGAGACAAATTGAAGAAACATCACCACAACACAATAATTTCATTTATTTAGCGCAATTTTATCAATTCTAAGATATTTTTGTGGATTTACAAACATTTTATCAATTTGGTGACATTTTAAAAATTCACTAAATGTGTTACTAAATAGGACGATTGGACTGACAGACACATGCTACCGAAACATCAGTTCAGTACTCTCTTCTAAGGAAACAAAATTAATTTCGTTGATTTAGCGTCGTTTTTATGAATATGACGGCATTTCCGACAATTTGGCAACGTTTAAGACATGTTGCCAAGATAGCGATATCCCTCCAAATTCGCAGATCTGAATTTGCATATCTGAAGAATAAAACACCCTGACCCCTTTGTATATATTAAATGAAAACACTAAAATTGTATTAGAAGATTTACCCGTTCTACTCTCTTATTCTGTTTCAACAATCTGCTAAATGAGTTTATTGGCTAAACACACAATATAAGTTTGAAGCCAAAATAAATTAAAGTGATGTACGTAGTCCATAATTAATATAATTAAAAGAAAAATCAAACCGTTCATTTATAAGATATATTTTCTTATCCATTTATTTATTATTCAAATCGAAAAAAAAATTATAAAAATTTATAAACACATTTGATTTAATTACGTTGTTGAGCAACATGATATAAGAAAGAATCTTCCTCATAAAATGTTGATAATTAAATAACCATTTTGATTTCTTAATACTTTTCATTGTTGAGTAAGAACCTGTGGAAAATAAACCATGGTGATAGAATCTCCATTTAAATTCATGTTTCAAATCCGTGATTTGCAAAAGTGACTAATAAGCGCAATAAACTCTCACCAAACTCAGAGATAAAGTTTTAATTCACTTTCATGTTTTAAACCAGCGTTTTCCAACCTTTTTCATTTGGAGGAACCAGGGAGTTAGAGAGAGGACTGTGATGAAAGTTTCGTTTCTCATTAATATATAGACAATCCCTGGTCTTAAAAACTCAAAACATGGACTAAATGTTAAGTGGGGCTATGTCAAGGATACCCACAAAATTTTATCAAATTCGGTTCAGCCTTTCTCCCGTGATTATGAGACGAATAAACAGAGAGACAGACAGACACATTTTCAATTTTATTTAGATTTATATTGGGTTCTAAGGAAGTCCTTAATAACGCCAATAAATTTATAAGGAAAGGCCCACGAGCGTGCACGTTAGGTGTGTCCATAGTTAAGCGACTATGCCGAATCGAAAAAGTAGGGCTGCTCCCTTAGCGGATAGAGATAGGCAAAAAGGGCCAATTTTGAAATTGTACAGTATTGTTACGAAAGTGTAAATTGCTCTGGAATCTATTTTTTTCCATGTTCACTGGAGATTTTTTTTTTAAAGAAGACAGAGGAAAAACATGTACCCCTGTTTCTTTCCTATGACGGGAATCTAAGGTTGCCACGTGATGAATTGGCTGCCAGATTTGACGACATTCGGCGACTTTCCGGAGGTTTGAGAATCACCTCAAAATAACGATTATTCTAAGCGATATGAGATATTTCTAAAAGTTTCTACAGATAGAATCTATAAAAGGAGTCATCACATAGTTGGAGAGCAGTTGACGAGATACGAGCTACATTCAACTGTGCCCTTCAATGTTTTGAGAAAAGTAGCAGCTGTTTTGTAAAATGAAATACATCAATGTTTCGAAAATAGTATGGATTGTTTTGTGAAATTAGTGGAGCATAAAAGTGCTGTGGGTAAACGTATTCGTAATGTGCTTATGGGTAAACGTATTCGTAATAAATAAATTTGGACTCATTCTTGATTCCTAAGCGTACACTTACTATTCCAGTGGATATTTTGTAACAGTATAACAAATTAGTAAAAATCGACAATAAAACTCTCACAGAAGGTATTTTTTTCACATTAGTTTTATTAGCCGATGGCTTTCATATTCAGGAATGCTAGAATATACAGCACTTACATACACATAAATCTAACCTGTTTAAAATATCCGCCGCATACGCATTTGAATTTGAGAAAAATATTTCTGCGTACTTTGACGCGAATTGCAGATGTCACTGTGCCACAGACATTGATGATGCGACATTTTCGCCTTCCATAATCGCGTTTTGTTCGTACTTGAGGTCGATTACTGCTATTTATACAATGCTTTATAACTTTGTAGTTGAACTTATTCGTCTAGCTCGCATTTTTTGCCGAATCCGTTAACCTAATATTTTAAATTCTCCACTAGGGGATGCTGAAATCACTTTTATTCAATCGGACGTGGTTACTTTAGTATAAATAGACTTTACATGCGAACTCACCGTACTTCTCTCACAAAGTAATTTGGGTGCGATAGAACTTCCCTAGGATCCATGTATTTAAAATCAATGACGGTTTAAAAGGTCAGTAAGATGTTAAACTAAAGGAATGCGTTTCACAGTTTGATTGGTTTAATCGGTATTACACTAAGTGCAATCAATGTGGACTGACTTAATTCCCTTTTTAAGCCATAGATTTGGATTGAGCTCAAATTTAGCATAGTGCCCAACTGAAGGAATGATTTCGTTTTGACTGGACGTTGTCATACAGATGTGAATCCGGTATCTATTTGAAGGAGGCGAATATAAGAAAGTTCAGCAGAATATCCTACATGTCTAGAGTGCAGCTATGAATCCGGCTTTTATTTGAAGGAGGTGAATATAAGATCAGCGAAATACTTTACATGCTAGAGTGCAGCTGTGAATCCGGCCTTTATTTGAGAGAGGTGAATATAAGAAAGTTCAGCAGAACACCTTACATGTCTAGAATGCAACCATGAATCCGTCCTTTATTTGAGGGAGATGGATATAAGATTAGCGGAATACTTTACATATCTAGAGTGCAGCTGTGAATCCGGCCTTTATTTGAAGGAGGTGAATAAAATATCAGCGGAATACTTTACATGTCTGGAGTGCAGCTGTGAATCCGGCTTTTATTTGAGGGAGATGAATGTAAGGACGTTCAGTGAAGAGTGGTGTAGTTGGTTATGTGCTTTCAGCATAAACCAAATGATTCGGTTTCAAAGCTCGGTTGCAATTGTATATTGATTTAGCTCAAATTAGTTCTGCTATCAAATTAAAGATTTTACAACCCCCCTAAAGCATCTTCGAAACCGTGTAGAATAAGTGTCTTTTAACAGCTATGATTTAGAGTGGATTCAATTACTCACCAGAATCTACATATCTAGGTCATAAATATGGACTTTAGTCATTCCAAAAAAATGCAATATCTAAAGTTTGAAAGTTCAGGCAGTAAAAAGTACTAAAAAAGGATGACAATTAAACAAAATAAAACATCATTATAGGCAGCAAAAATAGGAATTTATTAAGTGCATAGCGTTTGAAAAAATTCAAATTATAGAGGTATTTAGCTAATATTTAGCTAATACTGACAGTGGTAACACGTCAAAATTGTAAATTGATGTATATAATTAAAGACGAAATCTTTAGATTTCGAAAGTCATTTAGTAAACATGCTATAGACGTACACATAAATTAAAAGCCTGAGCGCTTTCGGACATTAATATACCCTTCCTCAGTGTCATTATATGAAAATCGTACCTACAAGCTTAAATATTATCCACACTGATAGGCAAAATTTGCATATTACAAATCGGCATCATTACAACAAACACGATAATGCATCAACATAAAGATATGAGTAAGAAATTTAAATTGAAGGCAATTATAATGCAATATCAGAAGGACAAATTGTCAAGTTCTATATCAAGCATGGCATGTATTAAGCAATTAATTTTAAAATCAGAGGTAACATTTTAAAGGCTAGATGCGCATGGAATCGAGAACGAGTCGCCAGGCATAACTCAAAACACGCACAGGATAAAATTACAGATAGAAGCACGGTATAAATAAATAAACATGGATTCATACATTAAAATTGAACTGGGGTTATTACAACTAATCAAAAGAAGATATTTTTCGAAAAGAGGCTGAAAATTATCTTTAACCACAAGTTGGGCAAGAGCCGTAGATTGTTTACCATTTTTAACTTCCTGAGCATGTTCAGCTAATCATATACCAACCGTACGTTTAGTGCTACTAATATAAAACTTAAAATCATTATTAGGAGAAATACCTAATAATATAATATACCTAATATCATATACCAAATATATATATATAATTGGTACTCCAACTTTCTCCTAATAATGATTTTAAGTTTTATATTGGTAGCACTAAACGTACGGTTGGTATACAATTAGCTGAACATGCTCGGGAGGTTAAAACTGGTAAATAATCTAACGTTCTTGCCCAACTTTTGGTTTAAAATAATTTTCAGCCCCTTTTCGAAAAATACTTTCTTTTGATTAGTTGTAATAAACCCCGCTCAATTTTAATGTACAAATCCATTTTTATTTATTTATACCGTGCTTCTATCTGTAATTCTGATCCTGTGTATGTTTTGAGTTATGCCTGGCGACTCGTTCTCGATTCCATGCGCGTCATGCCTTTAAAATGTTACCTTTGATGTTAAAATTAATTGCTTAATACATGCCATGTTTGATATAGAACTTAAAAATTTGTCCTTCTGATTCTGCATTATAATAGCTTTAAATTTAAATTTCTTACTCATGTCTTTATGTTGATGCATTATAGTGCTTGTTATAATGATGCCGATTTGTAATATGCAAAATTTGCCTATCAGTATGGATAGTATTTAAGCTTGTTGGTACGATTTTCATATAATGATACTGAGGAAGGGTATATTAATGCCCGAAAGCGCTCTGGCTTTTAATTTATGTGTACGTCTATAGCATGTTTATTAAATGACTTCTGAAATTTAAAGATTTCGTATTTAATTATTTAAATGTATTTAGCTAATTTTACAAAATTATATGCCTAGTTAGTCAATTACTCATTTTTTGCGATCACACATACGTACAGTATGTTTTATTTAAATTCTTGAAAGTTAAACCTTTTTTAAGTGATAATATTAATATACAGAACAAAGATAAACTAACATTTTAAATACTGATTAGGTCTCTAAAATCGAGCAATATATCGTAATCAAGCAATTTGTTGAATCTGAAAAGTATGATTTTAAATATAATATTCAAAAATTTATAAATAATTATTTTGAATATAATTTGACTTTTTGAACATCCGCATTTGACTTACAGAACCTAAAAGATAAAATCCATTAATTGATTCATACAAAGAATATCCGTACCATTCATTACGTAATTTGCAAGTTCTGCAGAAATTGCTCAAATGTGTCTTTCATCTCAAAGACAGAGTGTATATGCTGTAGCACGCCAGTTCTCAACATTAATGCTCTCACAATTTGGGAAACGGACGTATGTATAATTTACGTCTAGGTATTCTGTGCTGTATCATTTAGCGATGCGTCTAACATTCCCTTTGTACAAATATGCTTCTTTCTGGCAAACTGATAGTACAGAAAGATATGTAAGTTTGGAGACAGAATTTTAATATTTTAATATAATATAACTGAAAGATTGTATTTTCTTGAATTTTCTTTCTTAATGTTTCAGTTAATACTAGGGACATTTCTCATTAATTTTGTAATAATTTAAATAGTAACAAGAAAAATTCCAAAATAATCTCTATGAATACTTTGCGTATAAAAGTTTGCGCCATAACAATAACATTTTTCTAGACAATATAATGTACTATAAAATAATGACTTGTCTATTACACCATATTTTACCAAGTTCTCACTGGACCATGTTCAATGGGTTTTTCTCAGTTCTATTTCCTATTTTTCGTGTGCATTCTTTTCTCGTATATCCTAATTCTTCTTACTCTCACTAGTGGCACTAATATTGGTATAATTTTAGCAGTCACTACCACATTATAAGATCATTTTGCATGTAGCTAGCCCCTCTTTGCTGTCACTGAAAACGCGTCTTGATTTCCCCAACTACTTTGACCTGTTGTTACGAACATGTAAAATGCCAAGCCAAGCCAAGACGAATCAGTTTCGAGGAACCTGTGCTGGAGCACTTATCCCCACATCTCAAATAGCAATTGTTGACTGGAGTTGAATCTAGCATTTATAGCAATATGCTTCGGCGTTCCCCTCCAATGAGGACGCTGGATGATCAGTTGCTGCATTGTTGCTTGAGATGAGGTAGAAAATTGTCTTGGACGGCTTCGACCTGCAAGTCGGTACTAAGGTGGAAGGGGAGGGACCAATGCCTTAAGGGCAGCAAATAGGAAGTGAGCAAGCTCTGAGTAAGAATTACAACTGTTAAACTATTGAAAAACTTTAAATAAATATTTAAGTAAACAATTTAAGAGATGTTAAGATGTTAAGAATACAATTATTGCAGTTAAAAATTTAAATGTTTAAGATTAAGAAGTAAAGAGATTAAAAATTAAAGTTAAGATTTAAGCTGAAGTTTAAGTTTAAGTTAGAAGACTGCAATGCAGTCGGGCACCAGAGTTCTTGTTGGAAAAAAGAAGGCACTTTACAGTGACACACTAAAATAATTTACAATTTACAATTAAAGTAATGGAAACGTGGATTGGAGTACTGGTCTAGCAGAAAAAACGCGGGCAAAAGCAAGCAGATGGGTTGGCCAGTGGCAGGCCGGTAAAGCGAACGGGACAGAGTGACAGCAGGTGCCGCCATCTGTCGGCGTTCAGGTTTACGAGACTCCTGGTTGTGGGACGAGAAAACGACGTTTCTTCCATTTAGTACCATCGGTGCTAAACAGAAGATGCCTAGGCCTGCGCTTCCTGCAATAGGAAGGCGCGATAGGGTTGTACGTCTGATCTACATCTCGCAAACAGGGTCTACTAGAATTAATTTTGTTGAATTTGAGTGAGTGTGCCGAGATTTGCTCGATAATTCCCGAGACTTTGAGATCATGATGGATTACTTCGTCTTGGACATACCTAGGTGCCTCAACGATACAACGTAAAACTTTATTTTGAAAAACCTACAGTTTCTTAATATGGACGTTTGCCGCCGACCCCCAAACTGGGCTGGCGTACAAAAATCCAGGTGCAATGATCTGTTTGTAAATAATGAGCTTATTATTAAGGGAAAGGTGGGAATTACTACCGAGAATGGGCAGGAGGGCACGAAAAGTTTTATTTGCAGAGGCTACTTTATTATCGATGTGGTCTCCGTAAGTCATATGGGCGTCCAAAGTGACGCCCAGATACTTAGCGGAGTGGCAGAAAGGGATAGGCTGATTGAAGATTTTTAAGACAAAGTTATGATTTAGTTCTCGGTAGTTGGGTTTAAATATAACTACTGCACTCTTGGTAGCATTAATTTGGATTCTCCAGGAAACGAGCCAGTGCTCAAAGCTATGAGTGATGTAACTTTGGAGTGTGTTAATGGAGTTGTGTGGCGAGCAACTCCGTGCGATAAGCGCTGTGTTATCAGCAAAGATGGCCAGCTTGATTTGAGGTATGGTCTGTATATCGTTGATGAAGATGTTAAAGAGAAGTGGACTGAGATTTCCTCCTTGAGGAACACCGGCCTTGATTGGTCTAATAGAAGAGAGAGATTTATCAACTCGTACGCGGAAGAATCTATTAGTGAGATACGAGTTGATGATAGCCAAAAGTTGAGTCGAAATGCCAAGTCGCACCAACTTGGTAATAAGCCCGGGCAAGTACGTTTTATCAAAGGCTTTCGCCACGTCCAGAAAAACAATTGAAGTATACTGCCTGTTGGTAGAGTTTTTGTGAATAGTTTCTACAACCCGCATAAGCTGGGAATGCGTAGAATGCTCAGAACGAAAACCATGCTGATTGGCTGAAATTACGTTATTCGTCTGGCAGAAACTATTCAAACGTCTAAGCAACACTAATTCATAAATTCATGTAAAATGTTTTCATTGGAGATATTTCAGCCACCTTTATAGGCAAAACACCTTTACACAGCAGTCATCCCTATTACGCGAATGTAGGGTTACAATATTTTGAATTTCGGTACGGTGTTCCCATATATCGCCAACTTTAGGACATTTCGAACCTAGTAAAACTTTCTCGAAATAGCAAATATTCTTGGAGATACGACACCCCTATCGGGGTGGGCGCGGTAGCCCATTGGTTAGCGCGCTGGAGTTGCACTCGGTAGGCCCGGGTTCGATTCCAGCCACTGCCAAAACTGCCGCCGTGTTCATGCGGAGTACGATCACGTTAAACATGTGGGTCCGAAAGTCCTTCCGAGAGGTTGGTGGTAGGGGAAAGAGGGTACGGTCCCTGTGGATGCCTCCCCCACTGAGTTCCGGTCTAATTTGGGTGGCACTTCCCGACCGTCCAAATAGTTACCTTACACCTTTCTGGTAGGTCGGACGGTCTGGGTTTCAACAACAACAACCCCTATCGGGGTTTATACGGAGAGTATATAAAAGGAGTTATCACTCAAATGGGAGCAGTTAACGTGACATTGGCGCTATATTGAATTGTGAAAATGGCATCAGCTATTTTGGGAAATAGCCGAACATTTAATTTCTGATTGTGTCCGGCAGTTGTTTAGGGATCTAGTAAGATAATTACAGAACTATTAGCTGTATATTGTTCCTGTTTACCTTTATGTGTGCTATTAAATAAAAGTTTTCCAGAATTTTGGACTTATTATTATATCCTGAGGGTACACTCATGATTCCAGAGAACACATTGTAACTTGTAACACTATTCATCCATTAAAAAGATATTTATTATAGATGGGAAGTGATTATGGTCTTTGCTTTTGAATTGGACAGGATTTTCTTCCCTCTGTCTGTTTGTCTGCTTCGTCTGACGATAACCACTCTAAAACAACAGAATTTTTAATGCAGATATCTGCTGTAAATTAATATTTGCAGGCCGAATTAGTTGTTGGAAACGGATATCTAATGTATTTATTTGTTTACTTTCAAATATTTGATACATATCAATCAGTGACTGGTACATTTTGTAATTAGTACATATTACCATTTGTATTAATAAACATGTTAATGAAATATTTAAGAGATCCAAGCAAAAAAAATAGCACAACTAACGCTGGTAGAGAATCTTATGTACAGGATATCCCAAATTAAACTACACATTTCCTAGAGGGTTACAGCAAAAACTATTCATCAGAAAGTCGTCAAGTTTGAGGAGTGTCGCAAGGAGATGATGGGAATTTTTTCTAGAGCAAAAACAGTTAGCTCAGAAAAACACCAATAGACGGTGTATAATATCTTTATACAGAATATATAACATGAACTACACAATGTATCCGTCTAATGAGGACAAATCATGTTCAATATGATGACCATCATTGTCTGCTACCATCTGGAATCGTAACATAGCATGCTCAATGTTTGATTGCAGTGTATGAGTCGGAATATTACACTCATGGCGTGCTATGTTGTATTTAAGATAGGACAGAGATCTTAAGGGATCACGGTAGACCAAGTCTATGAGATATCCGCAGAGCCAAAATTCGCATGGATTCAAATCTGGGGATCTTTCAGGCCATATCGTAGGGAAATGATGGCTGATTGGTGATGAAATGACGGTTGAGTGGCTCCTGAGCACTTGTTTCATACAAGTGGCTACGTGTAGAGGCATAAACACTATTGTTTACACTGCATCTTGCATAAACACTATTGTTTTAACACATTGATGTGCCTGCAGAGCAGGAATGATGGAATTCTCCAATAAGGATGCATAACGTTGCTTAGTGACAGAACACGCTACATGAGCTACGGGTCTGAGCTCTTAAAAAAATGGTCCCAAAATGAATGTGGAAGTAAAACCACACCATACCTTTACCTTAGAAGAGTATAACGGAACTTGTAGACACTCATGTGGACAAACAACAACAACAAAAAAATAGTGACCTCTCTTGGTGGTTTTTGGAACTAACCTTTTCTTTTGCTCTAGAAAATTTACCATCATTACTTTACGACACTCCCCCAAATTTCATGACTTTCTGATGAATAGCTTTTGCTGTAGCCCTCTTGGAAATGTGTTGTTTAATTTGGGACATCCTGTATATGTCCCGGCCACACATTAAACTACCATAAGCCTTAGGGTTGGTTGTGTGGTCTGGGCCTTTAACCCTGTATATGTCTGATTTTGTAATCTCTTAAAAACATGCTCAAATGTCTCCATATCTCCTATCTCTCAAACACCGAGTCTGCATGCAATAGTATGTAAGGATTAATGCTCACAATTTATGAAAGGGCATATGCATCGTTTACGTCTATGTATTGTGTGGTGTATCATTATTTGATGGGTCTAACATTCTCCTGATGTAGGGCTTTCCATTTCAGATAAAATAGAAAAAAGTTTGCAAGAGCAATTAACTATTTTTGTAACTATAACTAATAAGAACTTAAAAAATTAGATATTATTTATGTTAGCTTTTACTACATTTTTGAAATACCGGTTATTAATCATTGCAAAAGCATAAACGGCATATAAAATGAGAGAAGCGACGTGTGTAGATTTAAATGGTTCTATGTATTAATTTTAAAATTGAAACACCTGATGCTTCTAAAAATTTTGAGAGCGAACTTTTACCACAATTTGTTTCTGATTGACAGCATTGGACTGGATTTTGAGCAAGAATAATTTTTGAACGTGTTGCCGTGAGACAAAATTATCATTAGAATTGTTTTAAAAATGAATTGCTTCTGAATAAAGAATTGTTTTATTGCTACATCAATGCGAAGAAATTGATATATTACTACATCAATACAAAGGGTATAAAAAGTGAAGTTATCACCAAATGAAGTCTAATGGAAATTAAATTTCATTATTTTGCATAATGGCTACATACTCGAATGTTTCTATGATGTTAGGACTTGGTTCGACTTATCTGTAATGTTTAGCGACATTTCAACTTGTTAGATCTAGGCTATCGTATTTCCTGGACTGTTTATCATTCTTCTTTCAGATTGGTTGGCTCAAAATCCATCTGTGATTTGCTGTTTTCCAATTGGTGGTCTCTGAATCCATCTTCTTGTGTATACATGTACTTTCTGATTTGCGCTAAATTTGTAGCAACAGTACAAAGAGTTAATTGAATCTCTTAGCCCGGAAGACGTATCGCTCTGGCAATTCGCTAAAAAAGACTCAGAAAACCTCAAATTAAACTCCCGCCACTAATAGATGGCGTTAAAATCGCGTACTCAGAGGAAGAAAAAGCAGAGGCGCTTGCTAGGCTTTACGAAACGCAATTTAAACCAAACCACGATATAATGTGTTAAGGGGGCATAGGACCTTTAAACCTTCAAAAAATCAATTTTTCAATTTTATTTTATTCTGAATGTTTGAACATTTCTGAACACTGTGCAAAAAACCGCATTCTAAAATTCGCATTATTTCTAAAGTTATGAGCTTTTATGCAACATACACTTTTGAAAATTTTCTCATGCCAGCCATCGCCGCCATTTTTAAAGGGACGTCACTATTTGTTTACGTTTGCAGTTTGCTGTTTTGTCATGTCAATCTAATACTTTTTCCACCACCATGTCTTAATTATTTATTTAATTATTTCTGCAGCAGCAGGAAGGCAACTACTCACCTCTACTAAACTGCTCAGTCCAGTTTGTTTATATTCTAGAGCTGTTAACTTGTTTATAACGTGGAGAATTTCTTCTGAGTTTTGCAATTTCTTTTCATTATATTTTCTTACTTTTTACGATTGATTTGCGGCATTTATGTTGTTTAAGCATAAAAACTTTGAACTAAAATACAGTTAATCTATTTTATAATTATGCATTACAAACTTCTTCACGTTTGCATATTTATTTGTGTAAACTTCAACGTACAAGACTGTTTGGTGCAATTTTTAATATAAACTTTTTGCTTTTTGCTTTCTAATAATGGATACACCGGCAACTAAATCTCGTTCTGGGAAAAGAAGACGTTTTCAATGAAATATGTATGTAATTAAAAACAAAAACAATCCGAAAGTGTTCGAATGAAAAATGTTGATTCTACGCCTAAGCTAAGTGCTTCAAGTAAAAAAACTGTTCAGCTCAAAAGATGAACTTTCACTTGATAAGTCACATATTTCATCTGAAGAACATTAATATAGAATAGTTCATATATCAGTACTTTTCAAGGAGCTTGCAGATGTTTTGTGCTGCAAAATATGTCATGGAACAATAAATATACGTGAAAAATCTTCAATGGGTTTAGCATCAACATTTCTTGTATATTGTGATAGCTGTGATGAACTAAAGTCTGTGAAAAATTCAAAACTGCTTGGTGTTAAGAAAAATATTCCAGAAATAAACAGAAGAGCTATATTTTCTATGCGATGTATAAGGCAGGGCTTATCGGCTTTATCTCCTTTTTGTTGTACGATGGGTCTTCCAGCGCCTGTTTCTCAGAAATCATATAATAAAATTAATCGCAAGACTTTAAATGCCACATCTGTTGTAGCTAAATCTTTAATGAAAACTGCTGTCCAGGACGAAAGAGAATTATCAAATGGATCGAAAGATATTACTGTAAGTGGAGATGGTAGTTGGAAAAATAGGGGGTATTCGCCACGTGTAGGTGTGTGTACACTAATCTGAGCAGAAAGCGGGAAGGTTATTGAAACCGAAGTAATGTCTTCTTCTTGTAAAGGCTGCAACAGCTACAGAAGTAAGAAAAGTGGCCCTCGGTATGAAAAGTGGAAAAATAATCATAAAATAGTGTGTTCGAAAAACCATTCGGGTAGTGCGGGAAAAATGGAATGTGATGGAATTTCGAGTCTCTAGCACTACATATGAAGTTTGAAAAGCTCGTAAAAGGCAGAAAACATTTGATTTTCAAAGACAAGAGGAAGAGGAAGGAATTACTTATGCATCAGGTGCATTTTGATGCTAAATTAGATATAAAATAACACAGGATGTATAATAAACTACAGCCAAACATTAATTAGCCGAACTGCGATAACTCAAAATTTTCCATGTGCGAAAGTCATATTTGTTATATATTTTTGTAATTTTAAACAATTTCAATACGTCAAATTTTCTGTAACTCATTCTTTTCTTGTCACTAGAGTTTCAGTTTATCAAAGTACCACTGCAGCTGTTTTTCTCAGGTAGGTGATTTTACAACTTGCGCACAGCATATTTTAAAATATATTGTACCAATCACTTTCAAGTTTTTGCTCTTACTTGTTTCATCTATATATACAATTTATACAAAAGAGCTTCCTCCTAAATAAGTAAAAATTTAGTAAATGTTTTTCATCTGACTGACAAGAAACTTCTTCACGAAGCTGATGTTCGAGCTTCCGAAGCAACATATAGAGCTCAAATACTTCTTAAAAGGCAGAAAAATTTTGATTTTTCAAACATAACAGAATTAGGAAGGTGCTATTTATGCACTGGAAGCATTTTAAGGTCAAAATACTATAATAAATAACACTGAATATATTTTTAAACTTAAAAGCGGGTATCTCAGATATGTGATTTTAGCCCTTGTGCGCAATATATTTTAAAATATATGTAGCCAATCACTTTCAAATTTTTTGCTCTTACTTGTTTCATTTATATACATAATCTATAGATAAAAATTCCTCATAAATACGTAAAAATTTAGTAAACGTTCTTCATCTGACTAACAAGAAACGACTGTGCGAAACGTCTGTTCGAGTTTCCGAAGCAACATATAGAGCTCAAATACCCCTTAAACGCAGAAAAATTTTGATTTTTCAAACATAACAGAATTAGGAAGGTGCTATTTATGCACTGGAAGCATTCTAAGGTCAAAATACTATAATAAGTAACACTGAATATATTTTTAAACTTAAAAGCGGGTATCTCAGATATGTGATTTTAGCCCTTGTGCGCAATATATTTTAAAATATATGTAGCCAATCACTTTCAAATTTTTTGCTCTTACTTGTTTCATTTATATACATAATCTATAGATAAAAATTCCTCATAAATACGTAAAAATTTAGTAAACGTTCTTCATCTGACTAACAAGAAACGACTGTGCGAAACGTCTGTTCGAGTTTCCGAAGCAACATATAGAGCTCAAATACCCCTTAAACGCAGAAAAATTTTGATTTTTCAAACATAACAGAATTAGGAAGGTGCTATTTATGCACTGGAAGCATTCTAAGGTCAAAATACTATAATAAGTAACACTGAATATATTTTTAAACTTAAAAGCGGGTATCTCAGATATGTGATTTTAGCCCTTGTGCGCAATATATTTTAAAATATATGTAGCCAATCACTTTCAAATTTTTTGCTCTTACTTGTTTCATTTATATACATAATCTATAGATAAAAATTCCTCATAAATACGTAAAAATTTAGTAAACGTTCTTCATCTGACTAACAAGAAACGACTGTGCGAAACGTCTGTTCGAGTTTCCGAAGCAACATATAGAGCTCAAATACCCCTTAAACGCAGAAAAATTTTGATTTTTCAAACATAACAGAATTAGGAAGGTGCTATTTATGCACTGGAAGCATTCTAAGGTCAAAATACTATAATAAGTAACACTGAATATATTTTTAAACTTAAAAGCGGGTATCTCAGATATGTGATTTTAGCCCTTGTGCGCAATATATTTTAAAATATATGTAGCCAATCACTTTCAAATTTTTTGCTCTTACTTGTTTCATCTATATACATAATTTATAGATAAAAATTCCTCATAAATAAGTAAAAATTTAGTAAACGTTCTTCATCTGACTAACAAGAAACGACTGCGCGAAACGTCTGTTCGAGTTTCCGAAGCAACATATAGAGCTCAAATAGCTCCTAAAAGGAAGAAAAGTTTTGATTTTTCTTACATAACAGACATAGGAAGGTGCTAATTATGAACTAAAGGCATTTTAAGGTACAAAATAAGATAATAAGTAACATTGAAGCATTTTTAAATTATAAAGCTGTTTTTCTCAGATATGTGATTTTAACACTTGCGCGCAATATATTTTAAAATATATGTAACCAATCACTTTCAAATTTTTTGCTCTTACTTGTTTCATCTATATACATAATTTATAGATAAAAATTCCTCATAAATAAGTAAAAATTTAGTAAACGTTCTTCATCTGACTAACAAGAAACGACTGTGTGAAACGTCTGTTTGAGTTTCCGAAGCAACATATAGAGCTCAAGTAGCCCCTAAAAGGCAGAAAATTTTTTATTTTTCTTACATAACAGACATAGGAAGGAGCTAATTATGAACTAAAGGTATTTTAAGGTACAAAATAAGATTATAAGTAACATTGAAGCATTTTTAAATTTTAAAGCTGTTTTTCTCAGATATGTGATTTTAACACTTGCGCGCAATACATTTTAAAATATATGTAACCAATCACTTTCAAATTTTTTGCTCTTACTTGTTTCATCTATATACATAATTTATAGATAAAAATTCCTCATAAATAAGTAAAAATTTAGTAAACGTGCTTCATCTGACTAACAAGAAACTACTGCGCGAAACGTCTGTTCGAGTTTCCGAAGCAACATATAGAGCTCAAGTAGCCCCTAAAAGGCAGAAAATTTTTGATTCTTCTTACATAACAGACATAGGAAGGTGCTATTTATGAACTAAAGGCATTTTAAGGTGTAAAATAAGATAATAAGTAACACTGAATGTATTTTTAAACTTTAAAGCTGTTTTTCTCAGATATGTGATTTTAGCCCTTGCGCGCAACATATCTTAAAATATATTTAACCAATCACTTTCAAATTTTTTGGGCTTACTTGTTTCATCCATATATATAATTTGTACTTCAAAAATTCACCATAAATAGTAAAAAAAGAATTGTGAAGAGGTTTATTTCATGTTTTTTAACACTGAAAATGAAAATTTCATTTTGTTTAGATTTTAAAAATATTAAATTTATTTCAAAATTTTAAAAAGTATGTACAAATTAAAGATGTAATAGTTATAAATATATTATTATCAAATTGAAGTCCATAAGTATAATATTATTTGAAATATCCTGCGCGCGGCTGCTACATACACCATTATGTCTGTCAAAATTGTATAAATTTTAAAAAACAATATAAAATGTACATATAATTATATGACTTCAGTAAAATTTGTGTAGTAAGAAAGGTTTTCTATATGTTTAGAGAAAAAAATTTGAACATCTGGGATACACCTGGTTAAAATTAAAAAATTGTAAAGATAGCTCTATTTTCAATGAATTTCGACTGTTTAAAGGTCCTATGCCCCCTTAAGACACCCTAAGAATGGTTAGGCAAACTCTAAACATCTTCAGGAACTCCCCGGTCACGGCTGAGATTAACCCAGCCACCCCGCAAGAGATAATTGATATCATCAAAAATCTTAAAAACCGTAAAAGCCCAGGGCACGACAAAATCAGGAATATCGCGGTGAAAAACCTACCCCTAAATATAATATTTTACTTGACCACTCTAATAAACAAAATACTAAACCTAAATTATTTCCCCAAAGAATGGAAGGAAGCGATAATTATAGCTATCCATAAGCCTGGTGAGGATGCCACAATTCCAGTCAACTACAGACCAATTAGCTTACTACCGACACTTAGTAAAATTACTGAGAAAATAATTCTTAATAGACTGAACACGCACCTTAGTGAGAATGATATTATTATTCCGGAGCAGTTTAGATTTCGACCAAAACACTCCACCACTCATCAATTGCTGAGAGAGGTAGAGTACATATCTTCTGGACTTAATAGTAAGACACCCACAGCTGCGATTTTTCTTGACATACAAAAAGCATTTCATAGAGTGTGGCACTGTGGATTAGCATACAAATTGATCACTCTAAAAGTCCCTGACGCACTTGTCAAATTTTTAATCTCATACCTAAATAACAGACACTCCCAAGTTAGAGTAAAAGATAACTTGTCTACACCCAAACTCATTAAAAGTAGTGTACCGCAAGGATCCATCCTGGGCCCGACACTCTTTAACATATATCTAAATGACATTCCCAGGACCCCAGACACGGAGCTGGCACTCTATGCAGACGACAGTGCGATACTTGCAAAACATCCTTATGTCTCAGTAATGCACAGACAGATACAACAACACTTAGACATACTCCAAACATGGCTGGAAAAATGGCGAATAAAATTAAGCCCCAATAAATGCCATTGTATTTATTTCTCTAGAAAACGTAAACCTCTGCCGTCTCTGTACATAAACAACCATGCCCTAAAAGCGGAAAAATCTACTAAATACCTAGGTGTAACGATAGATTCCCACCTAACCTGGAAACAGCACGTAACGAATTTAATCAAAAAAGCGTATATAGCCACAAGAGCCTTATACCCAATGATAGGTAACGGAAATCTAAATTATCAAAATAAACTCATAATTTATAAATCGGTCATCCGCCCAGGAATGCTGTATGCAGCACCCGTATGGGGATATGCCTCTAAAACCACTAGAGACTTACTAGAGACAACACACAACAAAACCCTAAGGATTATAAGGAAAGCCCCTAGATACTTAAGAAACTCGGTAATTAGGAAAGACTTCAAAATAAAAACTGTTAGAGCCCAAATTAAAAAGTTAGCGCTTAAATTCTACAAAAATCTGCCATCTGTTCCAAATGAACTACTATTCAATCTGCATGACTATGATCATCGCAAGGCCAAATCACGTAAGAGACCCCGCGCAGTACTTAATATTGAAAATCGGAATTAGGTAAATCCCACCTCATAGTTGAAATTAAATAAAAACTGCGATCAATGTTTTTCTAAAAAATGCTCTTAAACCTTAAACTGCCAAATTGCTAGGAAAGATCTGCATCAACTCCTCAAAATTACTCAAACTCTAAATGTGCAACAAACTGCCACACTAGGAGCTAGGTCAAATAATAAAAACGGTAAATCAAAAACCTCGAACCTCCAACTATGGGCAAATGAAATAATGTCACAGTATGAAGATAAGAACCACACCTAGGGACTGGAGATTAAAGGCGCTTCGCGCCTGGTGCTCTTTTCTGGACGAAACCCTGACTCCTTTGCTAAATTTGTGTTTACAACTTCTGAATCTAATTTGTTGTTTAGCGCGTATGAAGAGGATCCCTATCTTCGATACAGCTTGCATTACAACTTAATTTGTTTACATTAACTTGCTTAATTGTTCATATCTTGTACACATATGTTTCACATTTTTCTATCAGGATTTATTAAATTACATTAGTAATATAATGACCTGAAACTTTATAACAAAAATTAAATTTTCTATGACATTCCTCGTCCGTTAATGCATAGCATTACAAATCAAGGAAACTATAAGAAAGTATTAGGTGAAACACCTTTTACTCGCTCTGATTTTAGATGCATTTTAACCAAATTGCGTGTTATATATTTACACATTCTAATATTTCATAAGAACAGAACTTTTCAGGTAAAACACAAAACTTTAATATTGATTTTAATCATTTTTCTTTTAATTATACATAAACATTTGCTACTTGAGGTGAAATCGGAACAATGACGGAATCACATGAGCCCTATTATAATGATTAAAAGTATTCCCAACGTGCATTAGATTCGTACTTTCTGTTTTGCAGGACTTGAAAGGTATCAGTTTGTAGATGCTAAACCATTTCGTTTTATGAGGATATTCCATGCAGATACTATTTTTGCTATTACATATGTATGTCAATATTGTTGCGATGTATCATCTGGAATCGTGGGTGTACTCTCAGGATACAAGAACAAATATAAACATATGAATAACTAACACGTTTATTTAGAAGCACAGCGTAAACAGGAACAATATACAACAAATAGCTCGATAGCTATCTCACAGCATTGATAAAAAACTGCCAGTTACAGTTAAACCACAATTAAATGCTTCGCTAATTTCATAGAATAGATTATTAATAATACAATTTATTAAAATAGATATTATTCTGAAAATATCCACGTACCTCTCTTGAATGTAACTCATATCATGTCAACTGCTCTCCAACTGATGATTCCTTTTATAAACTCTCTGTAGAAGCTTCCAGAAGGAGCTTGTACGGGTGCGACCGCTCAGTGGTTAACACAGCACGCGTGGATTGCACTCGGACGACCTGAGTTCGATTCCAGCCTCTGCCCAAACTGTCACCGTGTTCACGAGGAGAACGGGTGCATTAAATATGTGGGCCCGTAAGTCTTTCCGAGAGGTTGATAGTAGGAGAAGAGGCTACCGTCCCTGTGGATGCCTCCACCCCCGGGTTCCGGTTAAAATTTGGTGGCACTTCCGGGCCGTCCAAACAGATACCTTACAGCTTTGGGTAGATCGGGCGGTCAGGATAGAATAAGAAGAAGTGGTTCGTATCTCGTAGATTATGTTCGTTATATTGAGAAGTTTTTTGATCATTCGAAATGTCGTCAAGTGTCCACAAATTCGCGGTAAATCACCAAATATGTTAACCTTGAATAGACAGTCCTGAAATGGCAACCCTAGATTCACGCCATAGGAAAGGGTGGTTGCACAGTGTTTTTCCCATCAGCCAATCAGAGGAGCTAGCTCCCAGTGAAAGAATGTTTCATGTTCGTGACAATATCCTTAAAAGATTTAAAATCTGCAGAGTTATTATTATTGCGGTTTTTAATTTGATTTAATAATTTTCTAACTGATTGTTTTCTAAGAATTTAAGATGCACCCACTAATAGAGAATGTATCAGCAAATATTTGACTTCGAAGAGATTTGCATATTATTCGCTCCTGTGCTCTCTTCAATTTCTTTATAGGTGTAAAATTTGCTGTATGTATAGAAATCACTATTGGAAGCTTTAATATTTTCTAAATGAAAACATGTTATTGCAGGATTTTATTTTCGGAAGCTTTGATATATAAATTTATAATAAACATTTACATTTTAATGCACCATCACGAACATAAATAGCAAGCGTATTAAGTCAGTTAAGGCTTCTAATTTTCATCTTAACCTTTTAGTGTTAATCTTTTGATTAATTGTCTCCGGCGTGCTTGATTAATTGTCCCCATTGTGCTTGATTATTTGTTTAAATCATCAAAATACAGGTATTTACGAAAATATATGTCTTCAGATTAAAAGTTTTCTAAAGGGAGAAATTTATTCAGGATTATTATTTTAAAGAGGTTTAGCACAATTAGCTCTACCGTGAAAATGTATTTTTAAATATAAATTTCATACAATTGCATAAAAATACTCAATTTAGTTCTGCTTCGCCATGTAATTGTACTTCCTAATTGTAAATCCTTGTATGTATTTATAAATATACTTGTCAGAATAAATGCTTTACTAGATGCAGTTTATTTTTGTGAACTTATATAGGATTAATGGGGATTGGCATTCACGGTATTGTCTGGTGATATTTAAATTAATAGTATAAAAATTGCAATACCTTTTAAATGGATGAATATTTTACGTAGGTGGGTTATTAAGTGTCCGCTAAGCCTGTTTTATTCATATTTGCTCTTTGATTTTGATCCACTTTAATTAGTTACACATTTAATTACTAACAATTTCCTACACCTAAAAACTCAATGTAGATTAAAAAAATCTTTGTTCGCAGGTATATAAAAGAGGCTTATAAAGGAGACACATTTTTCAGACTTGTAATGGAGAGTTTTGACGAAAGAAACTCAAAAATAAACTATCATAGGAGAAATAAATTTCATAAAATTGGATGCAGATGATCACTTTATTATTTGTCGCTATATAAATACCATTTCTGAGTACAAAACACTTGTATATAAGTTCATTAATGCATATCAATGAAAACATAGAAACAAAATAATGGTTTAAATAATAGATAACAAGAAAGATCAATCATGCTTAAAACATTGATTATGAAACACTTTCCAACTTCAATGCAATTTTATTTAAAAAAGTCGAAAATGCAATACATTCCTCGGTAATATTTTAAAACTTATCACAATACTACATTGATTTATTATATTTGAAAACTTAAACCTTCATTGAAAAAAATGAACTTCATTCAAATGACGGCATTGAAATATAAATTGCCTGGTTTAAATATCTCTAAAATGAAATACATTCCACGGTAATATTTTTAAAACTATCATAATACTACGATAATTTATTATATTTGAAAACTTCATCGAAAACAACTGAAATAAATTCAAATGACGTCATAGAAAGAATAACACGCCTGGATCTCTCTATAAAAGCAGGATTTCATTCATAACATTCTCCCATTCATTTCATTCATCACAATACTATAATAATTTATTTTATTTAAAAATTAAGACCATGGAGCTACAATTCATAAACTCTATGCTTAAAACTTCATCGAAAAAAATCGTCCTTCTGTTTATAAAATCAATTAATATTTCATTCATATCAGCCATGCAGAATCCATGGACTGAATTATTTTGTGTTAAAGAAATACAGTAATTCTAATACAACTCTTTCTATATATTTTGCTGTTTACATTTTACATAGGTGAAAAATAGGCTTAGTTGTAGAAATAATCAAATTTAGATCAGCATTTAAACTCAAATATATTGTCATTGCGTTGTTTGAAGTATGTAGATGCACAGAATTTAAGCAAAAATAAAGTAGTTTTAGGACGGATACAACACTCAATATGAATTAAAAACAACTTTAAAAAATCACGATTTTGAAACAAGATGTATGCCATATATCATTTTGAAGTGGGTCATGTGATCGTTTCATATCATAGTCACGTGATCGTTTCATATAAGGTGTGTAATTGTTATTTTAATTTTTATTTAAAAAAACTACTGAATATATTTCGCTAAATTTTTTTTATATATTTTATGGAACAATTTGACTATTACCTAAAATTTTCGAAGCAATTTGTGAATTTTAATTCCGCTTAAAAAATGTTTGAAAAATTAGGTCCCATTGGGCTCAATGTATTTCATTTTTTCAACCCGGGTTCAATCCAAAACTAATTGGGTGATATTACTCATTTATATTCCCATAGGTCCTACAGACCGTCTGTACAACATACTAAAATTTCATTTTGATTAAGCCATTTTTACGGCAGTTATCGTGCTAACGGACAGACAGACAGACAGAATGAACAAAGTCATAAACACTTTTCAACTTTGTTGTAAAGTGTTAATAATAAAACATGGGAAATAAAACATATGAAAAAAAATCCAATTAAGTGGAGTGGATTGAAATAACAATTACAATGGAGTGGATTGAAATAGTTAGCAATAGAAATAAGACAAATAATGTGGAATATTATCAGGGAGTACATACAAATGCAATGCTTCTTAATAGCTAGGCCTTTTTAACACTTTACAACAAAGTTGAAAAGTGTTTATGACTTTGTTCATTCTGTCTGTCTGTCTGTCCGTTAGCACGATAACTGCCGTAAAAATGACTTAAATCAAAATGAAATTTTAGTATGTTGTTCAGACGGTCTGTAGAACCTATGGGAATATAAATGAATAATATTACCCAATTAGTTTTGGATTGAACCCGGGTCGAAAAAATGAAATACATTGAGCCCAATGGGACCTAATTTTTCAAACATTTTTTAAGCGGATTTAAAATTCACAAATTGCTTCGAAAATTTTAGGTAATAGTCAAATTGTTCCATAAAATATATAAAAAAAATTTAGCGAAATATATTCAGTAGTTTTTTAAATAAAAATTAAAATAATAATTACACCTCTTATATAAAACGATCACGTGACCATGATATGAAACGATCACATTACCCACTTCAAAATGATATATGGCATCCATCTTGGTTCAAAATCGTGATTTTTTAAAGTTCTTTTTAATTCATATTGAGTGTTGTATCCGTCCTAAAACTACTTTATTTTTGCTTAAATTCTGTGCATCTACATACTGAAACAACGCAATGACATTATATTTGAGTTTAAATGCTGATCTAAATTTGATTATTTCTACAACTAAGCCTATTTTTCACCTATGTAAAATGTAAACAGCAAAATATATAGAATGAGTTGTATTAGAATTCCTGTATTTTTTAACACAAAATAATTTAGTCCATGGAGTCTGCATGGCTGATATGAATGAAATATTAATTGATTTCATAAAGAGAAGGACGATTTTTTTCCATGAAGTTTCAAGCATAGAGTTTAATTTTTTGTAGCTCCATGGTCTTAAACAGAATGTTTAAATAAAATAAATTATTATAGTATTGTGATGAATGAAATGAATGGGAGAAAGTTATGAATGAAATCCTGTTTTTATAGAGAGATCCAGGCGTGTTATTTTTCCTATGACGTCATTTGAATTAATTTCAGTTGTTTTCGATGAAGTTTTCAAATATAATAAATTATCGTAGTATTATGATAATTCTAAAACTATTACCGAGGAATGTATAACATTTTAGAGATGTTTAAACCAGGCAATTTATATTTCAATGCCGTCATTTGAATGAAGTTCATTTTTTTCGATGAAGGTTTAAGTTTTCAAATATAATAAATTAATGCAGTATTGTGATAAGTTTCAAAATATTACCGAGGAATGTATTGCATTTTAGACTTGTTTAAATAAAATTGCATTGAAGTTGGAAAGTGTTTCATAATCAATGCTTTAAGCATGATTGATTTTTCTTGTTATTAAATGACCTTATTGCATTAGACAAAAAAGTCATTTTGCACCCCAAAGTTCTTAAAAAAAAACCATTATTAAGAAAATAAAAAGAAATAAAGAGATTATTACCAAAAATTGCAATAAGCCTAAAAATCACGGCAATAAGCCTAAAAATCAGCAGTTGACAATGTCTAAAATAAATATATGTTTTGTCACACAAAACGAATATACTTCCCGACCGTCTAAACAGTTACCTTACACCTTTCTGGTAGGTCGGACGGTCTGGGTTTCAACAACAACACAAAACGAATATAGCCAGTTGGCTCCAATCAAGAACTTAACATATAAATAACAATATGTAACTAAGAATATGGAACACATCATATTTAGAATTATTAGAGTTAAATATACATATAAATATATATAAATAAATAATGCATACTTTAAACTAATATTATTACTTTTAAAAATATCCAAGTGTAGGCAGCAACAACTTCCGCGGTTGCTAATCACTAAGATAATAATCAGTGTTGTTACACAAAAAATTAATAACCAGTAAGTTCACTAATGGAAATCAGATGTAAGATAAAAATCAGTGTTGCCATTCAAGAGCAAAATTTGTATATTCAAGAGCAAAATTTGTATATAACAATAAGGGACACATCCTAATTAGAATTATTAGAAATAAATACAAATATATAAAAATATATAAATATATATTAATATAAATATACACGGTAAGTACAGGATTACTATAATTTCCAAGAAAACTTCAAGTGCCATGGTTTGGGAACTTAATGGCCCAGCTCGTCCGGCTGGAATATATAGTTATTCTACGTTTACAGTTTCGTATCACCTTTTGGCATATTATTTTCCCCTAACGCTTTCTCCCATTTGTTTGTATAGACAAAATTTCTGTGAATATACAAAATCATTGTTGGCAGCTTAAAAGCTTTCTAAAAGAGGAGAGTTTTATTTCAGAAATCTATTTTAAACAGTTTTGACGGCGATTAGCAGACAAGGGGAATTCGCTAAAATTTTAAACGTAATCAATTTGGACCTTTATCGCCTTTTGAACGGAGTATTTTTTGAAGACAGAGGGTTATTTCAATAAATTTATGGAAAGGGATTTATACGTTCTAAATTGACTTCTTATGAATAGATTTTAATTCCAAGGGGAATAATGTGAATATTCGAAATGAAAGCAAAGTTTAACTGTGGTAAATATGTACTATTAAAAAAAGCTAAAACACTACAATTTTATCCGCATGAACTTTTAAATACCGTGAAAATCAAACAAATGTTAACAAATTATATCTAGATATTTACATATAGCTCTTAGTTGTAGACGTTATGTAACCAGACCTATTAGTTAAAACTAAAAAAGATATTGCTATCTTTGTGAATTAGTATTTCATTTAAGTTAAATTTTAGCACACTAATTATAATGGTAATATAATACCAAATTTTAAAATCAGATGTGGACAGCACATGACTTTCCCTGCAGAGTCATGTTCACGTTATCTTTATTTTCTTCAATAATTTATTACATTGAGTTTAATTGCACAAAATAGCACCCATGATTACTTAAAATGACACTGGATTTTCACTTTTAATTCAATTTTCTTTCTCATTTGGTATCTGGGCTTATTTTCAAAAGTGGTGTAGTGAAAATCCGAAAAAACTTATCTATCTAAAGAACAGCTAGTCCTAGTGTATTGGGGTCGGTCTTATTCTTTTGGTCGTTAAAAATTACGTATAAAACAAGCATTTAATTGATATATTTGAGCAGACATAGTTTTTATATTTTAGATCTTGACAATTTTTGCGGACCATTTTGCAAAAAAAGGCAGGCTCTTTTTTTCAGAATCGTACCAAAATCTAATCAGCTTCAGGGTAACCTAACCCACAAGTGACTTATCCACCATATTTTGTAAACTTTGATCTTTTTGCTTTTCAGCTAGAGTATAATATACAGGCAATATTTCCGGGCAAGTTTGTAAAAATGGACAGATTCTTTTATCTCGAATCGTAGCAAAATCTAATCAGTACCAGGGGCACACACAAGTGACTTACCTACCAAATTTTATGAAATTTGGTCCATTAGTTTTAGAGTTAGAGTGGTTACATATATTTCACAGACAGACACACAGACTCACAGACACACAAACACACAGACAGACACACACAGAGACGTGACGCTAATAGTATTTTCGTATTCTATAGGTCTCCAAACGTGTAGATCCGTGAAAAACTCGAGTTGCGATTTTCAGCATGATTCCAACACTTTTCCTAAACATTACCATGCATTGCAGGGAAAGTTAAAAAATCATTTTAATTCGGAAAGATAAAACACCTATAAACTAAATGCATTTAAGTTTGGAACCAGCTGTTTTATGTCGAGTCGAAATTATTCAAATCACTTGCTCTAAAATATAGTATGTGGCGGCTGTTTTATTTGACAAAATATCGGTTTGGGATTATAAAATCTCGTAACATTTAAACTGATTTGGATTTCTTTTTAAATCTCGACGAGGTGCATAACACAGAGACGTGAAGCACCTCTGTAACAAATTTCGCCGCTGACCGACGCGTCAATTTCTCGCTACAGACGACATACAGAGACAAACAAACAGAAAGGCATACAACATCTTCTTTTAGTATATAAGATCAATCCCTTTTATTTCGAAAAAACCATAGGCAGCAAAGGAACAAAATTTCACCTCCGATCACTCTTTCAATGTTTTCAGACACATCAAGTAATTATAGCATTAGTTTTCAATGCTCTGACTTGAAACATGGTCAGTCCAACGATTTCTTTATTTGAAGCGATATTGGTATTCAGTTATCATAGTTACCATAATTAAATCAAAAACTATAAATAAATGTATTGATAAACTATTAAAAAATATGTCTGGTGTAACTGTAAATTGAAATATCACAAGAACTGTTGTTTGTACACCTATATAGTTAGCTCAGAAAATGCAGGATATTTTTGTCTGCGCATGATGATTTAGAACAGCGTTATGTGTGTATAGCTGTCATTCAGTTATAATATATACCTGAAATTGTATAGCTGAAATTCCGATATTTATAAATTTATGGAAAATTATTCCAAGATTTTCATTTTTCTTATTGCTTAGATGTCAGGTCCCACATATTTGCAAAGTGTCAAATTTTCACCTTCAGTAGCTTGGGCTATGACTTTGTCCCTCAATCAGTCATTAAAGTCTCACTCAAATGTTTTATATTGAAAAAAAAAACGAAACTGTCCCTTAGGCAGTCCTTAAAGTCTCACTGAACTGTTACATTAAAAAAAAAAAGATGAAAGAATTCATAATTTACATATATCAGCAAGTACGCCAAATGATTGTTGGCATTTTAAAAGATTCATAAACAAAAAAAATAAATGCGGGATTTAAATTTAAATAATTTCGAAGGTAATATGCCTTGAAGGATAAATTATCTGAAGGGTATATTCTTTATAGATCAGTACAGTTATCAACAGTAATTTAATCATTGTATGTAAATAAATAGTTTATATATATATATATATATATATATATATATATATATATATATATATATATATATATATAGAAATATATATATATATATATATATATGTATATATATATATATATATTTACATATATATATATATGTATTTATATATATATATATATATATATATATATATATATATATATATGTATGTATATACAGTGTGTCCCAAAAACATTAATCCCGACTTCTATTCCTTAAATATTGATCTTACACATATATAATAAATGAAAAGTTTGCGTAAAGAAATGAACAGAATTTTATGAAATCGATTAAAATTTTCAAGGGAATTAAATTTTAAGAAATACAAAATTTAAATTTTTATACGGCCCCGTGCAACAACATTTCTAATGAGTAAAATGTGCCCCATACACTAATAAGATGATGTACACAATTTCAGCATTTTATCACAAAAAAACCCAGAAATGTGAAAAGACAAAAATGCTGACTTAAATCACTTTTCGATGCATCGACATGGGTTCTCAGAGAGGAAAAATCATGTCGGCAGATCGCGTTTCAGGGACCATACACAAATTACGAACGAAAACAAGGATTACATAAATAAATAATAATTTTGCTATTATTGGTACAAAATTATCTACACTGTGCAGAAACAACAACTTTACACAAAGATTACAAAGCTTGTTCAGAGATTGCAAAGCTTCATCAAAATGCTTTCCATCCATGCCAATACAGAGCTGCATTCACCTAATAACACTTCTGTGCACTCGATCAAGTTCTTGGTCGCTGATGCCACGACAACCAGCGTGAATGCGTTGTTGCAACTATGCTTTATTTAAGGAAGGTGACAGATAAACAGTTGTGCGTAAACATCATTAAATCAGGCGATCTAGAGGGATATTCGACTGGCCCATGCAAGCCAATCCACTTGTCTAGAAACTCGTTATTTAACCCGTGTTTCACAACTGTAGTATGGTGATCAGGAGATCCGTCCTGTTGAAATCATGCATGTGGAAGTTCTGTTAGGAACAGTTCATCCATAAAATCAGGACTAACGGCATTCAAAATCTCATTAACATATCTGTCAACCGTCAACGTATCATCATACAGTATAGGTCCAAGCAAACGGTTTCTGAAAATACTACACCATACATTCACAGAAAATGGTTTCTGATGATGAATATCACGTAGCAAGAATGGATTTGTATCAGACCAGAAGTGCTCATTTTGAGGATTTATGCATCCATCTTGTTTAAAACACATTCGTCAGTCCAAATTACGTTTTTCAGGAAAGAGAGATTTGCATCTTCCTGACTTAGAGCCCAATTATAAAAATCTAGACGACGTTGATAATCTGTTGGCTCCTGTCCTTGCACACCATGAATGATAAACGCATGTCATTTATTCGGTCTCAGTATTCTCAACATTGTTGCACGTGGTACGTTAATTTCTGAAGAAACTGTAAGAACACTAATATATGGATGACTGCAAAAATAAGCCAAAATATCAATTTCTACACCAGTTGAGTGAAGTCTGGGCCTACCTAGTCCACTTACACGATGTACGATTCCTCTTTCATGCCCTCGTTGCACCAATCGGGAAATAAATCTTCCAGAAGGATGTCGAGAATTGGGAAAAGTGCGTTGATATTCCCGTGCGGTTTCGTTAGCATTACGATTGCATAAACTGTACAGCATAAGCATTTCAAAAAGTTCTTCATTGCTGTATTACGATATACTGTTGGTACAGGCTAATTCCACTCTCAAAATGTAGCAGAAATGTGAAATACTTAAGGGTCACTCAGACTGCCGGACTCTGCGCGCTACGGTTGCGTAAGCGAGGCGATTGACCAATGGCAGAGCAAAAACAACTTTTTCATGTGATGGTGCGTCTATTGCGATTGTGTGACGCACCGATCAGAGGCAGGCATTTGCATATGCATACATTTCTAAACTGTTTTAAAGTTCATTTTGATTGTGTCATTTCCAAGTTTTATTCTGTAATTAATTATGTAAAATTGTAAGGTATTTTTCAGGAAGCATATTTTTGAAAAATTGTAAATAAATCTAAAGAGACAGACATTATTTGCCTATGATGCATTTCTGCGATGCGTCATTTGCACTCTTGCTGTAAACATTCACATTTTTATTTGTGATTAATCCCTCACCAACTTTGTTTAAACATATCTCTGGGACTTTTTATGACAAAATGCTGACATTTTGTCCATCACCGTATTAGAGTATGATGCACATTTTACTCATTGAAAATGTTTTTGTACGGGGGCCATATAAAAATTTAAATTTTTTATTTCTGCAAATTTAATCCCCTGAAAAGTTTTATCGATTTCATAAAATTCTGTACTTTTTTTTACGCAACTTCGCAATACGACTCAGCGTCTATTCACATTACGGGGTTTCATAGCAAGGATATTCCGTACAAGTATTTTTTTTATCGAAGTTAATATCTGCCTTAAATAAAAAATGATAAAATGGTTGAAAATATATTTTTGCTTTTATTAAAATGGTATTGTGTGAAATATTTCTTTAACATTGCTATTTCATTGCATATAAATATATTTCTTTCTCATTCCATTTCAAATCAACAAAAAAGTGACTTTTCCAATATACATTCATTACCATAAAAAATTTCGCACCAAGAAAGAGTTGTCAGAATCGAACAAAGTTTTATATATGTGAGTGCAACGTTGATAAAAGTGAGTGAGTATAAAATTGATATAAGCAAATGATTACAAAGCAAAAGGATAATTTATTACTGGAAAAACCACAAATGAATGGATGTTCTAGAACACTGTAGGGCTACATGCAGCGTGAATGCACGATGCGATACTGGTAGGCATTGAGGCATACAGGTCCGGTATTGTGTCCTGCGTCGTCTCATTCCACAGTTATTGTCAGCGCGCCTCCAGTTCTACCAAACGCGTAAACTGTCCTACTTGCTGTCTCAAGTGATCCCAGACATGCTCGATCGGTGACAAATCTGGGGATCGTGCAAGACAGGGAAAGATGAAAATGTGGCGGAGGCATACCTGTGACACCCATGCTGTGTATGGCCGAGCATTGTCCTGTTGAGAAATGCTTCCTGGGAGCCCTGCCTTGAGTGGCGACACATGTGGCTGAAGGATGCTACGGACGTTACGCTGGGCTGTCATGGTTCCGTGAATAAATATTAGAAGTGATCGGGTGTCATATGCGATGGCACCCCATACCATCACACCAGATTTTGGAACTGGGAACGGTGTACCTCTGTAAAGCGAAGGTAAGATTGAGGCGTTCACAACGGGGCCCCCACACACGTACACATTTGTCATCACTTTACAAAATGAATCTTGATGCGTCCCTGAAAACGACCTAGTTCCAGTCGGTTGCTGTCCAATTCCGTCGAGCGCGACACCACTCGAAAACGAGGCGACGGTGGGTGGGGGGTCATTGGCAGAGCATACGTAATGGGTACCGCGATACCAAATGTCCTTCAGACATGCTCCTCGCGATGGTACGGAGAGACACAGGAGTCCATAGTGAAGGTGCTGCCTCTGTCTGTATGACGGACAATGATGCAGTTGGCGCTATGCATGTGTGTCGGGAGACGTGATGGTCTCCTCGGCTATTGGTCTGCCGATGACGTCCTGAGGTTGGCCGCCGTATATGCGACCTCCCTCTCGTCCACTGTTCCCATCACCTCCTCATAGTAAAGTAAAAACGGCCTTGGTGACGGGTAACTGGCCGAGCTGACCATCCGGCTTCCATCATCCCGATGATTCTTCCCCTCTTGAACTCTGACATTTGATCATATTGTCCTCGATGGAGGCGTAACGGCATCCCTAATGGAAAAGAGTCCCTCTGCAACAGATTAAGTACAGGCAAAAAGCCTCTGCGTACCTATTTTCTGCGCCAGGGAGAACGAAGTTCAACGCCCTTTGGTATCATTACGCAATGTGCAATCACGTTATATTTCTAATCATTTTCATATCTGTCTAATACGTACGTTCATGTCGAGTTTCGTTACAATCCCACAATTACTTCTTTGTGCGCAAATTTTTAATCTTTGGTGCGTAAAACTTCTTGGTGCGTAAATCTTAATAAAATAAAACCTATTGAGCTTAATAAAGAATATTTGATTGTTAAATATTTAAACAAGAGATATGACGATACAAAACTGTCGGCGATATTGAATAAACACCATGACAAATTACCTATGGGAAATATCAATGTGAGTATTACTTACAAGTATAATATATCTATTGAAAGTAAGGTGTATAATTACAACAAGGTATATAAAAATTAGAGGAAACCGTTAATCAGTGTAAATGCCGGAATTATCCCAATTTTATGAATAAAGATCTTGGACACGCTATCACAAGCGATCTCGACATGCTGAAAGATAATGAAATAAAAGGTTGCCTTGATCTGGGAACAAAATTCCGTTTTTCCAAAAATGTTAACGTCAAATATATTATTATGAAAGACATTGATCAATTTGTGTTAAAGATGGCGATCCAATATAGTTTACCTATAGAGATTTTCAGAGAATGGAAAAAGTGTGTTAAAGGGGATTTTTTAAGGTCCTATCGGGTCATTAAGGAAAATGTCCAATCATCAATTTTTTTTGGAAAATGAACTGGAAAATTTTCAGAGGAGTTTCGTTATAATATACGTTTACAAAGTAAACTCTAACTACACTTTTACTTGCATGGATTTATACATGCGTTTGATGGGGGAATGCTATAAAGATCAATGTACTTACAAGTTGCTCAGTCAGACACGATTAAAAATAGAAAATTATATTAGGCCTAGTTATAAAACTATTAGTTTTAAAGGTAATAATATTCATTTTCCTTATTTGACATTAATTTCAAAGCTTCATAAGGATCCGATAAAGTTTAGGCCAATTACCATAGGCTTTAAATCGTGTCTTACTATTGCTAATAGGTTACTTCTAAGTACTTTAAAAGTAGTAGTTGCAAAAATAAAGACTAAAGCAGATTATTTCATTTTTAATAGCCAAGAAGCTATAAAAATAATTGATGTGATTCCAAACAGCTTATTTTTTAAAAGTTTTGATTTTAGTGACTTATTTAGTAACATTGATGTAAACGACCTGTATAAAATCATCAGGGATCTGTATGAGCCATACAATATTAATTCCTGTATGACAAGAAGTAAATATACGGCCTTGGTGAAAATAGTACTGCTTGAAACGGTACTATATAATGGGATTTTTTATACAAACACTTGCATGGAATCCCTATTTTCATCCATTCTGGTCGATTTATATTTACTTAAATACGAAAAGAGAACTCATATTTTAAACGAAATTGCATTTTTACGTTATGTTGACGATATACTATGGGCGAGTGAATGTGATGAATTTTAATTAGATTTCAATTTTTATCCAAGTTTTTTAAAATTAGTAGATACAGCGCAAAACGATGATGAAAGTTTGAATTTTTTGGACTTGAATATTAATAAAAATACTGATGGCAAAACGTTTTATCGATTGCTCGATAAAAACTCTTATTTGAATTAAACATTAATTATTTAACACCATGCAAATCTTCTTTACACAAAAATGTTTATATAAATATCATCATAAAGCAATTAAAACGTAGTAAAAGATTGAACAATGAAGTTGAAGATGGATATGCTTGTGATAGGGACTTTTAAACAAAGCGGTGGAAAAGGAATATCGTAAGTTTGTTTTTTATGTAGGATTGTCTGTAGTTTCTACAACATAACCGTGGCGGAAGTTTACTGCTGGTACTTGGACTCAAATAAAACACGACAGCGCAGATATTCAGTTTAGTAACATGATGACTCCCTACAGCGTTATGAAAGGAATACGTCGAGGGGAGATTCGAGCAGGTTAAACTTAGGATTTGCATTTGGATACAGATTAGCCGTTGGTCAATTTACTAACAACAGCCCGTTGGTCCTTGGACGATGACCCACTGGGGATAGCCCTGTGAACCAGTCTAACCCTGCCCTATTTTAATCCTCAAACAAGACATTTGCCTCTTGTAATGAATTTCTGGAGCAAGTTTTCAATATACATTTTCTAGAATTTATGCATTCTATTTCTCTTGATTCATTTTTAGGGTAGTGATTTTCTGATGAAACCGTTCTCGGTGTTCGTCATTGACAGTACCAATTACCCGGGAAGTACTCTAGATGACACCATAAAATGTGTCGTTTTAATAACATGTTGAACCATAGTTGCTATGAGCATCTCTTATAGTGCTGCAAAAGAATTTCTAAAATCAGGGCAGACAATCCATTCCCACTGACCTTCCTCCAACTTTATCTTGAAAGCCAGAATTAATCCTCGATTTTTAGATTCATATTTGTGATTGCCATATCCAAGTTAGGTAAATATAGTTAATTTTGCCTATAAGGGCTATTGTCTATTTAATTAATACCGCAGTTAATTAATCAATAACCTGGATTTTTTAGGGATATGGTGAACCCCGGTTATAACACGGGTTTTCAGCAACATCAAATCAAAATGCTACCTCAATACTCAACTTTCAAAGTTAAAGAATAACTTTTCTAAACAATTTTTCCAAATGTATGTTACTATGTGCTATATTAAGTTGTCTGTTAAAGACGTATAAAGAATACAAAAGTCCTTCCGAGAGGTTGATGGTAGGGGAAGGAAGGTACGGTCCCTGTGGATGCCTCCCCCACTGGGTTCCGGTCTAAATTGGGTGGCACTTCCTGGCCGTCCAAACAGTTACCTTACACCTTTCTGGTAGGTCGGACGGTCTGGGTTTCAACAACAACAACAGAATACAAAAGTCAGTATTCTACTGATTTTAATTAATTGTTTTGTGTAAAAAAGACTGCGACTACATATCACAGGCATTACTGTACAAACAATAGTGTATTTATATGAGTTTCATTCATTAAGGTGCTGTTAAAGCCATAATGTATGTAATTACTTTCCCTATATACATAGTAAAATTTATAGAGAAAGTATTGTGACGAGGCCAAAAATTCAAATTCTAATTTTCAGCGGGAAAGCACGTTTCAAGCATTTATGAACTCAAACTAAACGTGTTCGAGGTTATGTCTGTGTGTGTGTGTGTGTGTTCGTGAGCCTGTGGACATGATATTTTACAAACTAATGGAGCTTTAACGGAATTTGGTTCAAAATTCACAATCCGTGAGTACTGGAAGACTATTGATTTTAAATGCAATCGAATGTTCGGAAGACCCCCCTACCCTCCCACGTCCTACCAAATTATCAAATGAAATTTTGAAAAAAATTATCAAAAACTGAGACCCTTCAATAATGTCACATAAATAATTATTTCTAATGTAATTTTTTTATTAAAAAACGATTGACATGAATTTAAAACTTTAGCATAAATCATTCTTGAGATATTGTGGTTTTTAAACAAATTTGTATAAAAATCACATAAAATTGAAAAATGTAATTACTTTTATGATATATGTTCACTTTTAATATGTAATATTATGCCATAAATTTGCTAACGCCATTATCGGGGATCTAGATCATTTTATTCGCGAGAAAAGATATTTTGGGTAATGGTTTTGAATTTTGATGTCTAACAATTAGCAAAGTCATTTATATACTATACAAAATTCTCTTCTCTCAGTTTGTCTCTAACGCTTGTCGGTAAATTTGAGAACTTGGTGTTTCATTTAACGAAATATCGCCGACTTGGCGATATTTCGCTATGACGCTTAGTTAATGAAAATAACGCCAAATTGAAGAATAAATCATTAAAATGATTCAATATATGAACTATATTGCTTTTCGCAGATGCTATGAATATTGATAACTATCCATTTAGAGTTACGTGAATTATAAGTCAATTGGGTACTTCAAATAATTTTAGATTATATCATCCGGAAAAGTGTCTAATGTGCAATTAACATTAAAAACATTGCCGAAAATCTTATACGTTACTTTTCACTGTGAATTCATCGCATTATATAGGTAAAGTCAAGTGCTGCCCACATCAGATTATTTTAAGCTGTATATGAAATTTATTGTTCGTAATTTTCCTTTTTACAGATGGCTCTTCACAAACAATGCTACGAGGAAAAAGAAAGTAAGGTATGCTTATAACCGCGTTATACCCGAATCTGCGGTACAACCGAAAGCGTTATAACCGGAGTTCACTGTAAATATACTATGTCTCAATGAAAAGGACATACGAATGTCAAGCGTACTGCATGTAAAATCTTGAACAACATTATTTCAATCAAATTTCAACATTTACGTAATCCTTTTAAGACATTGGTCTTGTCAACTGACCCTCTTTTATAAACTATGATTTTAATGGGTTGTACCATTTCAAATCTTAACGGAAGACGTCGTCTTTGTATAAAATTTATTTCTTTAGGGGATCGCCATTTTTTAAAAGACTAATCATTCATTTTATTCAGTATTGATAATTTATACGAAATGAATTTCTAATAATGCTAGAAAAATCATCAATAAATATAATAGCTAAATAACAGAAGAGAAAGTGTTAAAAAATATTATGAAATTTATGAGATATTCTGTATCAAAAAATGCCTTTTAATCAAATAACACGGGACATTTTAGATGTACACTGTATGTATTGAATTTTAGTGTCTCTCTGAGACTGAAGTGTTGCTATGCAGTAAAATATTTACTAACTAGATACTAAGACATATACTTTAACACAAATTCTTTAAGACATATACTTAAAGATATATACTAAGGCATAAACTTTGGGAGAGCAGTATGTGCACTTCTAGAATCCGCCGACACACGCAATTTTTCAATCAATATTATGAAATTCTTTACGACCCTATAACAGAATTCAATTACTCTACAATCCCCTGGACTCTCTAACAAATCATCTCCGTCTCAACAAAAGTTAAACTCGTTGTATTTGGAATCAGCAATATTAATAATTACTAATATTTTGAAAATTGTCAGAGTTCCGCGCCAAATAATTAACAAGAAAGATCAATCATGCATAAGGCATTGATTGTGAAACACTTTCCAAAAAAAATGCAATTTTCATTTAAATATCTTTAAAATGCGATACATTCAGTGCTAATATAATTAAAATTATCACAGAGTTACAATAATTCATTATACGGATACGTCGATATTTTGAACTATGTTTTTTCATGCCATCCCCTCCCCTCCTACGGTGAATATTAATCTGCAAGCCATATGTCTCTCCGATCCATAGATATTTTTTATAGTGTTTTACTTTTGCTCCGAACTTTTGAATCACCCTGTATTTGAAAACTTAGAACTTCATAAAAAAATGAACTTTATTCAAATGGCGTCATGAAAATATAAATCGCCTGTCTGATTTTATGAGTCATATCAATGAATATTTTATTCATATCACTTTCTCCAGACGTGAAAAAAATTCAGGAATTCTTATACAACTCATCTTACAATCACTTGTTTATATTCTGCATCTATTAAAATTTGGCTTTATCGTAGAAATAATCAAAGTTTGATGATCATTTAAGCTCAACAATATTGTATTTACGTCGACGCGGAATATAGAGGCACAGGAAATACGTAAAAATAAAGCGGTTTTAGGATGAATGCAATATTGAATATAAAGTTAAAAGAACTTTAAAAATCACGATTTTTACACTGGAAAAAAATGGATGCAATAATTTATTTTAAAGTGGGTTACCTGATCTCTTCATATAATACGGATGTAATTATTATATTAATTTTTATTTAAAAGTGAGAGACTATCGAACATATTTTGCTGAATTTTTTTATATATTTTATAGTACAATTTGAATATTTCCTAAAGTTTTCAAAGACATTTTTGAATTTTAACTTTTTTAAAAATAGGGTTCAATGTATTTCATTTTTTCAATCCGAGTTCAATCCAAAACTAATTGTATGATAGTATTCATTTACACTTCCATATGTCTCACAGACAGTCTCGACCACATACTACAATTTCATTTTGATAAAGTCATTTTTACGGTAGTTGTCCTCCGAAGTGGATAGACAGATAGAATGAAGAAAGTCATAAACAGTTTTCAACTACGTTGGAAAGTGTTAAAATGCACGAAATTATGTTTTGCTTCAATTTTGTTTGCTACAAAAAAATACTCACCTCTAAAAGATGTGATATCTTTCAACAAAACAACTGTATTGATTGTAAAAAATTTCGCGAAATAATGAAAAATTCTGTAAAACGTCAACTGAAAAGAAAAATTATATCACACTTTTGGGCTCTAAGTACGATTTAAGTGGGAAGTAGTATATGTGTCATCAACGCTTTCTACTTAGAACTAGAATAAGCAAAATGGTGGGAATGGTTTTCATTGTATAAGTATGTAAAATGGTTTTTATGTATGGGAGTTATGTATGAGTGCAAAATGGTTTTTATTGTATGAGAAAACATGAGTTCAGCTGGTCTGCATTGAAAGAACTTTATGTACACTTCATTAATTAACGAGGAAGGAAACATTATTTGCTATCGTTCGGAATTTTGCGTTTTCTAGTTATAAGTGGAAGGCATTGATGATACGTTATAACCTGAATGGAATTGTATTTGGTGCCAAAAACAGTGACTACATTTCTTGTTTTGGTTGACGTTTTACAAAACTTACTATCCACGGAATTATTTTACATTTTTTATAGTAAGTATTATTATTTTACATTATTTATAGTTAGTCATTATTTATAGTCTGTTTATGATTTTATAAATATTAATTCGTGCAAAACGGAAGATACTATCAAAGAAATTACATTTATTTTCCAGAGATATTGAATTATCGTCAACTTTGCGGCTTATTCCAAAAGTAACCAAATTGGGAAAACTGTAGAAATAAGAAGTTTTTTTAAAAAACTATTTTAACCCACATTTCCACTTTTTAATCAATGCTTATTAGCTGTTTGAGACTGTTTATTTTTCGTCAACTCTGCCGCTCTGTTGAAATGCATTTCACATAATCTTCTTTCCCTGGGGATTTGTCCCTTAAAATATCTCGACAGCTTGAAAACACTTAAAAGAGCTGAGAAAACAAAGCTTTCGTTACCGTATTAAAATTGTGCTCTGTTAGTGATTTGTATCCAATGACAATTGTTTAAAAATGGTATAAAATATAAATTCTAAGTTTTCAAGAACATTAGTAAGAAATATAGTGGGATACTGGGTTTATAATATTCCAAAATGAACTCTGCATTATATTACGACTTTCGAGCAAGCATCGATACAGTGAGGAATTATTATATTTTCTTACGCAAAATATGCAAACTACTTTAAAATATACAAAAATTTAAGGAACTAAAATTTTAGTTTTGAACTTCAAAATAGAACAATTTAAGAAATTGCTTTCATTTGGGCCCAAAATTCACACCTCAAAAATTTCCAAGCCCCCCCCCCCCCCCCCCCCGCACGACATATATCCAAATAAAAGCATTTAAGGAAAATGCATTTGCTTTGTGGAGCCATCTAAATAATTACATTTTTCAAATACATATATTAAATTTAGCCAATTATTGAAGCAGAATGAAAACAATACTGGTATATCTTCTAATACTGTTTTCTCTTTTTCATTTTGGAATATGTTAATCCGATTTCATTTTGATATATATTGATCAAGTGTTATATTTTTTGTTAAAAAAAAGAGACCAGGATATTTTATTTTTTAGTTCTGTCTATAAAAATAACTTTGTATAGCGAGAACAAAAATTCGTATGCTTCTTTTTAGGAGAATTAAATTAAATATTTTAATAAAATGTTTTGAACAAAATTCTCATTTATGATTATAGGAATTTGCATATAATTGTAAATTTTAAGTTTCTTTATATTCCGTACGAAGAACGGGTATACTACTAGTAAATAATAAAAATTATAATAATGTAGGGCAAGTAAACTTGATTATTAAATAGAAAGTGCACATATGCATATCAAATATAATTTAATTAACGGCTAGAAAACATTAGAAATCAAGTTTCTATTTTTCTTTTAGGACAGGGGGTGAAATCTTGCTTGCATTATGACCCATAACGTATGTACAATATATAAAATTTCAAAATATAATTGTTTTTAACCCGGGAGGACGCCCGCTGATTATAGGAACGAGAGGACGCGCGTGGGGTGTTTTGCACCCCAACTAATTATATGACATCATTTAAAAAAAAAAGTTTAAAAAATATCAGGTACTGTTAATTAAAGAAGGAGAAACATTTATCACGTAAATGATAAAAATTTAATTAAAAAGAAAATGTATTCAAATGATACTTACATATCATTGTGTGCAAGAAATGCAAGTGTAGAAAGAATGTTCTTGGCATATACTTTTGTCGCATTTTTTGCATGTTGTTTTGGTATTTCTGTCTTTATTTCTGGCGCAATATGCACATCTAGAGTAGGGGCTCTTTTGATTCTTGGCAGGGGTTTCTTCTGTCTTTTTAAATTTTTCTTTTATGCGTACTGGAAGCATCGGCAGTTCCATTATTTCTTTCGAGAAAGGGGCTAGAAGTCCAAGCGCAAGATTTTTTAAAACATGATTTCGTCTTCGAGTCCAGACGAATTCCAGAGGAGAGTTTTCGTAGACAAGAGTAAAATCCTGGAATTTATACCACAGCCATTTAAAATTGAAAAAACTATAACCATAGGCCATCTATTAGCAACTCTAACTGTGCTGTACGTCTCGGCCATCTCGTCTACTACGTCCACAGCTCCTTTAGTCATATTGTAGAAACTTATGATTTCTGGTTTTTTCGCATAGCCTGTTTCTATATCTATTTTATTATCATTGTGCATCGTTTAAAGAAGAACGACGTTTTTATTCTTATTGGGGACGTACGAAACGAGTTGTTGTTGAGACCCAGACCGTCCGACCTACCAGAAAGGTGTAAGGTAACTGTATGGACGGCCGGGAAGTGCCACCCAATTTAGACCGGAACCCAGTGGGGGAGGCATCCACAGGGACCGTACCCTCCTTCCCCTACCACCAACCTCTCGGAAGGACTTACGGACCCACATGTTTAACGTGATCGTACTCCTCATGAACACGGCGGCATTTTGTGGTAGCGTGCAAATCTAGCGCGCAAACCACGGGGATACCGCACCCGAGATGGCCAACAGCACGCGGCGTTCCGAGGTGGTCACCCACCAAGTACTAACCGCGCCCGATGCTGCTTGACTTCGGTGATCTAACGAGAACCGGTGTTTTCAGCACGGTACGGCCGTTGGCTCGTACGAAACGAGTGAGTGTAATGTCTTTTTGAATCCAAATGAACTCGTATGCACTTCCATTATTTTTTTGAGCAAACGAATTTTGGGGGCAATTATCTTTTATTTTGTCTGATTGTGCCAAAAATTGTTATTTCCTTTTTTAAAAGATCCTTCAATAATCCATACGAAGTATACCAATTATCCGTAGTCAAATTTCTACCAAATTAAACAATGGCTTTATTAGACGCAGTATAATATCTTTTTCACTATTATTTACTTTATAGTGTCTATCAGCTTGCTTTCCTGCATATATTTCCGTTTTCCATGTATAAAAAGTTCTTGAATCAACTAATGCAAAATTTTTTATCCCTATTTCGCTGGTTTATTTGGTATATATTGCCGAAATGCGCACTTTTCTCTAAAGGATTCTTACTTTTCATCGATTGTGATTAACTTTCTAACGTTGTACATCATAGTGCAATTTTCAATGAACATTTCAAAAAATTCCCGAATGAGTGCTACTTTATCAACTTCCCTTCTTTTTTGAGGAGAATTTACATCATCGAAACTGAGACATCTCATGATGAAAAGAAATATCTTATACGACATAGCTATTGGTAAAATCTCTAAACCTGTGCCATCATTATTCCATATATCTCTTACATTTGCGTGAGATGACTTGTGTAATCCACACAAATAAAGTATTGCAGTTAATTCTTTCATTTCTAACACAGACGTTCTTTTTGCGTTCCTCGCTCTGCTAGAGTTTTCTTGAATGCTATCAATATAAATGTTTATACAGTTCACTAGGTATTCTATCATCGTTTCATTTATCAAAAGTGACCAAGATTCTAAGAGCGTAACCACATTTTTTGAGTCATTGGTATTTATGTGTAATTTCCTGATAATATTTTTTGCAGGAACTCTTCCGTGGCATGGAAATGGTTTCTTAAACCATTTTGTCTCTTTATCTCGTCCAAAGAAATACGGATTATCATCAACTTCAACCTATTTTCCAGAATCAGTGTCATTTTTACTTTCCCTGCAATACATGGTAATGTATAGGGAAAGTATTGGAATCATGTCGAAAATCGCAACTCGAGTTTTCGACGGATCTATACGTTTCGAGACCTCTAGAATGCGAAAAAACTATTTTTAGCGTGACGTCTGTGTGTGTGTCTGTGTGTATGTGTGTCTGTCTGTGTGTCTGTGTGTCTGTCTGTCTGTCTGTCTGTCTGTCTGTGCAGATTTTGTATCCACTGTAACTAAAAAAGTAATTGACCGAATTTCATAAAATTTGATAGGTAAGTCACTTGTGAGGTACTCTGGTGCTGATTAGTTTTGGGTACGTTTCGGGATAAAAGAACCCGCCTTTTTCTGCGAAATGGCCCTCAAAAGATTGTATCCACTCTAGTTGAAAAACTAAAGGATCAAATTAAATAAAATTTAGTAGGTAAGTCACTTGTGGGACACCCTGGTGCTGATTAGATTTTGGTAAGATTCGGAAAAAAATAACATGCATTTTTTTGCAAAATGGCCCGCAAAAATCGACAAAATCTAAAATAAAAAACTACGTATGCTGAAATATTTCCATTAAATGCTTGTTTTATGCGTAATTTTTACAAAGAAAAGAATAAGACCAACCCCATTTCACTAGGACTAGCCGTTCTCGAGATATTTTCGGTTTTTCGGTTTTTCTCTTCGCCACCTTTGAAAATGACTCCAGTTACCAAATGAGAACGAAAATTGAATTAATAGTGAATTAAATTTAATTAAAATAAAGAGAATGTGTATATAAGTCTGCAGGGAAAGTCATGTTCTGCCCACATCAGATTTTTTACTTTCCCTGCAATACATGGTAATGTATAGGGAAAGTATTGGAATCATGTCGAAAATCGCAACTCGAGTTTTCGACGGATCTAGACGTTTCGAGACCTCTAGAATACGAGAAAACCATTTTTAGCGTGACGTCTGTGTGTGTGTCTGTGTGTCTGTCTGTCTGTGTGTCTGTCTGTGTGTCTGTCTGTCTGTGCAGATTTTCTATCCACTCTAATTAAAAAACTACTACACCGAATATCACAATATCTTGTAGGTAAGTCACTTGTGGGTGGATCTGGTGCTGATTAGTTTTGGGTACGATTCGGGATAAAAGAACCCGCCTTTTTTTTTTAAATGGCCCGCAAAAGCTTGTATCCACTCTAGCTGAGAAACTAGTGTACCCAATATCACAAAATTCGGTAGATGAGTCACGTATAGGCCACCCTGGTGCTGATTAGATTTTAGTATGATTCAGAAAAAAATAACCTGCCTTTTTTTGCAGAATGGCCCGCAAAAATTTCAAAATCTAAACTAAAAAGCTACGTATGGTCAAATATATCCATTAAATGCTTGTTTGATACGTAATTTTTAACGAAGAAAAGAATAAGACCAACCCCATTACACTAGATCTAGCCGTTCTCGAGATATATTAGTTTTTTTCGTATTTTCTCCACGCCACCTTTGAAAATAAGTCCAGTTATCAAATGAGAACGAAAATTGAATTAAAAGTGAATTAAATTTAATTGAAATAAAGAGAACGTGGATATAAGTCTGCAGGGAAAGTCATGTGCTGCCCACATCAGATTTTTACTTTCCCTGCAATACATGGTAATGTATAGGGAAAGTATTGGAATCATGCCGAAAATCGTAACTCGAGTTTTCGACGGATCTACACGTTTCGAGATTTCTAGAATACGAAAAAACCATTTTTAGCGTGACGTCTGTGTGTGTGTCTGTGTGTCTGTCTGTCTGTGTGTCTGTGTGTCTATCTGTCTGTGTGTCTGTCTGTGCAGATTTTGTATCCACTCTAACTAAAAAACTAATGGACCGAAATTCACAAAATTTGGTAGGTAAGTTACTTGTGAGCGAGTCTAGTGCTGATTAGTTTTGGGTACGATTCGGGATAAAAGTACCCGCCTTTTTTTGCGAAATGGCCCGCTAAAGTTTGTATCCACTCTAACTGAAAAACTAATGGATCGAATTTCACAAAATTCGGTAGATGAGTCACTTGTGGGTTACCCTGGTGCTGATTAGATTTTGGTATGATTCGGTAAAAATTGACCTGCCTTTTTTTGCAAAATGGCCCGCAAAAATCGTCCAAATCTAAACTAAAGAAATGGGTATACTCAAATAAATCCATTAAATGTTGATTTAATACGTAATTTTTAATGACGAAAAGAATAAGACCAACCCCATTACACTAGGACTAGCCGTTCTCGAGATATTTTAGTTTTTCTTATTTTCTCTATGCCACCTTTGAAAATAAGTCCGGTTACCGAATGAGAACGAAAATTTAATTAAAAGTGAAATAAATTTAATTAAAATAAAGAGAACGTAGATATAAGTCTGCAGAAAAAGTCATGTGCTGCCCACATCAGATTTTTTGTATCCGTATCATGATTGCTGAAAAACTCTGCGTTAGAAATTTCTGCTTCGTCTCCACTAATAGGTTCTATGTCCGATGAAACATCGTTTAACATATTTTGCAAGCGTTGCATTTCTTCATCATGTGAATGCGAAACTTTAGAGCAACTAACATAACGCGACATTTCGACTTACGAACACAGCGACCACAAGAGAAATACTACTAACGCGAGAACGCGAGCGGAGTGTGTAACACTCCAACCCCTGATTTTACCGGGAACAATTCGTGGAATTTTCTGTTTGTCACCCTTCCCCAAAAGAATGTGACCTTTAAGACAACTAGAAGGATTTTGGCCAGTTTCAGAAGTTAGGATGCACGAGTTTCTTCACAAATTGTAACTCGTGGGGTGTCAAACACCCCGCGCGTCCTCGCGGGTTAATAGTATATATATAATTGTATTTTATATATATAATTGCATATATGTATTGCATATATATTGTATATATATAATTGCATTTACCCATAATAGCCTAAATGCATAAATTTTTATTTATCTTAAGAGTGCTTTTCTACCACATTTTGGGTCTTCATAATTTTAAACCACACTGAACCACAAAATGAAATTCATACAGCCTATAAGGTACCAATAGATTAGTTAACACAAAATATTTCAGCTTTTTATCAGGTCGCCCTTGCAAGGTATTTGACTTAGAAATATGCAATTTTTAAATTTTTTGGCAAGTACAGTGTTATGAAAAGGCACAAATGATTTTTAAAAATGGATTTTTTATTGATACGCTAAAAAATACATTCCTCTAATTTGTGTGCATGTGGGGGGGGGGGAGGATATTAGTTCTTGGAATTTAGCTTTTCTGGAGTTCTATCTTGCTCCTGGTTTCGGCAAGTAAAATTAGGGCCAGATCAAAAATAGCGACAAATTAAAAGAAGCTAAAAAATATTTTTGTGTACATACAAATGATGCCAGCTATGGTAGTAATATAAAAAAAATAATAATAAAGTGGTCGACCAACCCTCTGTGTTTGCTCACTTCACGTGAAATGTCCCGTTTATTAAAAAAAACTTATTTATAAAGAAATTCTCTTAAAAACTGCTTTCCTTATTTCGTATAATAATATTTCTTTGACGCCTTCTACGACTCTGGGCCTTCCACATTACGGAGTTCCCCACAATTGTTATCCCTCCCAAGTGTCGTATTCTAATGAAAGTTAATAACGACCCAAAATGAAAAACGGTTAAAATTGTTGAAATATATTTGAATCTTTATTAGAGAACTTGGTGTGAAAAAATATTTTCTTAAAAATTGCTTTTTCTTATTTCGTATAAATATATTTCTATCAGACTTTCTATGATTTTGGACTTTCTCCCATTGAGGGGGTTTCTCAGTACGGTTGTTCCGTCCAAGTCGTTTATTTTAACCAATGTTAAAATCTGTCCAAAACGATTTGCTTTCTATGATCCGATGCCAACTTTCCATTCTAAAAGTTTGATCGCCTTTCCGGAGAAATTATTTTTATACTTAAAATATCCCGACAGCTTCAAAACATTAGAAAGAGAAGCGACAGAGAGTTCGAGTCCTAGCTGCGGAGGTGGCTTGATAAATATATATTTTAAATAGTTTCTGAGTCACCATAAATTCTAAAGTAATTGTAAAATTTGATACATAAGTTCATGATAAGAATTTTACAACAAAATGTTGGGTAAGCTGCTGCTGAATGTAAACCTAAATAAAAATCTGATGTGGGCATTTCACGACTCTCCGTGCAGATTCAAATTCATTTTATCATTTTTTCTTTGCTTGTATACATAATATCAGGAAAGTATTGTCGAAAATTCGAATTCGAGTTTTCAACGGGGGAGCACGTTTCAAGCATCCCTGGTCACGAATCAAACATTTTTGAGGTGATGCCTGAGTGTGAAAGTATGTGTGTGTGTGTGTGTGTGTGTCAGTGAGACTGTGGAGACGATATCTCACGAACGAATGGAGCGATTCGAATTAAATTTGGAACAAAAATCCCAATCCGTGAATACTGGAAGCATATTGTGTTTAAATGCAATCGAATTTTCAGAACCTTCCTAAATTTTTCGAGTGAAATTTTGAAAAAATCTTCAAAAAATCAAAACCTTTAATAAAGTTGCGCAAATAGACATTTCTTATGTAATTTTTCCTTAGAACATGATTGACATAAACTTTAGAACGCTAGCATGGACCGTTCTCGAGATATTGCACAATTTTCAAATAAATTTATTGAAAAATCCCATAAATTAAAAAAATATATATATTAACTGTTTAGAAACATGTTCACTTTTTATATGTAATATCATGCGATAAATTTGGTGACATCATTCTCGTGGATCGAGCTTGTTCCATTCATAAAAAAATATACTTTGAGTAATACATTTGTATTTGAACGCCAATAGTCATTTATCTGTTATAAGAATAACTTATTTCTCTGTCCATAACGCTTGGTGAGATTTTGGCGACGAATTTGGCGGAATGTCGCCAAGTTGGCGACTTTTTTAAATGCTGCCAAATTGACGAAAATCTCGCCAACTGGATAAAGATGACGCTAAATCGATGGGAATGACGACTAATTAACAAAAATTCAATATCTTGGAAAGAATATAAGTATCTACTATAAGAATAACCTAATTTTTTTTTTGCTGAAAATGTAGTAAATTCATTGCACTATATAAGGAAAGGTATGTGCTGTCCATATCAGATTTTTTATTTCATTCTGCATTACATTGAGGTCAATTGCAGAAAATAACATCAGTACTTTTATGATACTATCTCCAATTTTCCTTTTTATTGCATATCCGTTTCATGTGGCAACATAATTCATTTTAAATTCTTCAGGTCCTCGAAATTACAAAAAATATCTGAGAAAGGTTCATCCAATAGTTCTGAGGTCAATCTTATTTAATTAGTTGTCAAAATTACTTAAGGAAGAAGTTCTTAATTAATATATTTCAACTACTTTAGTCATTTATTGCAGATTTTCGCAATATTTGAGGGTCACTCCGCAGTAGCTTACGCTTTTGCGAATAAAACCAAGTTTTAATCAGCATCAGAATAACCATTAAGAGATTTAACTACTAAATTTTAAGAAATTTCAATAAATAATTTTTAACTACGGTAAGAAATGTCTTCAGTTCTTCAAAATTAAAAATTTAAATATCAAGAGAATGGCCCATCTTAGAGTAATGAGGTTAATCTTAATCCTTTTACCTATAAAATATCACATATAAAACAAGCATTTAACTAATACATTTGAGCATATATATAATATTTTATTTTAGATCCGATATTTTAGATTTGCGGGCCATTTCGCAAAAGATGCAGGTTCTTTTTCCAGAATCGTACCAAAATCTAATAAGCCCCAGGATAACCCGCATGTAACTTATTTACCAAATTTTGCTGAATTTGGACAATAAATGTTAGAGTGGTTGCATACAATTTTTGTGGACAATTTCGCAAAACAATGCTTGTTATTTTTTTCCAAATCGTACCAAATTCTAATGCGCACTGGGATAAGCCACTTGTGACTTATCTAATAAATTTTAAGGAACTTGGTCAATTAGTGTTTGAGTTAGAGTGGATATATACAATTTTTGCGGATAATTTCGCAAAAAATTGCAGGATCGTTTCTCCCGAATCGTACTAAAATCTAATCAGCACCAAGGTAGCCCACACGTGACTGATCTATCAAACTTTGTAAAATTTTGGCCATTTGTTTTTTAACTACAGTAGATACAGACATTTTTGCAGACTATTTCGCAAAAGAAGGCAGGTTCTTTTATACCGAATCGTATTGAAATCTAATAAGCACCAGAGTCACCCACACTTACCTACCAAATTTGAGGAAATTCGATCAAATAGTTCTTCACTTAGAGTGGATACAAAATCTGTACAGACAGACAGACGCACACACAGAGACTGACACTCACCGACGTCACACTGAAAATAGGTTTTTCGTGCTCTAGAGGTCCCAAAACGTGTAGATCCACCGAAAACTCCAGTTGCGATTTTCGGCACGATTTCAATGCTTTTCCTATACAGTACCATAAATCAAAATACTTTAAATATAGTCATATTACTTTCCCTGTAATACATGGTAATGTATAGGTAAAGTATTGGAATCATGTCGAAAATTGTAACTCGAGTTTTAGACGGATCTACATGTTTCGGGACCTCTAGAACACGAAAAAACTATTTTTAGCGTGACGTCTGTGTGTGTGTCTGTCTCTACATTGTTTATAACCGCTCCAACTCAAAAAGTAATGGATTAAATTTTATAAAATTTGGTAGATAAGTCAAATGTGGCTTACCCTGCTACTGATTAGATTTAGTACGATTCATGAAATAACCTGCATTTTTTGCGAAATGGCCCGCTAAAATTGCCTGTATTCACTCTAACTGTAAAACTAATTCACCAAATTTCCCAATAATTGGTAGATAAGTCACTTACAGTTTATCCTGGAGCTGATTAGATTTTGGTACGACTCTAAAATAAAAAACCTGTTTTTTGCGATATTGCTGGCAAAAATCATCCAAATCTCAAATAAAAGACTACGTATGTTGAAACTCATCAATTAAATGCGTATATTATATGTAATTTTTGACGATAAAAAGAATTAGACCAACCCCATTACCACACGACTAGCCCCGTTCTCGAAATATTTTAAATTTTTTTCATATTTGCTACGTCGGTTTTGAGAATAAGTCCAGTTACTAAATGAAAACAAAAACTGAATTAAAAGCGTAAATTCAGTACATTTGCAATTAATTATGCTTATTATTTAGTTCAATTAAACTACATTTAATGAAGTATTAATGAAATAAAAAAAAACAATGAATTTGAGATTGCAGGGAAAGTCATGTGCAGGGAAAGTCATGGAAAGTCAGGGAAAGTCAGGGAAAGTCATGAAAGTCATTTAATTTTTTGTTCTGAATTAATAAAATCACTTTTAAAACGCATATTAGAATTTAATGCGCATTTCGGAAAAATGGAAAACTTTATTTTACTTTTATGGAGGTATATGTATTTTGTGTTGAGTAATTTTTTCAACAAAAACATCAGCAGTTACTAAACTCCATAAATTGCATCTTACATACTTTCATTTGAAATGACTAAATGTGGTTGAAATGCCTATGCAGCTTTCTGGAGCTGAAATGTTTATTTAGTGTCCAAAATCCTTCAAAACTGTAAAGGAGACTACTGAATTTTTAAATGAATACATTACTTAATTGCGCTACAGCTGTGTCAGAGTATATCCCTTATTTATTTAACATAACATTATATCATATTACGATATCAAGGATTTTAAAAGGCTAGAAACATACATGGTGTTATAGCACTCAAACTCACAAATAAAAGTCTTTAGAAAGAAAGAGGAGTCAAGGGTTGTAGGACAGGATTCCTTATTCATTTCACTTGACACTATATCATATTACGATATCAGGGATTTTAAAAGGCTAGAAACATACATGGGGTAACAGTACTCAAAGTTATGAATGAAAGTCTTTAAAAAAAAAGGAATCAAAGTCCTAAGACAGGAACTAGACAACATTCGAAAGAAGTGAAACCGGTCCATCAATGCTGCAATACAAGCATGATTCAAGATTTGGAACAATTCCTGTTAGTAAATTTTTATGTTGTTTTTGTTGAGACCCAGACCGTCCGATCTACCAGAAAGGTGTACGGTAACAGTTTGGACGGCCAGGAAGTGCCACCCAATTTAGACCCAGTGGGACAGGCATGCACAGGGACGGTACCCTCCTTCCTCTACCACCAACCTCTCGGAAGGACTTACGGACTCACAAGTAAATTTTATGTGTAAGGATCTGGTTTTTCAGCCTCGTGTTATTTGAGCTCATTATCTGAAAGTTTCATGACATTTACACGGTATACTGTCTTCAACATTAAGAACTTGCGAAATATGGTAGAAAATATATTTTGTTGTAAATTTAGCATCGGTTGTTTGCTTTGGTAAGTTTTAATAATAACTAAACTGGTTCAGTGATTGAGTACTGCACGGGGAATATGATTAGATAAATTGATTACAGAAAAGTGTGCCTGTAATTCTATAAAAAAAAGCTGTAAAATATCTTGAAATACAATCTCCTGAAAAACTACCTTTGCCTTAAACTTTGTATATAATTGTAATTTATTGGGATCTCAATATCATTTTTAAACTATTTATAAATGCATGTAGTAGTAGCTCAGTGGATAGAGCATCGATAATGTAGATAATGTGTGGTTCAATTTCCAAATCTACGAATAACTAACTAGCCGATGAAGCTACAGTTACTACTTACATGTATAAAATGAACTCTAAAAATTTGGGGTAAATATTAATATTTAAACTTGTCAAGGACAGGAAAACTAACTTTCTCAAAAAACTAAATTGCACTTCTTAATAAGTTTTATCTTAATTTACAATATCTGGTGCTTAGCGTTAAAAACAATCGTCTTAATTGAAAATCGGCTCAGCTGTTTTCTGCCCTGTTGTAGAGTTTCAGCCTTCTAGGTAACCCAGAAATTTCGGGTGGTTTCAGAGCGACTTTGTACCTTCCTACATGTTGTCCAATCCGGGGAAAAATCAAAATTCCGGCTCCAGTAGGTTTGATCAAGTAGTTGGTGCTATACGTACAAAAATTCATTTTTCTAAGAAACTGTGGATTGCCCCGTTTCAAAAAAGAAGCTCTGTAAAATTTTCGCCCAAGGGGTGTAAGATAAAATATTCGTCTACATTAGGTTCTGTCCTGTGCCGATACTTTAACCCCTATAAGAGTACAGCCTTCCAGGTCACCAAGAGATCTTCTGAAGAGTTTGTCTGAAAATACTTCGCAAAACCTCTATTTTATTTGCTCTCTCTCAGGGAGGAGGGGGGGGGGTGAATTCAGATTCTTTAGGTTATGTCACGTGACATACCATAAATGTACAACAATTCAGTCTTTTAGGTTACCGGTGGCTTTTAGAAGATCTGGAAAGACATAGACACTTCAGGCAATAATTATGTAGATATTTCCATACAATAAATACTGCAATTTAAATAATTGTTCCTAAAGTAAACATGATTGTTAATATAGGTAATCATTCCATGAATGTTTTGTAACTAAATATTAAATATATATAAATTTAATAAATAATGTATTTAAAATTAGAAAAATATTAATTATTGGCAATATATACTTCTAAATTTAATAAATATTTTTAGGAAAAGGTATATTTAATGACTCAGATCAAAATATGCAGCATCTCTCAGACGTTTTAATAAGCCACTTGTGCTTACTGAAACGTCTGGTCACAAGTGGCAGACGTATTATAGTATTTCCATTACGCATCACAAATACCAATAAATAAATGTCTTTTATGAAGACATTTTTACTCTGTCAGTATCATTTTATTACTTTCCTTATATACATAATGTATAAGAAAAGTATTGTGACGGAGTCGAAAATTCGAATTCGTGTTTTCGACCGGAGAACACGTTTTAAGCATCCCTGATCACGAATCAAACATTTTTGAAGTGATGTCTGTGTGTGTGTGAAAGTATGTGTGTGTGTGTGCGTGCGTCCGTGAGTCTGTGGAGACGTTAACTAACGAACGAATGGACCGATTGGAACGAAATTTAGTACAAAAATCACAATCCATAAATACTGGAAGTCTATTGTTTTTATACGCAATCGAATGTACAAAACCGCCCTAAATTTTCGAATGAAATATTGAAAAAATCGTCAAAAATCAAAACCGCCAATAAAGTTACGCAAATAGACATTTCTTATGCAATTTTTCTTAGAAAACGATTGACATAAATTTTAGAACGTTAACATAAACCGTTCTCGATATATTGCACATTTTTCAAAAAAACTATCAAAAAGTCATATAAAATACAAAAATATATTTCCTATTGAGAAACATGTTTATTTTTCATATGTGATACCATGCGATAAATTCGATGACATCATTCTCGTGGATCTAGCTCGTTCCATTCATAAAAAATATACTTTGTGTAATACTTTTGTATTTGAACGGCAATAGTCATTTATCTGCTGTGAGAATAACTTATTACTTCGTCCGTAACGCTTGGCGAGATTTTGGCGACGAATTTGGTGGAATGTCGCCAACTTGGCGACTTTTTAAGTGTTGCTAAATTAACGAAAAACTCTCCAAATGGATAAAAATGACGCCAAATCAATGAAAATGACGACTCATTGACGAAAATTCAATATCTTGGAAAGAATATAAATAACTACTATAAAAATAACCTATTTTTTTTACTGTAAAAGTAGTAAATTCATTGCATTATATAAGGAAAGTCATGTGCTGCCCACATCAGATTTTTTTGCTTTTACCTAAACCCCCTGGTCGTTTTTCTTTTCAATAGACAATTCCTTACAGCATCAGCGTTCTATAAAATCCATATAGAAACACATAATAATAAATTTTATGGAATTAAATTCTTCTTCACAGTCTGTATAAATAGCCCAGAGACATACCCATTGCTCTATATAAATAGCCATATTTTTCTGCGGGCGATTCAATATACGCCGCTCTATATCTTCTCCACTTTTATGGCTCCATTAATAACGCCAAGGATGAGTTCGATTGCCCCCAATACTGTTGGATCATATAATCAATATCCATAATTTTTTCGTCCCATGCAACGACAGACATAGTGAAAGTTCTCTTTTGTCTGTATCGGTTTGACTCTTGAACTTTAAAAAGGCCGGACCAGGGGGACACCCCTATGAGTTCGATTTCTACCCTGCGCATAGGGCATCTGCACTGCGTGAGGTGTGGAGCTGTTATGGTGGGCTCCTGAGCAGAAGAATATATAATTTAAGGGAGTGCTTAACCCATATTTCCTTATATTCCTAAAAATAGGACAGCACACATAAGTGGTCTTTATATAAATTATTTTGCATATTTTTATTCAATTTAAAGACAATATATTGTTTAAGAATCATTAACTATATATTTGCCTTCGTCGTAAGTTTAAATTAATGTTGGATATTTTTTATTAATTTTTTAAAATGGCGATTTTTTTTTACATTTTCAACACACAAGTTTTTTATAGTTTTGAGCTCCAAGAAAAAACATACATATACATTTATTAAGATAATATTCCATACTTTTATGCCAGTAGAAAAGGATTGCCAAAAAAAATTATCTCGAGGATTGTCCTATGAGATATATATCTGGAGGATGGACCATTGTCCTATTTTTAGGACAACCTCTACCGATCAAACTAATAAAATTTGGCAAGATTTTTGATTTTATGTGTATACATAGGCTTAGAGAAACACACATTTAAGATTTTATAAAAAAATATTAATTTTTTCAATACTTGGTACAAAATGGGTTAATGTTAGCTAATTTCGTGTAATAATTCAAGTATCGTAAATGATCAATATGAGAACTATGTATTCAGTAACAAACACGTTATTGTTAAAAAAAATTGTTAACAGTAGATGGATTTAAGTGCGGAAAATGGAGATAATATAATGAAACATTTTAAATTTGCGTTTAGATTAGGATGTAAAATACGTTTACTTACATTTTACTATCAGTGCACATGTAGTATATCAATGAAAATATGTTTACTTACTTTTTACTATCAGTACATAAAACATTTACTTACGTTTTACCAATAGTACGCATCCAGTATGTCAATGGAAAAACATTTACTTAAATTTTACTATTAGTACACATGCAATATATCAATAAAAGTATTTACTTACTTTAAACTATCAATACACATGCAATATATCAATGAAAAATATTTGCTTATTTTTTACTGTCAGTACACATGCAGTATATCTATGAAAAAATATTGACTTACTTTCTACTATTAGTACACATGCAGTATATCAATAAAAAATATTTTCTTAATCTTTGCTATCAGTACACATGCAGTATATCAATAAAAATATTTACTTACTTTTTACTATCAGTAAACATGCAGTATATCAATGAAAATATATTTACCTACTTATCAGTACACATGCAGTATATCAATGAAAATGCATTTGTCTACTTTTTACTATCAGTACATATGCAGTATACTAATGAAAAAAATATTGTTCAAGTGCTCAACATTGTATATCGAGTTTTTGAAGCAATGTTACGTATCAAGCATCAAGGAAAAGGAATTTAAATATCCAAAATGTACAATATGAAAGTAAGTATTCAATAGAGAACGCGTCATTATTACAAAAAAATTAATTAGTTGGATTTAATTACGCACAGTGAAGATAACATAATTAAACATTTTAGTATTACGCTTAGGTTGAAATGTGAAATACATTTAGTTATTTTTACTGCCATTACACATGTAGTATATCAATGAAAAATATTATTCCAGTGTTGAACATTATAGATGTCTGGTTTTTGAAGCAATTTCACTTGTCGAGCATTTCAAGGAAATGGATTAATTGATCACGTTTGATATAATGCGCTTATACGTGCATGGGTGTATGCGTTTAAAAATGTTTTCATTTTAATCAGTATCCTAAAATATATATTGACATCAAAATTTCTAAATCGATATTTTCCTGAAAACAATGCTTTCTCAATACTATGTCCTTCAAAATCGAGAATTACAAATAGTTGGCTTTTATTAGGAATAATGTAGAATATTAAAATTTTTGTCCTTATTTGCTGTAAGCTAAAGAGGAGAATATTTTTAAGTAATGCTCTTATTCATACATTGTGTCGAAGATATAATATCCGTCAAGGGGAAGTTTTTTTTATAATTATTTAATGAATTGGGCGTACAATGTGCTTAATTATTTAGCTCTGAATTCAGTAGTATAATGAGAAAAATTTTGATTAGAAAATAAACTTAACATATTTCTTTTCAGCATTACTAAATTCAACTAAAATAAGCCTCTTATTACGATTGGTATTACGCTGAATGCGATGACTTAAAATATGAAACAATGCAAGCCTTAAATAATATGCCGGAATTAGAAATGTGATTTTTAAATAATTCTTACAAGGCTTTCAAAATTAGAGATATAAAACGAATATTACACAAAATGTAATGCTAATCTGTAAATACCACCTATAGTATAATAATATTTCAATATGAAAAACAAATTTCTCCTTTTTTAACATTTTTTGCTCTTAATTTTTTTGCTTTCAAAGGTCAAGTTACAAAATTGCGAGGTAAACAATTATTCTTATTACCATTGCAGTTAACGGCTACTTTCTGTTGATAAGGTCTACTCATACTATAATTTATAAGTTCACACTATTCTTTAAGAGAATCAACCATAAAATGTATCATTGCAAACAGATTATGATACACACTGGAGACTCTAAATCGAACTATTTATTTAATATAAAAGCCCATGAAGCTGAAATGGAGAATAATTCAAGAACATCATATTTATCTTACATATATATTTTTATTGTTTATAGAGATACAAAAATAGTAATGTATTGAATGTTTTGTAAATGGCATTATTTTTCAAATGCACCAAGCATAATTCAAACAATGCACTCAATACTGGAATATTTTATTAAATACCAGAAGGCGAATGTATCGTGCTTTGAACAAAAACAAAATATGTATATAAGTGCACGTACAGTGTACAAATCGGATTAGTTCAGATCTTTTTATCTATTTAACATGTTATCTTATTTTCTTTATATTATAAGCTGATTATCTCGGAAAAGAAATTTCGTTCTGAGCTCATTATACTGGAAATATATTTTTAAGAGAGCAACATTTCTAACATGAAATGTATTCAGTTGGGATGTATAGACGAGAAATAAAATCCAGGGTCTTGTTCAATTCATGGAAAAAATTAATTGATTATTCGTCTGGACATATTATACTGTCAATTCGCAATTAAATGTATGGACGAGAAATAAAATCTAGGGTTTTGCTCAATTTATGGAGAAATTTATTGACTATTCACCTGGACATATTATACTGCCAATACGCAACTGAATGTGTAGACGGGAAATAAAATCTAGATAGTATTTAAATTTATGGGAAAATTCATTGATTATTCGTCTGGTCATATTATGCTGTCAATGAATAACGAAATGTATAAACAAAAAATAAAATCTAGGGTGTCTTTCAATTTATGGGAAAATTCATTGATTATTCTCCTGGATATATTATTCTGTCAGTAAGCAAATTGTCTGTTATGCATTCACATATCATTGTCTGTTATGCATTCAAATATTATTGTCCGTTAAGCATTCACATATTATTGTATGTTATGCATTCACATATCATTGTATGTTAGGCATTCAAATATCATTGTCTGTTAAGCTGTCACATACTATTGCCTGTTATGCATTCACATATTATTGTCTTATCTAAATACTCAGGTGTTGCTTTCCGATGTTTTGACTCTGGTGTGGAGGCTTCCTGGTCCCTTTCCATTTTTCGTTGTGGAACTAAAACATTGTTTTACTACATTTGACTTGTTTTACAAATTTTTAGACTTTCCCCCCTATTTGCAGAAATGGCTGAGATGGACCCTTCTAACTCAGAAAATCTGGGTCAACGGGGTCGCTCCCCCCCCCCCCGATCTCATTGTGTGGGCTATAGGGGGTTTCCTATACTAAAAAAATAGTTCGTGAGATATTGGCCTGAAGATAGACTGTGTAGACCATTTGTCAAGTATTGGTTGACCATTAGAGCATTTTACTCAACTAATGAAAGAAGCATATTAACTAACAATGCTATTACATTATCTAGCATTATATAAGAAGGTATTTATTTGTTTGTTCGCCTGTTAGTCGTATAGCGGAAAATCTAATCGACCTACAGATACGAAATTCGATACATTCATAGTTCGAGTCAGGTCCGGAGATATCCTGGAATGATATTTTAAAATTCGGATTAGTTTTTTAATTTATTTTAAAATGTAGCGCAGTTTTGAACGATATTTGTACAAATCGTTTTCCTTAGTAATCGGAAATATTGTCATAGAGTTTTTTTCTTGGCACTGCAGAAAAGATCGAATGAAACTATTTTTGACAGGTTTTAGAACCGAATTCGTTGAATAACGGCATTGATAAGTCAAAAAAAAAATTTGAAAATACATCGAAATATGCGTATTTCATGCGATTTCATTCATATTTTCTTCTATCGGAGAATTAAAGATTCTCCGATATCTTTCCGTTCGAATAAAAAAAGAAATATTCAAAGAATATGATTTGTTAAATTTAAATTAAATTTTCAGTGAAAATTCCTATAAATTTTCAAGTTTATCGTAGCACAGTAGAGGATCCCCATTTGTCAACCCTGATTCTTTGAAGCAATTGATTTGAATTCTTTCTAGGAATTTTGTCCTACGGATTTCACCAAAAGTTAACATATGGAAGGAGGAATGCTATGTCTCCGAAGTCGTGATGTCACAACAGTGCTGCTGATCAAAACACTGTTTAGCCACACAGGTCAGTGCCAGATTCAAAGTTTCCCAAATCCATGATTTTCACTTTGATGTTATAATTTAATAAGGTTTATTGTCTGATCCGTCTTATTTAGACTGCAATCATTGAATAGACAGGGACTCTTGCTATGTAAAAAAATATTTTCAGATCCATTTAGCTTTTCGTAATTCTGGATACCAGATTGCAGAGTACAAATTGGAATTTTATCTTTCTTATCTATTCTTTCGCAGCAGCAGGCGAGTTTCGAATTCTTGGCCCTCTTTGCGATTGGATAGTAGTTCTCTATTCAGTAGAGTTGCGTTAAATATAAAAATACTTTGAATACTGAATAATAAAAAGCGGTTTATTTTTCAACCCGCCACACTTTATAATTAATACAAAGTAATGTTATGGTTTATGTACGAAGAACGCCCGTGTTAGTTTGTCCGGTTTGCATACTCGGAATGCAGTTGCTTACCAACGAGTTAGTATATATGGAGAGAGCGCAGTCCAATCTGCTCCATGTTAGAAACATAGTCAAACATAGAGCAGGTGCTAGTGGTTGAGGAGGAGAAGGCCATTCATGATTTGGCAATTTATCGCCTAAACTGTGTCGTGTACCTTCTAGTTTTTTTTTTAACTTCTAGAGGATGACGGGGAACGGGAAGTTGTTATACGTGTTATACGTTACAGGATTTTAAAGAATATGTATGAAGAAAAATACGAAATAGGATTAGAATATTTTATTACCAAAACATTTTATTACTAAAGAATAATTTTGTTAATAAAGTCAATTTCGTAAAACAAATTGAACAACAAAGCAATTGCAAATAAAATATGATATGAAATAGATTACAAGTATACAAATTGAAGAATATGCATAATATAATTAAAAATAATTAAAAACTATATGGAAAAATTGTATACATGCCTGCGTAAAATGTAGAATTCTTCACCTTTATCTTTGAAAGTCGTGTTAGCAGTATCCATATATGCTTTGAGGCGTAATACGACTGAGTCATTTTTGCATCTAATTTATTTTAATATATTGTATACGTACTGTCAAATATAAAACAATGTAATATTTGCAATAATGAAATATTTGACTTTATTTATATATTTTTTGTTTATAAAATGACATTTCAGAATAAAATACAATATTATGTCTAAATTCATAAATAGGGGCTCTATTGAAATAGCCACGATTCATAAATTGTCAAAACGTGTTCGGAAGGTTTTTGCATATTTAATCGATATAGAATTTGGAAATTGTTTTAAAATGTTTTTCTATAAAGTATATATAGGAAATAAATAAGATTATAAAATATTATGGCACAAAATACAAAAATTGCATTTAATTATAATAGTTTCAGAGATTTGGTTGCTAATAATTCGTTTGAAAAATGCTTTAAATACATATTGAGAAATTTGCATCCAGAATTAAATAGACCCACATACCATAGACCCCGTAAGCACAATTACAGTGGGCTAACTCAATGTGGCATAAAAACATCAAATGTTGTACATATTAAATATTAAAAACTTATAGGAAAAATTTCAAATCAATCTATCCAAAATTATTTCTAAAAATTTTAAAAACAACTGAAGCATTAGGACCAAAATTATAATTAAAGCTATGTGCAGAATTAAGTTTTAATGACTTTTAAATAGAGTTATTTTTTTATTATATGCTTCTGCATTTGTAATGTAAAGTATGTAAGTGAAATGTATGATGTAAGTAAAAATATTTATATTGGTAGAGCTGTTTCTAGAGCAAGAAGCCTATTACTTAAATTATGATGAGGAGAATGTGGGGTTCTTTTAGAGTTAAGATTGCTCATTTAATAGATTGATAACACATGATCAAGAAGTCGGTGATTGAAATACTTCTTTGGGCAAGGCATATTTCTTTCTCGAGAACTAAACAAGAGTTGTTGTTGAGACCCCGACCGTCCGACCTACCAGAAAGGTGTCCGGTAACTGTTTGGACGGCCGGGAAGAGCCACTCAATTTAGACCGGAACCCAGTGGGGAAGCATCCACAGGGACCGTATCCTCCTTCCCCTACCACCAACCTCTCGGAAGGACCTACTGACCCACATGTTTAACGTGATCGTACTCCTCGTGAACACGGCGGCAGTTTTAGCAGTGGAGGGAATCGAACCCAGGCCTACCGAGTGCAATTCCCGCGTGCTAACCACTGGGCTACCGCGCCAAACTAAAGAGTGTAATACCAAAATACTTCTTGAAAACACTGGGAGTTTGGTAATACATCTTTTGATTTTTAATTTGTGAACAGGGGAAAATATATCTTTTTAATCGAGATGTTTATATGAAATGAATTCTAACCAGCATCGGCACTTATAGAATTTATCCGGAGTGATTCAAGGATAAGATTAACAACATCGACTAGTCTGATGTCCGCCTTTGTGATTTTGAAGTGCCCCCTTGTCATCCCCTATGGGCGTCCATGCTAACTATTAATACTTATTAAGTACGATTTACTCTGAACAAGAAATGAGATCATGCTCATATATCATATATCTTTATATAAAATGCACCGAAAACTTATGATGTAAAATCCAGCTGACATTTTCAATGAATGTAAACTATTATTATATTTAATTATGAACGTAAAATTTTATCATACGACACGTAACTCCCATTAAAACCGTTCCCCGTTAAAACTCCGATTTTTCTTCCCTAGCCCCCCAGTCTTGCGAGTCGCCAACCGTCGCCAAGTTCTACCTCGAAGGGAAAACATACGAGGATATCGAAAATAATTCTATATCTATCAGCAAAGTACTCCAAATGTTTTTTTAAAGTGTTAGAATGACATTATAAGTCTTTTGCAATATCACAAACACCAAAAATAAAGCAAAACTTCTAATTATACAGCATTAAAAGCAATGAAATTAATAGCCAAATGAAATGCACCATGCTAAAATCTAGCACAATTACTTTTTAACTATATTTGTAAGATATATAATGAAAACAAATCTTATCCATGAAAAGAGTAAAGCCCTCCTTGTACATGCTTTTACTTGCAGCCGTAATTACAACAGTACATAACCATTATTTTACCATTTATATTTCTCGAGTACGCTCTTGATCTGAAATTGCCATTGAAATGTACAGGGTCACAGTGGGGAGAAAACGCGTTCTCGGGAAATTCGTCCGTACAACACCTGTCTTTATCTTTGACGATGATTGCAACCCTTAAGCTCTCTCCATATAATATTACCTCGATGTCGCTTACTAAGAGCATACTGCAGACGAAGGCGGGTTTAGACATTTTTTAGGGTGTGCAGTTATTGATTAGAGTAAGATTATTTGCTTTTCACATATCAGAGTGCATTGCCCGCTACGCATCCAGTACGCCCTGCGGCCGGAAGCGAGAGTATACGGTTTGCTGGAGGAAGTGGATTGCATGTGTGCGCAGATTGCGTGTGTATCGTGAATTGCATACGCAAATTCCGTGTGTATCGCGGATTGCATGCACAGATTGCGTGTGCATCGTGAATTACATACGCAGATTGCGTGTGTATCGTGGATTACATACGCAGATTGCATATGTGTATCGTGGATTGCAGATTCAGTGTGTATCATGGACTGCATACGTAGATTGCAAACATGGGTTGTCGGTGTTCACTCCGAGGAAGTATATATAGTGACGACACTTACTGTAAGAAAGCTAATGCAAGCGTATAAATGGTGCAGCTGTCGTGGCATATTCGCATGTGGACATGGTTTTAAAGAATTTTATAATAGTTATGGTGGAAAGTTAATTAGATGTTTGCATCTTAATTCCCGGACAACTTCGATTATTCGTTCCATTTGAAAATATCCTTTTATAAGGTGTCTCAGGATTAGATAAATATTGAAAATAAATTATTATTTTAATATAAACCCACTATTTGCTATAATATTATGAAAATATACTTGAATAAATATACTTGTGGGTCTATATATATCGCAACATCGAGATGCAATATTGGCTTGCTATATATAAATCATGTTTTTTAATATACTTTTACCAAGAAATTTTCTAAATAAATGAAGTAAAATAATTTTCTACAGATTTTGCATGAAATAAAAGACACCCCTTTTAGAAGAAAAAATCAAATCTACTAGAAGAGGGTGATAAAATAAATAATCAAATTATTCTGTCTCCTTCTTTGTAAAGATTATTAACTCCTGTTTTCTCTTGGGGCACAATTTTAATTAATGCATTATGTTTATAAATTTTAATACAGTATAAAATATGCGTAGGATTTATAGCTAGATTTATCCAAAAAATGTTTTATTTTACAATCATGTATACACGAAGAGATGTGGTTAATGCATTTTTTCAACAAAGCCGCTGAAATGACTTTGTTACTGAGGTAGAACTAAATTCGATTAATTTTCACCTCAAACTGAGGGAATTTTTAGTTTTAAAGAAAGTTTAAAGGGGTTTAATATCTTATTTTTTAAAGTTGTTAATAGAAACATAGAAGCGTACGTATATATATATATATATATATATATATATATATATATATATATATAATAAAAGTTTAAAAATCCAATGAATGAATAGAGAGAACTTTCAACTAAAAAAAACCTAACATTACAAAATGTCTTACAAATAGAAGTATCAAACAGAGAATCATCAATCAAGTTTAAAATATAAATGCAAATCTCTAGTCATCAATCTGAAGGCAATCCAAAAACATCAATGGAAAGGAATCGATAAAATAATATCAAATAAAATCCAAGCATGAAAGCTTTACGCGTGGACAAGCGCTAGGCCTAATAATGAATTGTTCATTTCGATAAAACTCTTTATCAAGTCCAGATATTTTATAAAAATGAACACAAAATGCATGTTTCTGATATCAGTGATAGATTATATCTAAAAACTTTGATAACCTGGACAACATGCATAAAAATTGAAAAATAATAGGAAACAAGAATACCTGAAAAAACACTCCATACGTCTGATCCAGTAAGCCTTGAATTGAATAATGATACCATTATTGCCAATCTTAAAAAATAAAAGGTTGAGAACTGTTGTTGCCAATCGTGAGAAAGAAATAACAGTAATGTGAATAGACGATAAAAGGTGATATTCAACAATAAGAACATGTAAATATATTGTAATGCTTATTCAAAAGAAAGTGGATGTCCGGCTAAAATAAGATACTAAGGAGAGAATTTAAGTATAATCTACCATTCTTCGAAACTTTTTAACTATACTATGTACAAAATAAACAGGATATTTATATAATTTCCTAAGAATTTTAGTAATTTTAAGTTTAATAATATGCATAGCATGAAATTTTTTATCAGACAATCTATAAATTCTAAATTGCTGATTAAGTATAATATTTCAAAACAGTTGAATCCAGTTACAAGAATTAAAGGTAATAATTTATTACTGTTAAAGTTAAAAGATATTTTTTATCATATAAATTAGTAACTATTCTATTAGTAGGTTCAATAATAAGATTTAAGTCTAAAAAATTAATGTTATTACTAATAGTGGCTTCATTAGGAATTAGTTCCAAATTATTTGGATAGCAATAAATCTATATCTATGACACAGTTGTCTGTAAAGACCAAACAAATCAGATCATCAACATATCTGTAAATTTTATAATCTGTGGAAGTAAAAGATTTTTCATAATGATAAAGATATAAATTAGCTAATATTATGCTACTACAGCCACCTTGTGGAATACCTGAGACTTGTAAGTATAATTTATTACCTTGAAATTTATAATTATCTGTGGAAGTAAAATATTTTTCATAATGATAAAGATATAAATTAGCTAATATAATGCTACTACAGCCACCTTGTAGAACACCTGAGACTTGTAAGTATAATTTATTACCTTGAAATTTATAATTATAGAAAATAACAAAGTGAAGAAGTTTAGGAAATGTGGTAAATATAGTATGAGTAGTATGTAAGTTGTATAAGCATTGTATAGAGCTAAAATTACTACTTAAAGATCAGAGATCTTGATATTATTAAAAAGTTCTTTAAAATCAAAAGTTTGAAAACCAATTAGTTTATCAAGTGGTGTTAATTTATTCTTTAATTCTTTACAATTATTTAGAATAAGGTTGTTCTTGCTAGAAAAACGTAAATTACCATTTATTACATTTAAATAATTTAGAAGTAATTTACTCGCAGTAGTAGAATAAGTATTATGACTACTAGTTACTGCTCTAAATTTGTATATATATATATATATATATATATAATGCGTAATGTAATATGCGTAATATGCGTAATATATATATGTAATATGCGTAAGTGTTGATATATAAGCTCTGGTACTTGGATCGTTTTTCATTTTGCGTCCATTCTTTCTGCGTCGATGTTGTTCTTGCTCTTCTTGTATACGGGTGCCTTTGTCTATGCACATGTAGGGGACTTACCATTGTATTGTATTGGTACCGTGAGCGTTGCCCGGGCTGTTGAAGCTCCTTTAAACGGGAAGGGGAGTCGCAATCCTCCCCTGCCATTATATGCAGCGCATTTGACTCTCCCCTTTCAAAATTTTAACGTTTCTTACTTTTCACACGTATATATATATATATATATATATATATATATATATATATATATATATATATATATATATATATATATATATATATATATATAGTGGGAGAGAGAGAGAGAGAGAGAGTGAGAGCTTAAAACGGTAACTTTTTATTAGCTGTGACCGTTACTTCCTCCCCCCTCACACACACACTTATGTTCAGCAGTAAAATTTATAGACGGTGAAATCCGTTAGCCCTATCTAAAGGGCTAATATACAGGATGTCCCAAAAAGACTGAAACGCACTTTAATTTTTACCTGTTGGAGATACGTGGGCAATGTAAATTACAAAAATATTGAAAGTATGGTAGGAAATAATACTACATTAATAAAATTGTCCTCCCATTAATTTGTAAAAAGATACACTTTTTAAATTTTGATACGACCCCCTTAGACAAATTTGGTCAATCAGAAAATTTGCATTTTTAATGCAACAAGATCATTAAAAAACCGCATATCTGTATCATTAAAATCAACTGAATTATGATAACGGAAAACATCTGACGCCACTTTCGGTACCATGTGAAAGGCTGTTTTATCAGTGAAAATAGGGATCATAAATTGACGATGGAAATTGTTTAGATCAAAAATACGTTAATATGTGTCAAAATTTTTTTGTCACAAATGCATCTAAATAAAGCATTACACAGACAGAGATCATATAAAGCAGTGGTGCTCACTACGCAGCTGGGTATACTATATATAATCATTCAGTTTTATCTTTTTTGTGATATGTCACAAATTTACATTTCTAATTTGATATATGATCCCCATTTACAACTTTTAATTTTTAATTAAATATAACTAGCTCAATTTTAAAGATACAGATATGCGGTTTTAAACACTTTACAACATAGTTGAAAAGTGTTTATGACTTTGTCCATTCTGTCTGTCTGTCTCTCCGTTAGCACGATAACTGCCGTAAAATGACTTTAACAACATTTAATTTTAGTATGTTGTTCAGACGGTCTGTGGAACTTATGGGAATATAAATGACTAATATCACCCAATTATTTTTGGATTGAACCCGGGTAGAATAAATTGAAATACATCGAGCCCTATAGGACCTAATTTTTCACTAATTTTTTAAGCGAATTTAAAATTCACAAATTGCTTCGAAAGTTTTAGAAAATATTCAAATTATCCCATAAAATATATATAAAAAAATTTCATCAAAATATATTCAGTAGTTTTTTAAATAAAAATTAAAATAATATTTACACACTTTATATGAAGAGATCAAGCGACCATTATATGAAGAGGTCACATGACCCACTTCAAAATAAAATGTAGTATCCATATTGTGCTAAAATCATGATTTTTATAGTTATTTTTAATTCATATTTCGTGTTGCATCTGTCCAAAAGCCGATTTATTTTTGTTTAAATTCTGTGCATCTACATACTGAAACAAGGGAATTATAATATATTTGAGTTTAAATGATCATCAAATTTTGATTATTTCTACAACGAAGACTAATTTTCCCTTATGGAGAATGTAAACACCAAAAGATGTGGAATGAGTTATATAAGATTTGCTGCATTTTTTTAACGCAAAATTTTTTAGCTCCTGGAGTCTGCAATATAGCTGGTGCGAATGAAACATTCATTGATTTTACACAGAGAACGATTTTTTCGATGAAGTTTTAAGCATAGATTTAAATTACTTGTCTCCATTACGTGTCTCCATAGTTTTAAAATTTTAAATAAAATTAAATATTATAGTATTGTGATAGATGAAAGGAATGGAAAAATGTTTATGAGTGAAATGTTGCTTTCATAGATGGAGCCAGGCGATTTATATCTCGATGACGTCATTTGAATTAAGTTCATTTGTTTTCGATGAAGTTTTCAAATATAATAACTTATTGTAGTACAATGATAATTTTTAAAATATTACCGAGTAATATATCGCATTTCAGATGTGTTTAAACCAGGCAATTTATATTTCTTGGCCGTCATTTAAATGAAGTTCATTTTTTTGGATGAAGTTTTAAGTTTTAAAATATAATAAATTAATGTAGTATTGTCATAATTTTAAAAATATTACCGAGGAATATATCGCATTTCAGAAATGTTTAAAAAAATTGCATTGAAGTTGGAAATTGTTTCATAATCTATGTTTTATGCATGATTGATTTTTCTTGTTTTTGTTGCATTGAAAATAAAACATTTCTGATTGACCAAATTTATCTAAGGGGGTCGTATAAAATTTAAAAAGTGTAACTTTTTGAAATCTAATGGGAGGATTATTTCATTAACGTAGTCTCATTTCCTACCTTACTTTCAACAGTTTTGCAATTTACATTGCCCATTTATCTCCAACAGGTAAGGAATTAAAGCGCGTTTCAATCTTTTTGGGACACACTGTATAGCTTAAACTATATTCCACACAATCAACACATTATCCATGTAACGACTCCGAAGATAGGTTTTAAATGGAATGATGTCAAAATTGCATTCTCAAGTTCCTATAACACAGCCTTTCTAAAATACCAATAAAGGACTTCCCATAGGGGTATCATCAGTTTGCAAAAATATTTTCGTCGTGGAAACCAAAATATTAATCTGCGCGACAATGCTTATTACAGAAATGATTGCGTCGATAGACAAAATGGAAGTTTTATTACATTTCATTTTTTCACTATAATATAATAATATATTATATGATATACATATCAATCACCTCACCATAAGCAATAAGGAGACTGTCAATAAATTGCTGCATCGCTTAATACTAAAAAAAATTAAAAAAGGAAGAAAAAAGCCTAGGGGGATACGAAAATAATAAAAGGATTCAAAACACTGTCTCAGTGAATAAAATTATGAAAATCTATGATAAAATAAATAGAATAATTACCTGATTGTAAACTATATTATAAATAGAATAATTACCTGTTTTGAAAGCTACATCAACAAGACAATTAATTAGCTTAAAAATAACTAATACGATGGGAAAGAAGGAAGTATATATTATAGGTTGTAACTCGCAATCTGAAACTGAATCAAAGCGAAGTATCTAGCTACATGTTAATAAATGAGACGTTTATGTCCTATATGAAATAAAAATCTTAAATTATTAATTCCAAAATATTATATAATTAATGTACAAGACAGTCCATTAACTTGTTTAATTGTACAAGAATTAAAATGTGCTAACAATTAATAAATAAATATAAATAATCCTCATGGAACAATATACCACCGAGAAAAATTCCATTCCTGCTTCATTTTTGTGCAAGAAAATAAATAAAAGCATTCCAAAGATAGCAGCTAGAGGTATTTACAGCTCTCCATTAGTAGTTAACTTTACATAGATAGTAAAAATAACCAGCATCACTAAGGACATTTTAATCTATACAGTCGTTACAATTGCAGAAAGAAAAGATATCAAATTTACGGTCTGGTCAGTAAAATGTAGCAATTGTAAGAAGATGAGAAATTTGGAGACAAAAAGGGTCATTTAATTTTCACACTGGATATAATACTTAATGGCTTAATTTTCACGCTGGATATAATACTTTATGACCTAATTTTCACGCTGGAGCTCACGGTCGCCAGATGATGGTATAACTAAACGTTGTTAGTTGAACGTTAACTAGATGAAAAAATTTGTACATTTTATTCACTGCGATTATAGCAAAATATTATTTTATATTCTTAAAATATGAATGATAATTTAACGTATCCTTAATTTCAGTTGCCGCAATCTGCAATGTCATATCAGTTTTCTTTTCATCCACTGTATTCTTTATATATATATATACATTAATTGCCATACAAATTTGCGCACCAAGAAATAATTGTGGGATCGTAACGAAACTTGCCATGAAGGTACGCGTCAGGCAGATATGCAAATGATTAGAAATACAGCGTGATTGCGCTTTGCGGAATGCCACTAGAGGGCGTTGAACTTCGTTCTCCCTGACGCAGAGAAAAGATTCGCTGAGGCTTTTTGCCTGTACTTAATATGTTGCAGAGGGACGCTTTTTCATTAGGTATGCTCTTACGCCGCCATCGAAGATGATATGATCAGCTGTCAGATTTCGAGAGAGGAAGAATCTTGCGGATGATGGAAGCCCGGTGGCCAGCTTAGCCAGTAGTCCGCCACCTAGGCAGTTCTGATTTTACTGTGAGGAGGTGTTGGGACCAGTGGACGAGAGAGAGGTCGCATACACAGCGGTCAGACTCAGGACGCCCTCGGCAGACCAATAGTCGAGGAGACCGTCACATCACCCGACACGGACGCACAGCGCCAACTGCATCATTGTCCGCCATCCGGACACAGGCATCACCTTCATTGCGGACCCATGTGTCTGTCCATATCATCGCGACGCGGCTGGCTGAAGGACATTTGGTATCGCGGCACACATTACGTGTGCTGCCAATGACACCCACCCACCCACCGTCGCCTCCGTTTGGAGTGATGTCGCGCTCAGGGGGATTGGACCGCATCCGAATGGAACTTGCTCGTCTTCAGCGATGAATCGAGATTCAATTTGGACACTGATGGCAACCGTGTACGTGTGTGGCGGCCCCGTGGTAAACTCCTCAATCGTACCTTCTCTTTACAACAACACACCGTTCCCACAGCTGGTGTGATGGTATGGCGTGCCGTCGCATACGACACTCGATCACCTCTAATATTGATCCACGGAATCATGACAGCCCAGCGGTACGTTCATGACATTCTTCGGTCACATGTATTGCCACTCATAGCAGGACTCCCATGAGGCATTTTTCAGCAGGACAATGCTCGGTCACACACAGCGAGGATGTCACAGGAATGCCTCCTCCACATTACCACCCTGGCCTGCCCGAACCCCAGATCTTCCTCCGATCGAACATGATGGGATCACTTAGGACGGCACGTTGGACCGCCTACGAGTTTGATCGAACTACAACAACTGTGGAATGAGATGACATAAGACATCATACGGGACCTCTACGCTTAATTCCCGTGAATATCTATCTCATCGTGTATTCACGCCAAAGGTGGCACAGCAGGACACTAAAACCTCCATTCATTTATAGTTTTTCCTATAATAAATTATCCTTTTGATTTGATTTTGTATCACTTACTTATATCAACGTTGCACTCACATATATAAAATAAAATTTGGTTAAATTCTGAGAACTCTTTCATGGTGCGCAAATTTTTTGGCAATGAGCGTATATATAATATATAGAAAATACGATGTTCTTTATAACAAATGCTCAACATGTCGGGGCCGTCATTCATAAACAATACCTGTAGCCGAGGGAAAATATTGTGAACAGCACTGTGGAGAGGGGGGGAAAGCGAGCGGGCCCTTACGAGGATGTAAACCATGCCATTGGATAAAAATTATACAATGTAAAAGGGTGCTTGTTGCGTCACGCTCAATGTTACAAATGAAAGCAAGGGGGGAAATGACACCCCGAGAAAAGGAGAACCACAACCTGTGACCGAACGAAGACACTGTAAAGTAATGCAGCAGAGATGACTTAATAGCGACTAGAACAGATATCTTGGAGACGATGACTTAATAACGACACTTGTGCTAATACTCGGGCAACATTATGACTTATGCAGATACTACAGAGAAGACTTGATATACTAAGAGAATGAAATAAGTGCGAGTGTTGGAGTCAGCAGTACAATATGATCGACGAAGTTACGAGTGCATGCATTGCACTACGAGTTAATACTATGACGACATCAAATACGTGCTGCTAACAAAGTCCAAGACAGACTTGAAAGTATGTGTTCCTCAAATATTCACAGGTTATCAAGATTCTTTAGGCATAATATTACTGTTCTCGCATGCTATCTTCCTAAATAATTAGTAAGCAGAGTAATTAATGTAAATTATGTAATCAAGTATTTATGTTGTTAATAAATATTTTATTGTTACAGTTTAAATGGTGTGATCCATTTAGTATTATAATAATTAATAAGTCCTATTACGGGACTCACGCAAAAGGTAAATAATTGGAGGGTTATTGCGAACATAACGTAGTAGTAAAATAATGTTAATTCTAACTTTAAAGTTAAATATTTCTTTACAGTTGCCACAATATATATATATATATATATATATATATATATATATATTTGATGCCGATAATGGTTTAAATCCATTTGCTGAATTTTTCTGCTTGATGTTAATCTGCTCTTAACCATTTCTTGTACATTCACCATGTATGTTGATACAAGAAACAAGGGACTTAGTACTAGTATTAATTATATATCAAAAATTTCTTTGGATGTTAATATAATTTTAATATATTTTCAATTGGGTGCTGTTACAGACTTTACTACTATCGTGGCTACATCTGCTTGATATATGCTTGATATACAGAAGATTTCTCTTAACTTACCTTATCTGCGGAACAGGGAACGACGGGTTTAGTACCTGTTTAATGTATAACCGGCTTATTCTACTGCAATTCATTGGGAAACACTATTTTACATGTTCTCTACATGCACCATCATTTAATAGGGGATAAGTCACAAGTATTTTGCATATAACACGCAATTCAAATACTCACAATATATATATATAAATACATATATATATATATATATATATATATATATATATATATATATATATATATATATATATATATATATATATATATATATATATATATGTGTGTGTGTGTGTGTGTGTGTGTCCCAAAAATATTGATCTCGGCTTTTGTTCCTTAAATATTGATCTTGGACATATATAATAAATTACAACGTTGCGAAAAAAAAGGTACAGCATTTTATTAAGTCGATTAAAATTTTCAAAGAAATTAAATTTAAAGAAATACAAAATTTAAAATTTTATGCGGCCTCCGTACAAAAGCATTTCCAATAAGTAAAATGAGCCCTATACATTAATAAGGTGATGCACAAAATTTTCCACATTTTATCATAAAAAGTCCCAGAGATATGAAAAGACAAAAATGCTTATTTAAACCCCTTTCGATGCATCGGAATGGGTTCTCAGAAGGGAAAAATCATGTCAGCAGATCGCGTTTCAGGGATTATACACGAATTGCGAAAGAAAACAATGATTACAAAAATAACTAATAATTGTGTTATTTATTGGTACAAAAATATCTACACAGTTTAGAAATAATAACTTCACACAAAGATTACAAAGCTTATTCAAAATGATCCATTATAGATAAGAGGCAGATATTATTTGCATATGATGCATTTCTGCCTTGCGTCATTTTCACTCTTGCTGTAAACATTTACATTTTAATTTGTGATTATCTCCTCACCAAATTTGTTTAAACATATCTCTATGGCTTTTTATGGTAAAATGCTGAAATTTTGTACATCACCTTATTGGTGTATGGTGTACATTTTACTCAGTGAAAGTGGTTTTGTACAGGGGTCGTATAAAAATTTATATTTTGTATTTCTTCAAATTTAATCCCCTGAAAATATTTATCGAATTCATAAAATTCTGGACCTTTCTTTACGAAACTTTGTAATTTATTATATGTGTCTAAGAAGATCAATATTTAAGGAATAAAAGCCGAGGTCAATGTTTTTGGACACCCTATATATGTATATATATATATATATATATATATATATTATATACATATATATGTATATATATATATATATATATATATATATATATATGTATATATATATATATTAATTATATACATATATATATATATATATATATATATATATTGCTCCCAATGCTGCGTGATCATATAATCAATAACCATAATTTTACCGTTCCATGCGCCTTCCGCTAAAGTGAAAGTCCCCCTTTGTCTGTATCGGATTGACTCTTGAACTTTAAAAAGGACGGACCAAAGGACACCTTTAAATTTGCTTTCTATCCTGCGCATAGGATGCCTGCAGCTGCAGTGCGTGAAGTATAGGACGTTCATAAATAGAGCATTAGATAAAGAGTTTATGATTTATTTAGGATGATATTATCTAAATATGCACTAAACATATATAAGGTTAATCATAAATATTGAAATATTAAAGCATTAAATAGAAGACTTTTTAATGTTTAAAATATCTTGTTAAAGGCTGTTGGATTTAATTACGGAAATAAGAGGATCATAGCATAATTGAAAATTACTTTAATTTTACTCTCAATATCCGTATACATAGTACATCTAAAAAAAAGTGCATAAATACCCAGTGTTGAATACTAGATTTGCATGCAAAGTTTTTGAAGGAGATGCACATTTCAATCACGACAGATCAAGAGTGAAATTGATTATATATCATATGCTTATTAGTACATACTCACAGAACCGGAACACAGAGTGCGCTATTAACCTTAGAAAAATGCTCGCATTGAAAATATCCCTATTTATGGGCTAATTTTGGTTCTTCTTATGCTTCAATTATTTTCTTTTTAATTTGCCTTCCACCTAGATCGTCCGACCTACGGAAGACTATAAGGTATCTAATAGGACGGTCACGAAAGTGGCGTCGAATTTAGACTGGAATCCAATGGGAGTTTGAACCACAGTGACCGTATCATTCTTACCCTAACCTAACCCATCATCTCTCGGATGGATTTTCAAACCTACAGATTCATGTGTTTATACTCTGAGTGGAACTGGAATACTTTTGGACCATGTCGAAACGCCCTAATCTTTAGAGATGAATTGTTCAAGCTCCATTGTACGGAACATGACTGCCCTAACCGGGAATCGAAACATGTATTATCGTACTATCCAGCTGGCACTCTATTGTTGATACTGGGGCGGAATTGCAAGAACTTATCGTCGAAGTGGAGTCTGCGTTCTTCAACCTCTAATGTCAGATTGGCGTGCAACTGATAATCTGGCTGACCACCTTCTGCTATTTTTTTCTTCAGGTTAGCCTCCAGATACTATTTTAACACTCCAAGTTAGCTTTTTACTTAGTCGCTGGCCTTCCGATTTGAAATACACGCTCAATATTACAAAGTTCATTGGATCCGTGCTAGTTAGAATAGGTTGGTGACTTTAAGATCTCCTATATCTTTGCACTAATCGACTCCTATATCTCTGCACTAATCGACTCCTATATCTTTGCACTAATCGACTCCTATATCTTTGCACTAATCGACTCCTATATCTTTGCACTAATCGACTCTTATATCTTTATACCCCATTCTTGTGTATTTTAAAAACCATCGGGAATCGAACCACGGATATTCGTAATAGTCAGCTAATGTTCTACCGTTGAGCACCTGGGATGATATTACAAGATTTTATAGTCGAACTGGAATCTTCACTACTTTCTGTCTTAAGACGTTTACTTTGCCTAACCATTTCTCTTCTTCTTCTTCGACCCAGACCTCCCGACCTATCCGAAGGTGTAAGTATCTGTTTAGACAGCCGGGAAGTGTAACCCAATTTAAACCGGAATCCAGTGGGAGAAACATACACAGGGACCGTATCCTCATTCTCCTACCACCAACCTCTCGGAAGGAAATAAGTATTTATATGTTTAACGTGATCGTACTCCGCGTGAATGAGGCGACAGTTGAGGTAAAGGAGGGAATCGAACTCAGGTTGCCCCGCGTGCTAACACTGAGCCATTCTTCTTGCCCCCTCCCTCTTTTTTGCATTTTTATTTTCTTCTTAACTTATTTAATTCTTGTATTTCGTTTTTCTGTTCACGTTGATTTACCAAGTAATCTCATACCTTTGACATTTTTTTATTCGCATCGTTACCTTTTTATTAATTTTTCATTTTATTTTTGCCATTGCCATTTTTTTTTCTATTCTTCCCTCAGTTTCCTCAATTATTTTCCCAATTTCCTCTTTTCTGTTCTTCCTTTAAATCTATTAAATTTGTCTTTCTTCTTCTCTACATCTTTAAATATAGATTATTTTTTCTGGTCAATATTTATATTTCTTTGTTTTTTCTTCGCTTTTTTTCCCCTTTTTTTACCTTCTGCTGTGTTCTTTTTTCTATTGTAATCTCCAAAAAACTAAGAAACATGCTCTGTTTTAGAAGCTTCACCCGTTCCTTTTTCACATTAAATCGCACATGATTTTTGTAATAATAAAATATTAAATTTACTTTAAAAATCAAGTAATTTCTATTGATTTAGGTTGCAATTGTACCATATTGTTTCACACAAACATAAATCATTTAATCAGGCATAACCATGTCTAGGAACAAAAGGCTAGGACATATTTTAAGTATGCTCAATTAGTTTGTTCGTCATAGACCATGAACACTAGGGTTATGTTTTCCCAATATAATAACACAAATAGAATTCGGAATGAAATGGATAACAATATACATTAAGCATAGCAAATCTGCTAAAAAATGTATTTCCAAATAATCCCATTAAATTCCTTGTTTTCACGTCCCTAGCGTCAAACAATTTCAATTTTATTCGGAAAACAGATTAATGCAAGTTTGACGCATTTATATTTTTCAAAATATTAAGGTCGTAATTAGGACATGTTTTAGCTTGTTAATATTTAGAAAATAAATAGCGTATGAACCGCCACCACTTATAGTTTAATGCACATACATGAAATATGAACATAAAAAATACCAAAATAAAATAATACGTAAATTATATATAAAAAAGTATATATTTAGTTTAACATATTCACATATTAAAATAATTTGTTTTCCTTAACAGCTGGTGACGCAAAACACAAGGAGGCTAAATAGGAAATTTAGTCAATATATAGTTTTTATATTTAAAAGTATACAGAATCCTCTGATTAATTTATAGTTAGTCAGTTGTGAAAAATGTAGTTTATATTAATAAAAAATAATTCACTAAAGTAAGCATAAAATACCGCATAATTATTCAGAATGTTAGAATATTGAATATTAGCGTTTATTAAACAGTTATCACTTACAAGTTTTATTTCTGTAACTACAGATATCAACTATGTCATGCTATCGAGCGCAGAATAAACACAAACATGTCTATATAAGTTGTTGTCTGCAGTAGGAGCTCGATTATAACATTCGACGCTCCTTTAATCGAGTTCTGTGTGTATGCTTCACCTGGGTATTCCGAAAACAGACACGAGAATGCATTTTATCACAAGTACAGGGCGTAATATACAGTCAGGTATCCTAGTACTTTTGCAATAAAACCTATACTTTGTGAATGTTTGAGATACCTGCCGATATTTGTGAACACTACCTTGAGCAGTACTACTTATGTTAAGAATATTGTGGTTTTTATCGATCATTTATTACTTTCCTTATATACATAACACATATGGAAGGTGCTGTGACGGGGTCGAAAATTCGAATTCGAATTTTCGACGGGAGAGCACGCTTCAAGCATCCATGATCACGAATCAAGCATTTTGAGGTGATGTCTCTCTCTCTCTCTGTGTGTGTGTGTGAAAGTATGTGTGTGTGTGTGTGTCAGTGAGTCTGTGGAGACGATAACTGACGAACGAATGGACCGATTCAAACCAAATTTGGTACAAAAATCACAATCCATAAACACTGGAAGCCTATTGTTTTTATGCGGAATCGAATGTTCAGAACCCGCCTTAAATTTTCGAATGAAATTTTGAAAACATCGTCAAAAAGTATTGTGACAGGGTCGAAAATTCGAAATCGAGTTTTCGACGGGAGAGCACGTTTCAAGCATCCCTGATCACGAATAAAACATTTTTGAAGTGATGTCTGTGTGTGAAAGTATGTGTGTGTGTGTGTGTGTGTGTGTGTGTGTGTGTGTGTGTGTGTGTGTGTGTGTGTGTGTGTGTGTGTGTGTGTGTGTGTGAGTGAGGCTGTGGAGACGATAACTGACGAACGAAAGGACCGATTCGAACGACATTTGGTACAAAAATCACAATCCGTAAACACTGAAAGCCTATTGTTTCATACGCAATAAAATGTTCAGAACCCCCTAAATTTTCGAGAGAAAAAAATCGTCAAGAAATCAAAACCGCTGATAAAGTTACGCAAATAGACATTTCTTATGCAAATTTTCATTAGAAAACGATTGACATAAATGTTAGCACGTTAACATAAACCGTTCTCGAGATATTGCACATTTTTCAAAATAATTATTAAGAAGTCATATAAAATAAAAAAAATATTTCCTATTGAGAAACATGTTCACTTTTCATATGTAATACCATGCTATAAATTCGGTGACATCATTCTCTTGGATCTAGCTCGTTCCATTCATGAAAAAAGATACTTTGAGTAATACCTTTGTATTTGAACGCCAATAGTCATTTATCTGCTGTAAGAATAACTTTTATCCGTCCATAACGCTTGGCGAGATTTTGGCGACGAATTTGGTGGAATTTCATCAACTTGGCGACATTTTTAAATGTTGCTAAATCAATGAAAATCTCGCCAAACGGATAAAAATAACGCTAATTCAATGACGACATGGAAAATGACGACTCATTGACGAGAATTCAATATCTTGGAAAGAATATAAATAACAACTATAAAAATAATCTATTTTTCTTACTGTAAAAGTAGTAAATGCATTGCATTGTATAAGAAACGTCATGTGCTGCCTACATCAGATTTTTTAATTAAAATGGTATGTTAAACAATAAGCATATTTAGAAAACATAATATCGAATGCCATTTTCTTTTACCAAGGAAAATATCCGGTGTATGAATTTTCAACCGAAGTAATATCCCTGTTATTTAGAATTATTGGTATTAAAATTAATCATTTATATGTCCCAACAACTGAAAAATATTCATTTTTCATTTCATTTGTGGAATAATATTTCAATAATATGCATTTTTACAACATCCATTTATTATGCTTAAATTTTGGCCATCTCTTTTAATAGATTACATTGCCTGGTAAATATAAATGTTCTCTGCCGTATAAAGACGCATTACATCTTTATATATTCATTAACATGTAATTAATTTGTAATCATTTCAAATCATTAGTCGCTATAGCCGGCATCGAAACAATAATGGTAATGAATTGAATGTGCTACGCCATTATGTCCAACGATCGAACAGATTAGATTAACTTTCCCAGGAAAGACATTTCAAACTAACGTGTGAGATTCGATGTTATCCTTTGGTCTAACTGTCTCACCTCTGTCTTGTTATGATTAAGGAGATGATTTAATCTCCACTGCCATGCATATTATCTCTGCCAGTCAGTCATACATAGGTATATCGAAAGGAGAGATAGAAGAATGTCTTTCTAAGTGTATTAAACGGTCTAAGTGTGATTTTCCTTCAAAACTCAGGAAATAGTTCGAGTTGTCAGTTTGATTTGAGTTTACGAGATCGAGTCCAACCTGCAGACATGGATGTTGTGGTGCTCATTAAGGACACAGTGTATTCTTCCCACTCTGGTGCTCAGCGTTATATGACAGCAATAAAATATGACAGCATGGTCCGGTTACTAAAAATTAGTGACTTATTGGACGAATAAAAGTGAATTTAAAAAAAATCTTGGTCATTAACAAAATGATACATAAAATTTTGTTTTGTCAAAATACCAAATCAGAAACTTTTCAAAACGAAAGATTCTATATACTACTTGAAAGCAGTATTGCTGCACTATGTAAATTAAAATTTTCACATAAAACCATATCTCGGAACAAAGAGATCACGAGTTAATTAATGTAACATACATAGCGCATTTTTAAATCGCAGACAAAAAATATTTATTGTCAACGAAATAAAAATTACCTCGTACAGTTTCTTTCAGAGAAAATAACAACAAAATAATTGCGTTTTTAATTTTTATAGTTCAAGATAATAATGTTTAATATTAATCTTAAATAATCCTGATGAAGTCTTTCACTTATGCATAATAGAAAATTGTATACTAAAGAGGATGAGAGGATGATATTTACAGACATTAAGTAGACATTCGTTTCAAAAGTCTTTCAAACTTTAATTTAGGGAAACTACCACAGGCATGTTTAAAAATGTTGAAAATGTTGTAAACAAGTGTAGAAGAAAAACGTGATTTCGCGCAAAACACATTTTACATTCTCTCAAGTGAAGGTAAAAAAAGTTGTTTGGAAATAGTTGTGGAACTCATCAAAGGCGTTACGAGGGGAAAAAAGAGAAAAATAATCGGCACGCGTGAGGAAAATAAAAGACATAGTTAAGTATTTTTATACTACACTGGTGTCCAAAATTCAAGTTACAAACACATTTTTTGCAATGATTCAAAATAGTTACGACTATTATAAAAAAAATTGATGTCATATATTAAATTTAGAATGGTAGTAAATGTTATGTAAGCATCCAGTGTTTGTTTAACGGCTAAAAGGGTACATTTGGTAAGAAAACGTGAAATTGACCGTTTCCGAATCTGACACTTTCATCTATAAGAGTGTTTTTATTGCAGGAAAAATCACGGTACGGACTGATTTCAATTAAAATGAGTTTTCGTAATCGATTAGACGTTGGACAGAGATGGAGAGCAGTGGGCATACTTGAAACTGGGCAGGCTTGAAGCTGACCAGTCTCAAGCGGAGGTCGCTCAATGCTTACGAGTGTATCGAATGATGATATCCGGATCATGGCACCAATTCCCAACAGAAGGTACTATCACCAGGAGATCAAGGCCGCCCAAGAGCAACTATAACTCGGAGGATCGATACGTGGCATTAAATGCCCGACGCCATCGAGAGATGACAGCTTGAGAGCTCTCTCAAAACCTCGCTACTACGTCTGGAACAACAATTTCTACGCGCACTCTATACAACTGTCTAGCAGAGAAGGGCCTTTACACCCGGTTATCAGTTGTCTGTGTCCTTTCAACAGATCGCAGTAGAGATCCATCTTTCCTAGAGCCAGGCATACCATTCTTGTACACAGCAGGATTGGAACCGTATCCTCTTCAGAGATGAATGGCGATTCAGTACGCAAAGGGATTCCTGACTAGTCTTCATCTGAAGAGAGCCTGGGGTCCACTATCGTCCCTCCACAGTAAGGGAAATCGACCACTTTGGTGGAAGTGGAATCCTTATGTAGAGAGGCATCATGTTGGACGGTCGTATACCACTGCAGATCTTCGATGCATGCACTGTGACCGCACAGCGCTATAGAGATGAAGAGGTCCTTGAACCTTATGTGACGCTTTTCCGGGAAGCTGTCGAAGCGGACATTATTTTCATGGACAATAACGCGAGGTCACACAGAGATTAACTTGTCGACGATTATCCGGAGGAAGAGGGTATTCGCCGTATAGTGTGGCCAGCCAAGTCGTCGGACCTAAATCCTATACAGTATGTTTAGGATGCTCTAGGAAGAGCCATTTCATGACGTTAACCCCTTCCCAGGACCCTCCCGGCGTTAAAATCCTCGCTTTCAGAAGAATGGTATTTTTTGCCACAAGCTATGATTAACAACCTCATTTGCAATATGAGGGCCCGCTTTGTGGCTTGCAAAGCCGCCATACTCCTTATTAGCCAGACCATTCTGGAGATGTGATGTATCAAGGTATGGGCGTTTTTGGTCTCATTTGCATATCGCAAAAAATATACCTCCTGTTTATTTTGTTATGTTACTATTGGCTGTCTCATAGTATGGGACATCTGTGTACAAAATGCCATTACAATAATCCAATTAATTCTCAAGATATCACATGTTTTGTGTTTGTAACCTTAGTTTTAGACACCAGTGTGTATAGTCGCTTGGAGAACACTGGCTCTAAATTCAACCTACCCTACAGTTTACAGTAGATGCTTTAATTAATGAAAATTAATGAAAATTAATAAATAAAATAAAATAGGAAACAGAATAAAATATAAAATAATAAATAAAACAATAGATAACAAATGAAATAAGAAATAAAATAATAAATATAATAGCAAATAACAACTAAAATAATAAATCTATGTAAGTGAAATTGAAAATCTGTCTATGTGTTTATTTGTGAACATATTTCCATCTTTATTTGCCTCATCATCACGTGAGAACGACTGCACCAAATTAGATGACATTTTCAAGATAATCTTGCAATATCCCCACTTAAAATATAGTCCATGACTTGAGTTTTTATGACCAGGGGTTATTGAGATATTAATAAACAAGAAAGTTCAATCATACATAAAACATTGATTATGAAACACTTTCCAACTGAAATTCAATTTTTTGCTGTTACAAAAAATGCCTTTGATAAAATCAATCTGAAAACTTCATGGGAAAAAACAATGCTAGTTACACAAAACGAACTGTAGCGGATGTATATATTTTGCGATAGATGATGATGAAAATGATATCAAGAGATGCCATAGCAAATAAAATACCGCGCAGAGTTTTTCATATATTAGAAAATTATTACAGAACTGTTGATAGACATTAGAAACAAACAAATTTGCACAGTGCGAATGTCTGATAAATATTCATCTGATTCATTGTACACAGTAAAATATTGGCATTCGTATATTTGTGAAACAACAACAAAAAAAACACTTTGTGTATTCTCCCCCACCTATTCAATCAATACAAATATTAATGTATTAGAATTTTTGGCTAAATCGTGATTAATGTTCCCATTAGATTTATTTATGCATCGATTCAAATGTATTTTATTTTTAGTCTGATTTTATATACATTTTCCATCTCTTCGACAAAAAAAACAAACAAGCAAGATCAATCATGCATAAAGCATTGATTATGAAATACATTCCAACTGCAATGCAATTTTATTTAAACATCTCTAAAATGCGACACCTTCAGCGGTAATATTTTTAAAATTACCACAATACTACAATAATTTATTATATTTGAAAATTTAAAACTTCATCGCAAAAATGAACTTTATTCAATCGACTCTTATATAAGAGCAGTAAATATTTCATTCATTCACTTTTATTCCATTCCTTTCATTCATCACAATACTACAATAAGTTATTTTACATGAAAACTTCAAACCATGGAGGTAAAAATAATTTAGCTCTGTGCTTAAAACTTCATCAAAAGAGTCTACTATAAAATCATCCGCATCTCCATGTAAAATCAATATATGTTTCATTCATATTAGCTATATTGCAGACTCCAGAGCTAAACAATTTTGCATGAAAGAAATTCAGCAATTCTTTACAAGTCATCTTGCAGCTTGATGTGTTTACATTCTCCATAAGTGAAAAGTGGGTTTCATTGTAGAAATAATCAAAATTTGATGATCATTTAAATTCAAGATATTGTAATTGCGTTGTTTCAGAATATAGATGCACAGAAATAAAGCAAAAATAAAGCGGTTTTAGGACGGAAACTACACTAAATGTGAATTAAAAATAACTTTGAGAATCACGATTTTGACACAAGATGGATGGCATTATTGTAATTGCGTTGATTCAGAATATAGATGCGCAGAAATTAAGCAAAAATAGAGCGGTTTTAGGACGGATATAACACTAAATATAAACTAAAAAGAACTTTAAAAATCACTATTTTGACACAAGATGGATGTCGTATTTTATTGCGAAGTAGGTCACGTGATCTCTTCATATAATATGCGTGTAATTATTATTTTAATTTTTATTTAAAAAACTACTGAATATATTTTGATGATTTTTTTTTCATATATTTTATGGGATAATTTGAATATTTCCTAAAACTTTCGAAGCAATTTGTGAATTTTAAATTTGCTTAAAAATGTTTGAAAAATTATGTCCCACAGGGTTCAATGTATTTCATTTTTTCAATCCGGGTTCAATCCAAAACTAATTGGTTGATATTACTCATTTACATTCTCATATATCCCACAGATCGTCTCAACAACATACTGAAATTTCATTTTGATTAAGTCAGTTTTACGGCAGAATGAACAAAGTCGTAAACATTTTTCAACTATGAAAGTGTAAAAAGAATAATTTAAACTGTACAAAAATATGCACCCAGTAGTCCTATAGAATTAAGATATTTAATTGACTGATAGAAAATGGAAAGGTTTTATTTGTATTCCATAAAGAATTTTATTTGCGAAAGCTTACAGCTGTTGGATTGGATTACATTGCATAAAAACTTGAATTATACAGCGTCAAAATTGCAATGCAAGTATGACTAATTTGATTGGAATGTAAATTTTAAAGTAGGTTCCAAACCATTTTGGTCTTGCACACAATATACATACACATAGCTCTTCACTAGTACCCGGAAAAAAAACCAAGCGTCTATTGATCGGACGGGCCATAGATTAAACCGTTTGACCACAGGTGGACCTTGAAGCTCACACAAAGTCTCTATAAGAAAAGTATCAGTGTTTGCGTTCGCAGGAAATATTTAATTGGCTTCGAAATCAATGCATTTCAAAAAGAAAACAAATTAAAAGAAAACAAATTATAAGAAATCTCAAGGAAACATTTGAAAATGTAATATACTCACTTGAAATCCTATAAAAATTTTTTAAAACTTACTTTTAACATATTGAACGTTTTAATTGAACAAAATAGGCTTTGTGTGTAAACAGCAGTTGCCATGTTATTACATTCCTTATATGCATAGTATAATATATAAGGGAAGTATTGTGACAGAATCAAAAATTCGAATTCCTCCCCTTCAATTTTCGAGTGAAATTTTAAAAAAATCAGCAAAAAATTAAAAACTTTAATAAAGTTACGTAAATAGTAGTTTCTTATGTAAGTTTCCCTTAGAAAACGATTGACATAAACTTTAGAATGCTAGCATAAACTGTTCTTTAGATATTGCACATTTTTCAAATAGATGTATAAAAAAATCACATAAAATTATTAACTATTGTGAAATATGTTCACTTTTCATATGTAATATCATACGATAAATTTGGTGACGTCATTCCCGTGGATCTAGTTCGCTCCATTCATAAGAAAAGTAAGTTTGGGTAATAGTTTTGTATTTGAACGCCAATAGCCATTTATCTGCTATAGGAATAACTTATTACTCCATCCATAACGCTGGACGAAATTTTGGCGACGATTTTGGTGAAATGTCATCAACTTGGCAACTTTTCGTTAATGTTGTCAATCTAACGAAAATTTCTCCAAATTGATAAAAATGACGCTAAATCAATAAAAATTGTGACTAATTGACGAAAATTCAATATCTTGGGAAAAATATGTCTACTATAAGAATAACATGTTTTTCCGTCCGTAACGTTTGGTGAAATTTTGGTGACGAATTTGTTGTAATATCTCCAACTGGCTGACTTTTTAAATGTTGTCAAATTGACGAAAATGTCACCCAATTGGTATAAATTCACTAAATTGATGAAACCGAAGCTAAATCAGTGAAATGAAAAAACTAATTGAGTTCAATATCTCGGAAAGAACAGATAGATTATAAGAATAACCCATTTCTCTGTCCATCCGTCCAGCTGTCCGTAAAGCTTGGCGAGAAATTTAACGGGATTTCGTCAACTTGGCGACTATTTTAGATGTTGCCAAAGTGACAAACATGTCACCAAATTGATAAAAATGACACCAAATGAGAAGTTCGCAAATTCTGATATCCGCCATATCTGTATGACGGACATAGCTTCTAGTATATAAGAAATGCTCTTCTCTCCGTTTGTCTGCAACATTTTCTAATGCATTTGGCGAACTTGGCGAATAATCTAGCGACGTATCGCCAACTTGGCGATATTTCGCCCTAGATTGATGAAAATATCGTCAAAATTGCAAAACGGACGTTAAATTAAAGAAAATTACGCCAAATTCATGGATTAATTATTAAAGTATTTTAACATTTATATGCACTATATCCCTTATTGAGGATGCTATCAATATTGTTAATTGTTTATTTAGTCTTCTCCAAAATACAAGTTAACTGGGTACTTTGAAATAGATTTACATGTTGTCATCCGGAAAATCGTCAAATGTACAATTCAGTGTTAGAAACATAGTACCATGGATCTTATACATTATTTTTTTACTGTAAAAGTAGTAAATTCATTACATTATATAAAAAAGTCATGTGCTGTACATATCATATTTTGTACTCAATAAGCAGACACGTATAGCGAAAGACCGTAGAAAATGATAAGATCATTGAGTTAAAAGAAGGATTTAGAATCAAACAAGAAAGATCAATCATGCTTAAAGCATTGATTATGAAACACTTTCCAACTTCAATGCAATTTTATTTAAACAAGTGTAAAATGCAATAAATTCCTCGGTAATATTTTGAAACTTATCACAATACTGCATTAATTTACTATATTTGAAAACTTAAACCTTCATCGAAAAAAATGAACTTCATTCAAATGACGGCATTGAAATATAAATTGCCTGGTTTAAACATCTCTAAAATGTTATACATTCCTCGGTAATAGTTTTAGAATTATCATAATACTACGATAATTTATTATATTTGAAAACTTCATCGAAAACATCTGAAATTAATTCAAATGACGTCATAGAAAAAATAACACGCCTGGATCTCTCTATAAAAACAGGATTTCATTCATAACTTTCTCCCATTCATTTCATTCATCACAATACTATAATAATTTATTTTATTTAAACATTTTATTTAAGACCATGGAGCTACAAATAATTAAACTCTATGCTTAAAACTTCATCGAAATAAATCGTCCTTCTCTTGATAAAATCAAATAATATTTCATTCATATCAGCCATGCAGACTCCATGGACTAAATTATTTTGTGTTAAAAAAATACAGGAATTCTAATACAACTCATTCTACATATTTTGCTGTTTACATTTTACATAGGTGAAAAATAGGCTTAGTTGTAGAAATAATCAAATTTAGATGAGCATTTAAACTCAAATATATTGTCATTGCGTTGTTTCAGTATGTAAATGCACAGAATTTAAGCAAAAATAAAGTAGTTTCAGGACGGATACAACACTCAATATGAATTAAAAAGAACTTAAAAAAATCACGATTTTGAAACAAGATGGATGCCATATATCATTTTGAAGTGGGTCATGTGATCGTTTCATATCATGGTCACGTGATCGTTTCATATAAGAGGTGTAATTATTATTTTAATTTTTTTAAAAAAACTACTGAATATATTTCGCTGAATTTTTTTTTATATATTTTATGGAACAATTTGAATATTACCTAAAATTTTCGGAGCAATTTGTGAATTTAAAATCCGCTTAAAAAATGTTTGAAAAATTAGGTCCCATAGGGCTCAATGCATTTCATTTCTTCAACCCGGGTTCAATCCAAGAGTAACTGGGTGATATTATTCATTTATATTCCCATAGGTTCTACAGACCGTCTGAACAACATACTAAAATTTCATTTTGATTAAGTCATTTTTACGGCAGTTTTCGTGCTAACGGGCAGACAGACAGACAGACAGACAGAATGAACAAAGTCATAAACACTTTTCAACTTTGTTGTAAAGTGCTAATTAAAGAATTTATTGTAAGCGATGATATTAATGGGTTCTTATTATAAGTCTTGATATCTCTGTATTCTGTATACTAATGCATTTATTGTGGTGTTCTTCTACTTTGAGATCTGCTATTTTTATTGATTGATAATAGGGATAGCTGAAATGGGATATTAATTTTGTATATGTATAATTTTGTATTGTTGCAAAGTGTTAAAAATTGGGGCATTGATCGATATAGAGTTCGCTTTCCACCGACCTTCTGCCATCCCTTTCCAATTGATTACACCATACAGGTCTATATCCAGTCGTCATTTGTTATAGAGTTGACTTTATATCTGAATCTTTATGAGGATTGATATTTAAAACTACCTTTTTTCTGCCTGGAAATGAGAGTGCAGACATAAGAAGTACGAATAACTTTCCCAAAGTAAGAATCCCGTTTCTTTTATGGACAGCAGTATACATGGATCGGTTTCGGCATTTATTCTGCTCTCGTCAGCATGAGCTGATACATGTACTGCTAGAACATGCACTTTTAATGATACATTAGTTGCGAACTTTTATTGGGACTTACAATTTCAATCCTATCACTCAATGAACTTATAATTTCCATGTAAAAGATTGAGATGAGACGTCTGCGACTTTTATGGGCGCGTTTATGACCAATGAGAGAGCGATTTTAACTTCGAAAATTTCCTCGATAGACTGGCCCTGTGAGTATGAATTGATAGCTGCAGCCTCATGCTATTTAGGCTTAAATTTTTTTGAATAAATTACAAGCCAGCTTTGTGTTAAAACTGAATTCGTTAGGCTGTATAGAAGTTCGTAAAACTGAGGCACATAGCGAGTTTCGTTGCCTCCTTTGCAGATAACAGGGATTTTAAGTTAACAAACGCATAATAAATGTGAAACTTGTGCATGTTGTATTGTTGTATGGGAGTGGGATTCTAAAATCTATTATACTAACTAAAATCTATATTATTGTGACTAGAATGACTAAAATCTATATTATTAAAAAACTATTGAATATATTTCGCTGAATTTTTTTTTATATATTTTATGGAACAATTTGAATATTACCTAAAATTTTCGAAGCAATTTGTGAATTTTAAATCCGCTTAAAAATGTTTGAAAAATTAGTTCCCGTAGGGCTCAATGTATTTCATTTTTTCAACCCGGGTTCAATCCAAAACTAATTGGGTGATATTATTCATTTATATCCCTATAGGTCCTACAGACCGTCTGAACAACATACGAAAATTTCATTTTGATTAAGTCGTTTTTACGGCAGTTATCATGCTAACGGCAGACAGACAGACAGACAGACAGAATGAACAAAGTCATAAACACTTTTCAACTTTGTTGTAAAGTGTTAAAAATCAACTTAGAGTTAACAGAAGAATTGTTAAAGAATAATTTTGTTGGGAAACGTAGAGATATGGATTTTCCGGAAAATTTTGAAACGGGGAATATTCCCTGAAAATTTTCTTGAAATTTTTAAAATTATTCTTTATATCACATTTTAGCTGGACTAATAAGTACAGTGACTTTTAAAAGTATTTACTCTTATGTTACAGCTACAGTCAAAGATATATTATACTATAACAAGGCTGAAAAGAGTTTTAAATCTAGAAATGTATAAACAAATTATGCATGAATATTTCTTGCATCTGCATATTGCAGTTGGCAGTTCCAATGTATTATTTTCCTCAAATATGCTTGCTTTTGAAAATTTAAAAAAAAGTTCTATCACATCTACAATATTTTTTTTTATCTTCAAAATTCTAATTTTAAAATATTGCTCAAAAGGCATAGCATGAGAAATAATTTAAAATTGTTAAACCTTACCAGAATCATAAATCACTTACTGTATAGTATAATAAAAAATATATTAGAAAACATAATATTAAAAAACTGATTATGATTTAAAAATACATTAAATATTATATTGAATTTATTTCAATACCTACTAATAATTCAAGGAAAACATTCTACCATCTTCTCAAAAAATAACAAAAATAAACTACTAGTTTATTATATGTATAAAATTAAATTATTAAATATATAAACATATTATACAGCAAAAATAAATTAAAGAAGTGCTTGTAATTAAGCACTTTAAAAAAGTGCTTATAATTAATCACTTTTAAAAATAAATTATTTTATAATAGTATTGAAAATTGTTTAAAAAATACCTGTTTGTAATTGAATGAGTATCATGAGAAAGAAGAGACAATTTGCAAGATAAGTTAAACATATATTTAGTGCTATTAGAGCATATTCCCTCAACAGAACTTGCAGAATTGTCACCCTTTTGCTGAACATCCATTCTCTTTAAAATAAAGCGCATATACATACATTTACCCCTACCCCCACTCTCCTTCATTTCACTTTTCAAAATTAGGAAAACAACCAAAAACGTCTTATAAAACTTTTTGCATTTCAGAGAACGTTTGGAAAAAATATTACATTCTATGTACAAATTAATTTGAAAAAAAAAAAGTGTAAAATTTTCTGTAAATTTCCCCATTTCCAGAAAATTTTGAGTGGAAAATTTTTCAACCACATTATTAGGCAAACATCAAAAATATTTAAAACAATAAATCACTTGACTTTTGAGTAAGTTGTATGCATTTCTATGGAGAAAAGCTCGTATCGAATGAAATAATATTTACTTAGACTGTTAATTATGCAATAATAAATTATCTTTGAAATAAAATTATAACTCGAACCATAAAGATATTAACACGCATTCAAATTTGTTTTGTCTATACTCTGTACACTGTTCTACAACCCGAAACGAAGTACTTGTTATATCTATTCATATATAGGTTTCTTTAATTAGAAAATAATAAACAAGAAAGATCAATCATGTATAAATCATTGATTATAAACCACTTTCCAACTTCAACGCAATTTTATTTAAACATCTCTAAAATGCGATACATTCATCGGTAATATTTAAAAAAATATCACAATACTATAATTATTCATTATATTTGAAAACTTAAACATTTCATCGAAAAAAATTAACTTCATTCAAATGACGGCATTGAAATATAAATAGCCTGGTTTACACATCTCTAAAATGCGATACATTCCTGGATAATATTTTTAAAATTATCATAATACTACAATAATTTATTATATTTAAAAATTTCATTGAAAAGAAATGAAATTTATTCAAATGACATTAACGAAATATAACACGCCTAGCTCTCTCTGTAAAAACTGCATTTCATTCATAAATTTTTTCCATTCATTTCATTCATCATAATATTGTAATAATTTATTTTATTTAAAACTTAAAACCATGGAGGTACAAGTAATTTAACTCTATTTTTAAAACTTCATCGAAAGAAATATTTTGCTTCTCTGCTTAAAATCAATGAATGTTTCATTTCTATCAGTTATATTGCAGATTCCATGAGTTAAATAATTTTGCCTTAAAGAAATGCATCAATTTTTATACAACTAATTCAACATCTTTTGGTATTTACATTCTCAATAAGTGAAAAGTAGGCTTAGTTGTAGAAATAATCAAAGTTGGATGATCATTTAAAATTAACTATATTGTAATTGAGTTGTTTCAAAGTGTAGATGCACAGAATTTATGCAAAAATAAAACGGTTTTAGGACGGATACAACACTAAATATGAATTAAAAAGAACTTTAAAAATCACGATTTTGAGACAAGAAGGATGTCATATTTTATTTTCAAGTAGGTCACGCGATCTCTTCATATAATGGTTCCGTAATCTCTCCATATAATGGGCGTAATTATTATTATAATTTTTATCTTAAAATCTACAGAATATATTTTGCTGACATTTTTTTTTATATTTTATGGGATAATTTGAATATTTCATAAAACTTTCGAAGCAATTTGTGAAATTTAAATCCGCTTAAAAAATGATTGAAAAATTAGGTCCCATGGGGTTTAATGTATTTCATTTTTTCAACCCGGGTTCAATCAAAACTAATTGAGTGCTATTATTCATTTATATTCCCATAGGTCCCACAGACCCTTTGAAAATCATACTAAAATTTCATTTTGATAAAGTCAGTTTTACGGCAATTATCGTGCTAACAGGCAGACAGATAGACAGACAGACTGACAGACAGACAGACAGACAGACAGAATGGACAAAGTCATAAACACTTTTCAACTGTGTTGTAAAGTGTTAATAAATCGGTTTTAGGACGGATACAACACTAAATATGAACTAAAAAAGAAATTTAAAAATCACGATTTTGACACAAGATTGATGCCATATTTAACATTTTACAACATAGTTGAAATTGCTTATAACTCTTTGTTCATTCTGTCTGTCTATCTGTCTATCTGTCTGTCTGTTAGCACGATAACTGCCGTAAAAATGGCTTTATCAAAATGAAAGTTTAGTATGTTTTTCAAAGGGTCTGTGGAACCTATGGGAATATAAATTAATAATATCGCCCAATTAGTTTTTTATTGAACCCGGGTTAAAAAAATGAAATACATTGAACCCTATGGGACCTAAGGTTTCAAACATTTTTTAAGCGAATTTAAAATTCACAAATTGCTTCAAAATTTTAAGAAATACTCAAATTATCCTATAAAATATATAAAAAAAATTCAGCGATATATATTCAGTAGTTTTTTAAATAACAATTATTTAATAGGGAGAAAAACAAATTCAATTAAATTCTGACTCTCGTTATAACCTCCGGAAAGAAACAAGAAATATCAATCATGCTTAAAGCATTGATTATGAAACACTTTCCAACTTCAATGCAATTTTATTTCAACATCTCTAAAATGCAATACATTCCTCGGTAATGTTTTAAAACTTATCACAATACTACATTAATTTATTATATTTGAAAACTTAAACCTTCATCGAAAAAAATGAACTTCACTCAAATGGCGACATTGAAATATAAATTGCGTGGTTTAAACATCTCTAAAATGCAATACATTCCTCGATAATATTTTTAAAATCATCATAATACTACAATAATTTATTATATTTAAAAACTTCATCGAAAACAACTGACATTCATTCAAATGACGTCATAGAAAAAATAACACCCCTGGCTCTCTCTATAAAAGCAGCATTTCATTCATAACATTTTCCCACTCATTTCATTAATCACAGTACTAAAATAATTTATTTTATTTAAAACTTAAGACCATGGAGCTACAAGTAATTAAACTCTGTGCTTAAAACTTCATCGAAAAAAATCGTCCTTCTCCCTGTAAAATCAATGAATATTTCATCCATATTCATATCAGCTATGCAGACTCCATGAGCTGAAAACTTTTGCGTTAAAAAAATACAGCAATTCTTATGCAACTCATCCTACATATTTTGCTGTTTACATTTTACATAAGTGAAAAATAGGCTTCGTTGTAGAAATAATCAAATTTGGATGATCATTTAAACTCAAATATATTGTCATTGTGTTGTTTCAGTATGTAGATGCACAGAATTTAAGCAAAAATAACGCGGTCTTAGGACGAATACAACAATCAATATGAATTAAAAAGAACTTTAAAAATCACGATTTTGCAACAAGATGGATGCCATATTTTATTTTGAAGTGCGTCACGTGATCTTAGTCACGTGATTCCTTCATATAAGAGGCATAATTATTATTTTAATTTCTATTTAAAAAACTACTAAATATATTTTGCTGACTTTTGTTTTATATATTTTATGGAATAATTTGAATATTACCTAAATTTTTCGAAGCAATTCGTGAATTTTAAATCCTTTAAAAAAATGTTTGAAGAATTAGGTCCCATACGGTTCAATGTATTTCATTTATTCAACCCGGGTTCAATTCAAAACTAATTGGGTGATATTATTCATTTATATTTCCATAGGTCCTACAGACCGTCTGAATAACATACTAAAATTTCGTTTTGATTAAGTCATTTTTACGGCAGTTATCGTGCTAATGGACAGACAGACAGACAGACAGAATGAACAAAGTCATAAACACTTTTCAACTTTGTTGTAAAGTGGTAATAACACTTTTCAACTTTGTTGTAAAGTATTAAAATAATGCGTACTCTACTGCACATTATGCTTGCCAGTTGTATTAAATGTGAAAAGATGATACGTTATCAACATGGACGATATCTGAGTATAATTCTCAAAACATTACGGTATTTTTAAGCTTTTAATACGTAGGAGTTTTATTTCTTTTTTTTTAACTCCATAAATTCACAGCCAACACCCTCGACAACTGTAAGATTCATGCCGTGTAACTCCATAGATAACAACAGTTTTAAATACATTCACAAAGCAGTAATTAAAATCACATAAAATGATATATCATTCTGATATAAAGTCTTATATATGCATACCTAATTTTACTCAGGAATAAACGCCAATACAAAGCATGAAGATAATCATCTATTTTTATAATTGAGCACTGTGGTCAACAATACCATATCATCTCTATATTTATCATTACGTTATTAGCGAAATGATGAAGGAATGATAACACTCTACATATAATTTCCGGTTCTATTTTAGCCATTAACTTTGGCTATTGTTATGTCACATACAGCGAATGAGAGAGGGAGCAAGGGAGGGGAGATACGAATTGCAATAATTCATATAAGTGTGACCGGTTACCATAGGCACATCGGAGATTCTAGGTTTAATTTAGGGATGCAAAACACATGACTTTTTACCAGATATCATCTGTCGAATTGTTTTAAAGTAAAATAAAAAACCTTAGGAAGCGGGTTAGAGTGTAAATTTTTAAATAAATGTGACGTAAGGGGGGTATGGTACTCAAAAAATCCTGAAAAATTTCAATTTTTTTTTTTATTATTTAAAAAAAAATCTTGCGTGGGCACCACTTGACTTTCCTTATATAATGTAATGAATTTACTACTTTTTTATAGTAGATACTAATATTCTTTCCAAGATATTGAATTTTCGAGAATTAGTCGTCATTTTCATTGATTTAGCGTCATTTTTATCCATTTGGCGAGATTTTCGTTAATTTGGCAACATTTCAAAAAGTCGCCAAGTTGGCGACATTCCACCAAATTTGTCGCCAAAATCTCGCCAAGCGTTATGGACAAAGAAATAAGTTATTCTTACAGGAGATAAATGAATATTGGCGTTCAAATACAAAAGTATTACTTAAAGTATATTTTTTCATGAATGGAACGATCTACAGTATTGTGGCAATTAATTGAGAAATGTCATTTTTTTTCGTTTTATCACACGTAAGCTTAGGGGGGCGCGGTAGCCCATTGGTTAGCGCGCTGGAGTTGCACTCGGTAGGCCCGGGTTCGATTCCAGCCACTGCCAAAACTGCGGCCGTGTTCACGCGGAGTACGATCACGTTAAACATGTGGGTCCGTAAGTCCTTCCGAGAGGTTGGTGGTAGGGGAAGGAGGGTACGGTCCCTGTGGATACCTCCCCCACTGGGCTCCGGTCTAAATTGGGTGGCACTTCCCGGCCGTCCAAACAGTTACCTTACACCTTTCTGGTAGGTCGGACGGTCTGGGTCTCAACAACAACAACACGTAAACTTAGGAAAAAGTACTCCAAATTAGCTCAGAGTTCAAATTGCAGTTATTATCAAAGTAGCAGGTATTCGTATGCACCTGGTAAGTAGCAAGTGTTCAAATTCCTCCGCCAGGTGGCAGGTGTTCCGCAGTGGTAGTTTCTCAGTTGTTGCGGGGCTCATTAGCGTCATGGATATCAGCGCGGAAACACGTGCTAAAGTGATTGCGCTTAGAGAACACACTTCTAAGACGTTCGAGGAAATAGGTAACATATGTGGAGTGAGTACAGCAAGTGTCGGGAGGATCTGAAAGCGGTTTCAGGAAACAGGAAATGCTGGAACCAACCGCTCTGGAAGATGCGGCCGAAAAAGATCAACTTCGACTCGTGACGACAAAACTTTACATCGAATGAGTGTTAAAAATCCTCGATAACCAGTTTTGACCTGTCTAAGTCCATGGTGGCAGCTGGTGTTGATATTGCACCTTCAACAGTGCGATACAGGTTGTTAGAACGCGGACGGAGAGCACGTCGACCCTACAAGAAGCAGCTTCTGACGCTTCGCATGAAGAAAAAATGGTTGGATTGGGCACGGAAATACAAAACATGGACTGAGAAGGACTGGGAAAAAGTTATCTTTTCTGAAGAAACACATTTTGTGGTTCTGGGATTTAGATCTATGTTCGTGAGAAGGAGCCAAGGAGAACCTCTCAATCAGCACCACATCAATCAAGCACCCAAGCATCCGCCCAAAAAGATGTTTTGGTGTTGTTTCAGCGTTTTGGGGACAGAATCTCTTGTTCCCGTAGAGGGAATGATGAACAGTGCCAGTTACGATGTCATATTGACCCGAAAAGTGCTTCCAACCATGGCTAAACTGTGGCCGAACGGAGATTGCGTTTTCCAACAAGACAGCGCGCCATGTCACACTTCGAAGCGAATCAAAAATTTCTGCTCAAAAAAATATTACCGTACTGGATTGGCCCGGGAATTCACCAGACTTGAATCCCATAGAAAATTTGTGGGCTATTGTTAAAAAACGGCTTCACAAATTTGACTGTACGACGATGGACAAGCTAATTTCGGCCGTTATTGACATATGGTTCAGAGACGATGAAAGTAAAACTACATGTGCTAGTCTAGTACATTCCATGCCGAAACGTGTCTGTGATGTTTTAAAGTCTCGGGGAGGTCATATCACTTATTAGTTTTAAATGTATCCATAGAAAACTTGAATAAAACTGAATTTTATAAAAAAAACTGCATTTCTCAATTAATTGCCACAATACTGTATATCCACGAGAATGATGTCACCCAATTTATCGTATGGTATTACATATGAAAAGTGAACATGTTTCTCAATAGGAAATATTTTTTTTTTATTTTATGACTTTTTGATATTTTTTTTAAATGTGCAATATCTCGAGAACAGTTCATGTTAGCGTTCTATAATTTATGTCAATCGTTTTCTAATGAAAAATTACATAAGAAATATCTATTTGCGTAACTTTATCAGCGGTTTTGAGTTTTTGACGAGTTTTTCAAAATTTCATTCGAAAATTTAGGGGGGTTCTAAACATTCAATTGCGTATAAAAACAATAAGCTTCCAGTGGTTAAGGATTGTGATTTTTGTACCAAAACTATCCCAAGCTCATTGCATCTGTTCCTCGGAGGGTTGCTGGTTGTATTGCAACAAGAGGTGGTCCTACTGCCTATTGATCACCCTGTCTATGCCAATACTGTATTGTATAATCCTTCCGGAATTAACATCACTCATTACTTTCCTTATATACACAATATAATGTATAAGGAAAGCATTGTGACGGGGTCGAAAATCCGAATTCGAGTTTTCGACGGGAGAGCACGTTTCAAGCACCCCTGATGGCGAATCGAACATTTTTGAAGTGATGTCTGTGTGTGTGTGTGTGTTTGTGTGTGTGTGCGTGTTTGTGTGTGTGTGTGTGTCAGTGAGTCTGAGGAGACAATAACTGACAAACGAATGGACCGATTCGAACAAAATTTGGTACAAAAATTATAATCCGTAGACACTGGAAGCCTATTGTTTTTATACGTAATCGAATGTTCAGAACCCCCATAAATTTTTGAATGACATTTTGAAAAAATTGTCAAAAAATCAAAATTTCTAATAAAGTTACGCAAATAGATATTTCTTATGTAATTTTTCATTAGAAAATGATTGACATAAATTTTAGAACGCTAACATGAACTGTTCTCGAGATATTGCACATTTTTCAAAAAAATATCAAGAAGTCATATAAAATAGAAAAGAATATTTCCTATTGAGAAACATATTCACTTTTCATATGTAATACTATGCGATAAATTGGGTGACATTATTCTCGTGGATCTAGGTCGGTCCATTTATGAAAAAAAATACCTTGAGTAATACTTTTGTATTTAGGCGCCAATAGTCATTTATTTGTTTTAAGAATAACTTATTTCTCCGTCCATAACGCTTGTCGAGATTTGGCGATGAATTTGGTGGAATGTCGCCAACTTGGCGACTTTTTAAATGTTGCTAAATTAACGAAAAACTCGCCAAATGGATAAAAATGACGCTAAATCAATGAAAATGACGACTCATGAACGAAAATTCAGTATCTTGGAAAGAATAAAAATATCTACTATAAAAATAATCTATGTTTTTATCTGTAAGCGTAGTAAATCCATCGCATTATATAAGGAAAGTCATGTGCTGCCTACATCAGATTTTTATTAATTTTTTTCTGTTTCATATTTACAAAAACTCTATAATTACTTTATATTTACAAGACAATTTATTTCTTATATATTTTTATGTTAAAATATGTTCAAATTAAAATTATAGAAAAATTATTTTTCTACTAATATAAAAAAAGAAACTTGTAATATTTTAACGTTCTAATTTTTAAAACATATTTTTTTTTAATTTCTTTTATTTGGAATATCACATTTTATTTAATATACTTAAAATCTACCCGAATACAAGAATTGCAACTATAACGTCAAAATTACAGATTTCAGCAATTTGAGTACCATACCCTCTTAAATGCAAATAAAGTATATAACGGAAATGGCATCTTACTGAATACGTAACCGAAAACCATTGTTATAATTCCAAGTTCTGGGTCGTTTGTTTTTGTCGACAAATTTCGTAACCTTAAAGACGAATTTGGTGAAATATCGACAACTTGGTGACTTTTGACGAGTTCTAAAAACATCTTGAAGTTGGCGAAGGGAGTTACTGGTGTTTGCGAAGCGTTGCAAGCAGAGGTAGTCACACTAGTAATTGAAACATATCAAAATCTATTTCTCTTTCTCTACCTGAAAATGGTTGATAATTCATTCTTCCAATGATCCTGCGATTTATGATAGTAAGTGTTACTGCGACCAGGATGTTATTCTTTAAAAACAACTGAAAAAATACAGAGTACCGTAGCTGTGATGTTTCACTTTGATTTGAAATTTGAAGGAGAACACTAGACAACAAATTTTGCCTTTCTGTGTGTTTCTGACATTTAACGGAGTTACCTTTATATTGTGGGATCCATTAAAAATTTGAAAATGACCATTAAAGCATCAGATTAGTTCTAATTTTGCATATATATATATAAAACAAATTTTACACATTCACATATACATACCATAATTATAATCCTCATACAGAAAACATGTCGTTTGAATTGAGTTTCTGGAGCATCTCTAGCAAGGGTTTAACAATGCAATAACAATGCATCTCTAGCAAGGGTTTAAATGCAATGCAGCATTGCTGCGTTGCATTTCTCTACGTACCACGTACTCCCACGAAATTTTTCCTAGAAGGTGGGGGGGAAATTCAAAAAGAAGATGTACATTATCAAATAGCTTGATGGCTGTCTTTGGGACCTTGAATGTCCAGGAAGGGGCAAGGGCGTTCCTCATTGTTCTCCCATATGGGTCTCCATATTGAGCCTCTATGCTTGTTACCTTTTTCTAGAGGGTAGTGATATCTAACTGAAGCCGTTTCCCATAATTGTCGGTGAAAGCTCAGCTTTTAGCAGAAAAGAAATCCAGATGAGAGTGTAAAGAAATCCAGATGAGAGTGTAACTCTCAAATGAATGGAACATTCAGTCTCCCGTAACCTATCCCGTAGCACTGCAGTGGGATTTCTACAAGCAGTGCAGACAATCTATTTGCAATGAACTCCCTCCTTCCGTATCTTAAAAATTAGAGTTAATCTGCAATTTTAAAATTCATATTTATAATCAACATCCAAGTTAGTGAAAAACATTCTAATATTCAGAAACGTTGTTGTCCAGTGTAATTTGTTGTCCCCTAAAAATAATTACATCATCCCAGTAGCAAAATGAGCAGATCGTGAACTGTCTATGATGATATCCATAGTTAAGCTTCAAATAATAAGTTATTTCCCCAGAATCCGCGTCTATTTAGGGGCATTCTCTAGAAAATTTCTCTGTACGAAAATGTCTCTGTACTTCTCTCTCTCTCTTCCCTTTCCTCTCTCTGTCGGTGCAATGTCCTTAAGAAGCGGGTTCTGTAACTATGAACAGTGAGTAACAGTGGGTAACAGTATGAGTAACAGTGGACTGGTGTATGTTGAGTTCCCTATTTTTTGAAAATTGAAGAAGGCATCGTAGTGGGACTGGATTTGTAGGTCTGTTTGCAGCTATTTGCATTTAGAAATTCGCATAATTTTGGCACATGACAAGCTTTCTTATTGTCTTGGACAGTGCGCGTTTATTCTATTCTGAATAACGGCATTTAAAACGCTAATCTAGTCTGTGGATAATTGTTTGCAATTAGAGCTTGATTCTAAATATGTGAAATTGACGGATATTCCCTTGGCCAATGTTATTTCTTATTTCTTCTCATGTGAAAAATATATAACGAAATAACTTTAACGCTTCATCGATATCGTTTATTACACATTTTGAAAATTTTTTCAAAATTTAGTGAAATTATTCGCATCTTACTTATTTGCAACTCAATTAAAAAACAAACTTTCTTTTAAAAAAACCATCTTGTGTCAGCTGCAAAGTAAACTATAGAGATACTTAAAGCTCAAACTGCTTCTAAAGTAAAACTAAAATGACTTATTTAAAACCAATCATCCAATAATTATTCATATTGCGTTGGATGCTACATTTTACGAAGTTATTTTATTTTTATTTAATGATAATAGATTTGTTGTTATAATAGATATGTTATAAAAAATAATTTTTACTATAATAAATATATTTTTCATGTTGCTCATTATAATGCACACATAAAAATAATCAGTAATACGCTTCACAAATACTTGCTAATTATTCCTAATTCCCATTCATGTTGAATATATATTTTTACTCATTTATATATTACTACTTAGCACCCCTGTAAATGCGTTAAATAATGTGATACTTTGTCTTAACAATGAATAGGAATATTAATATTGGAAGTAAGCTTGTAAATATTCTCAAAACCACTAGCAGTTAATTTAATTATGTCTGATTAATACGTTTAATCAGACTAAAATACGGTGCAAACGATAGTTATTTTATTGCATCATCAAATTACTAAACCTCAATGTTTCTTTTCCTACTACACGCAGTATATGCAAAGTGGAAGTGCGTTGTGGGGTTGAAAACAGCATGTAATTTTCGATTTTAATGCATTTATATGGTCGGAGCATCTCTAAACATAAATAGCCTCTTATTAATTTCATTATATACATGGTATAATGTATGAGAAAAGTATTGTGCCGGGGTCGAAAATTTGAATTCGAGTTTTCGACTGGAGAGTACGTTTCAAGCATCCCTGAACACGAATCAGACGTTTTTGAGCTGATGTCTATGCGTGTGCATATGTGAGTGTGGAGACGGTATCTCACGAACGAATGGAGCGATTCGAACGAAATTTGGTACAAAATTATAAACCTTAAATACTGGAAGCCTATTGATTTTGAACGCAATCGAATGTTCAGAACCCCCTTAAATTTTCGAGTGAAATTTTAAAAAAATCATCAAGAAAATCAAAACCTTTAACAAAGTGATATAAATAGTCATTTCTTTTGCAATTTTTTATTAGAAAACGATGAACTTAAACTTTAGAACTCTAGCATAAACTGTTCTCGAGATATTGCATATTTTTCAAATAAATGTAACAAAAAACCACATAAAAAAATATATTAACTATTGTGAAATATATTCACTTTTCATATGCACTACTGATATATTTTTGATTTTTATATGCACTGGTGACATCATTCTCGTTAATCTAGCTCGTTCCATTCATGGGCAAAGATAATTTGGGTAATATTTTTGTAATTGGACGCCAATAGTCATTTATCTACTATAAGAATACTTTGTTTCTCCGTCCATAACACTTGGCGAGGTTTTGCTAGAGAATTTGGTGGAATGTCGCCAACTTGCAACTTTCTTAAATTATAAAAAATTAACGATAATGTCGCCAAATTGATAAAAATGACGATAAATTAATGAAAATGACGACTGATTGACGAAAATTCAATATTTTGGAAATAATATAATAATCTACGAGTACGATATAAATAACCTATTTTTTCGTCAATAACGTTTGGATAAAACTTTGGTGGGGAATTTTTTGGAATATCTCGAACTTTGTGACTTTGTAAATGTTGTCAAATTGACGAAAATGTCACCCAATTGATTAAAATTCTCCAAATTGATGAAACTGACGCTAAATGAATAAAATGACGACTAATTGATGAAAGTTCGATATCTTGGAAAGAACATGAGAATGGACTATAAGAATAACCCATTTCTCCGTCCATAAAGCTTGGCGAGAAATTTAGCTGCACGTCACCAACTTAACGACTTTTTAAAATGTTGATAAATTGACAAAATTATCACGAAATTGATAAAAATGACGCCAATTGTGAAATAATGTTTCGAAAATTCTGATTTTCGGCATATAATGGGCATACATTCAAGTATATAAGATATGCTCTTCTCTCCGTTTGTCTGAAACACTTGGTGATGCATTTGGAAAATTTGGCGAATAATCTAGCAAAGTATCGCCAACTTATTATATAATTTGCCACAGATATTTCGCCCTAGATTGACGAAAATTTCAACAAAATTGCAAAAATGACGCTAATTTAATGTAAATAACTCTTTTAGTCAATGAATTAATATTAATTAATTATTATAATACGGCAATTAATATTTTAATCTATGGACAATATCGCTTGTTGAGGATACTATATTGATATATATATGATGATACTATATTGTTGAGGATAATATATTGGTAATTGTTGATTTAGAGTTGTATGAAATATAAGTTAATTTGGTACTTTGAAATAGTATTTCATGTTGTCATCCGCAAAATCGCCAAATGTACTTATTCAACGTTAGAAACACAGTACCGTGGACCTCATATATAATATTTTGACTGTAAAAGGAGTAAATTTATTTCATTACATAAGGATAGTCGTGTTGTCAACATCAGATTTTTTAATGATGTGTGGCACTGTTTGTGAGCACAATATATTATTGAATATATAGAGATTCTCAAATGCCATTTAATATGTTTATTTCAATAGGAAAGCATATAAAGAGAAATAGCATTCATAATGTTTTATCATATTTTAATTAAAAAATTTATATATAATATAAAATTATATTTAAAATGATAAATATAATGTCATTTTATGTCTTTTTGAATAAAACTGTATAAAATCTTTGCTAGGACGCTAACATGCTATGATCTGCACAATTATGTAACTGCACGTTTGTGACTGAAATGAATAAAAAAAATCAATACGCAATTAATATTATTAATGCAACTATTAATAATTAAATTGGCACATATCCATATGATTCATTACGAGTCCTTCTCAAGATACTACAAATTTTACTTCTCCACAAGGACGCAATATAGTTCTTTGAATTCCATACCATTTGTTATGCTTTTTCGAATTTATTTATTTGTTTATTTATTTTTTTTTGTAATTCTTCTTTTTATTCTAATCTGCTCATTTTTATTTTAATACGCTATCTTTATTTTTGCAATTATTATTACTTTCCTTATATACATAATGTATAAGGAAAGTATTGTGACAGGGTCGAAAATTCGAATTCGAGTTTTCGACGGGAGAGCACGTTTCAAGCATCCCTGATCACGAATCAAACATTTTTGAAGTGATGTCTGTGTGTGTGTGTGTGTGTATGAAAGTATGTGTGTGTGTGTGTGTGTGTGTGTGTGTGTGTGTGGGTGTGTGTGTGTGTGTCTGTGTGTGTGTGTCTGTGTGTGTGTGTGTATCAGTGAGTCGGTGGAGACAATAACTGACGAACGAATGGACCGATTCGAACGAAATTTGATACAAAAATCACAATCCATAAACACTGGAAGCGTATTTTTTTTTTTTATATGCAATCGAATGTTCAGAGCCCCCCTAAATTTTTGAGTGACATTTTTAAAAATTCGTCAAAAAATCAAAACCGCTAATAAAGTTACGCAAATAGACATTTCTTATGTAATTTTTCATTAGAAAACGATTGACCTAAATTTTAGAACACTAACATGGACCGTTCTCGAGATATTGCACATTTTTAAAAAAAATTATCAAAAAGTCATAAAATAACAAAAAATTTTTCCTATTGAGAAGCATGTTCACTTTTCATGTGTAACACCATGCGATAAATTGGGTGACATTATTCTCGTGGATCTAGCTCGTTCCATTCATGAAAAAAGATACTTTGAGTAATACTTTTGTATTTGAACGCCAATAGTTATATATCTGCTGAAAGAATCTGCTGAGAAATATCTGCGAAGAAATAAGAATAACTTATTTCTTCGTCCATAACGCTTGGCGAAATTTTGGGGACGAATTTGGCGAAATGTCGCCAACTTGGCGACTTTTTAAATTGTTGCCAAATTAACAAAAATTTCGCCAAATGGATAAAAAGGACGCTAAATCAATCAAAATGACTACTAATTGAAGAAAATTCAATATCTTGGAAAGAATATAAGTATCTATTATAAGAATAACATTTTTTTAACTGTAAAAGTAGTAAATTCATTGCATTATATAAGGAAAGTCATGTGTTGCCCACGTCAGATTTTTTTTATATTCATTCGTTGTTTTCATTTTTGGATTGCTTATTTTTATATGAGTTTTTTACGCTTATATTTTATCAGTTTGGTTAAATATTTATGCTTCATTTATATGCTTCATTTTTGATAAAGTCAATTTTACGGCAGTTATCGTGCGAACGGTCAGACAGACAGACAGACAGATAGACAGAATGAAAGAACAAAGTCATAAAAAATTTTCAACTATGTTGTAAATTGTTAAAAAATAACCAAACCTATTAAACCAATGAAATTAGCTTTATTACTCTGTAAACAGAATATTAATTTGTTTCATTCTGGGACACAGTTTATTAATGCATCATGTTTACATTTCTAACATAATATAAATTATGCTTAGGATGCATGATAGTTCCTTGAAATAAATTTTTTGTAGTATTTTTCAGGTAATGATAAATTAGCATGCGTGATGGATATTTATTTTTTTACACGAGCTTCTATATATCATTTTGATACTCTAGAAAATTGAATTATTTTTAACCTTAAATAAACATGTTTTAAAAGCAGATTTAAATATTAATATTAAAATATTTGTATCTTTATAAAAATTTTTGAATGAAAAAATGCAATTATTAAATATAAAGAAACTGTATTATGTTGTTGGATTATGCTGTACACTGTTGTATAATTGTATTATGCAGTAATTAATGAAACAATTTAAATTTCGTTAGTTATTAAAATTATTTAAAATCTGTAACCATCTTGTAGAAGTTGTGAGCTAGCTCTAAAGGTATGCATTACCTTTCGTTATTAGTTCCCTCTGTTTTCATTATAATTTATGTTAACTTTAAATTAACATTTCTGACCGGTTTGGTTAGATAAACCAATCACCGAGCTAAGTAATATTTCTGCGATCCTGAGGTAGAACTGGATCGCGAGTAAGTTAGGGGATTCATTGTTGGAGGAATGCATTAAGGATAGGATTGAGTTAGGAAGTTGGACAGCAGACTAGTTGAATTGAAGGCTAGATGGTTAGAGAAAACCTAATGGATACCACCATGACTAGAAGGGTCTAGTATCTATTTTTTCTTCATGGGCAAGTGCAATACTGTTTGTGGCATATGTCTTCAGTTTATTTAAAGAGCTAGTTCATGTATTTAAAGTGAGTACACAATAAATATACGTGATTAAATAAGTGTATCTGCTTGCTATTACCTTGGGCTGCAAGGTCCAGTATATCCAGTTATTTCAGGTTTTGGAGTTATGTCACTTTGTTAACAAATATAAGTACGTAAGGATAGGTAATTCCGCAACATAAGTCTAATAATTCACACAATAGAGTACCAATCAAAGATCAATAAAAAACCCGATCTAAAGAAGAAACTCTACAATGGCGCCTAAATACATATAAAAGAAGAAAGTATTTACTCTACAAAAGTTGCACCAACATTTTCGTAGATTTAACGATTTTGACAAGCGTTGTTTATAGCGACATGAAAATACGCCAAAAATATGTCAACTTTCAATCTATGTACTATATATATCCATTTCTTGTGAATGATGTTTATGGGTATAATTAATTAATAATCTACTTTAAAAAACCGAATTTAGAAATATATATATATATATATAAATATATATATATATATATATATATAAGTATACACATATATATATACATATACATATATATGCATATATACATATACATATATATACATATACATATACATACATATAAATATATATATATATATATATATATATATGAATATATATATATATATATATATACATATATATATATGTATATATATATATATATATACATATATATATATATACATATATATATATATATATATATATATATATATATATATATATATATATGTATATATATATAGCATAGTAAACATATAAAATTAAAATTAATTCCACAGTTATCCAATTTTTCTCCAGAAGTTGGCGCACAGCAGCACACTCTCCTAAAGTAACATACAAGATTCATATGAAAAAAAGGGGGGAAATGACCAAATGCAAGGCATAAAATGGTAGAGGGGGATGGCGACCCCTCTTTTTCGTTTAAAAGACTGCTTTTATGCCCGGGCAACACTCACGGTACCAATGTCATGCATTAGCCATACTTCCGTAAATGTGTCAAGTCAAAACCCTCGAAAAAGTGCAAAGTAAACAAATAGGAATCAACCAGGATTGCAAAGGAAAGGAATGGAAATGCAGCAAATGCCAGAGTGAATTATATATAAAAGCAGTTTACGCATGCGTAATTCGTTATTTTTACTTTCATCGTTCTATACCTCTGCCATATCCTTTAAGTAAGCATTTTCTCCCTTTTTTGTATTAAATAGGGAATTATAATAACATGTCAGGAAGCCAATTGGATAATTCCGTTTTATTGCCTCCTTCATAATATTCCAATTATGCATGATGCAATCTGACTTGAAAGTATTAATGCGTTGATTTCTTTTGAGGTGACCAATGACGACATTTCTAAAAATGTTTTTGGTCAAATTGGATCTCCAATCAATAATGTGAATGATTTCCATATTGAAATTGTTTCTCTTGTCATATAGGACGGTATAAGTACCATATCTACTGTCATGTTTTAGTGTGATATCTAGAAAATCAACACTATCTTCCTCTTTACTTATATTCCCAATCAATTCCAGTTCTTTTGGATAGAAAATAAAATCAAATTGGGGTGTATTCTTATATTGCCCAACAAGGATATTGTCAACTTAACGAAAATATGGCATTTTATGTAATAGATGAACATCCCCCTCCCATGGGAATACCCTTAACCTGTTGAAAATAGTTGGTGCCATCAAATAAGATGTTTTCAAACAACACAATGCGAATCAAGTCTTTGTATTTTCTAAATGTAATATGCTCTTTTAAGTCATATATTTTATGTAGTTCCTTCAAAATCTCATATAGATTTTCCAGGTTGATGTTGTTGAATAAATCACGGAAATCGTAACTTTTGAAACGTGTATCCTTGTTATAAAATGGAAGTCAGTTGATGACATCGTAACTATTATTTATCATTACTGTTCCTTGTTTCTTGAGTATAATCATAACATTTTTAAGTTTAGTTAAAAGTTTTTCATTTGCAATTGTTGAATAGGATCCACATCCCACTTTCACCGGCCGGAACTTGACTGGATTTTTATGAAGTTTTGGTATTAGTACCAGATATGGGAAGTTAACTGCTTTAAGTTCGATACCAATGCGTTTATACAGAGCTTTAATTTTATTTACCAAACAATTTCCATTTTGCGGTAAAGGGGAGTGCATTTGTTTGTCAAGATAACTATTTTTTAAAGCATCAACGTAGTATTTTCTGCATGTGAAAGCGTAATTTGATACTACTTTATCAGTATAAGTTATAACATATTTATCTTCATATTTATTGACTGCATTTTGAAGAGAAGGATAATACGTTTATTTACACACTGTTTTGTAGTGGAGATTGAACATTTTGGTAAGGTTGTATTGTCATTCTTTGAAAGCTTGTATTGGCATGTTGTATTTTACGGCGAGTTTATATGTAAATTTCTTCAAATCTTGTTCAAAGCCCTTTTTTAATATTTATGAAATCTTGTATTCGAAATTCCGTACCAAGTTGAAGCATAGATTTTAACTTCCGATTATCCAATAGATCCAGGTTTCCAGTGATAATGTGTCCATGATGGGTATCTATATAAGGGCTGTTTTGACAATTACACACTTCACTTTGATATACATTGATGTTTCTACTTATGCGATTATAATTAAATATTTTTCTACCATTGGTTTGCATAAATTTATAAATCAGTTTTACTTCGATGTTAGGTATTGGTAAGAGATATGCCAAGTTTTTTATATATGTCTTGATTGGTAATCCATCATAATTTTTATTTTTGTAGGTTGTAACAAAAGGCTCTGCTGTAGTAGTTTTCTTCCGGGTAGAGGATTTCAATACTATGTTTAATGTACTGGCCTTTAGTTTAAGTAAATCCATCATTATAGCGTAGTTTGTACATGCATTTTCATTATTATTAACAATTAGATGTTCTTCGAGTTTATATACTTTCAAATAACACCAGATGCGTTGAATATAACGTTCTTTTATACTAAATATAAGATTTTTGATCCATCCGGGTTTTATTATTATTCCTGTACACACTTTTTTGTAACGGGACGTTGAAAATAGTCTATGGTTGTCTGCCAGCGATAAACATTTTATGAGAATTCACTATGCCTCTACAACGACAGAGGGCATCATATGAGCAAATTACGGAGTTTGAAATCTGCCGAATGATCGGCCTTCATGAAGGGGGGTTTTCTTATCGTGATAGACAACTCATTCTCATGGCAGTTGATGATGAAGTCCCAAGTTGCTCAACTCATCTGAGGATTCGAGTAACTCTGTCTAGGCGACGGGATCTGCATGCCAGTGATGAACCGTACAGCTTCATCTCGATAGTTGGCTGAGCGTTGGAAAACTGCTATAGATCTGCACAGTACATTGTCTGCTCCAACAATTCGTCGGCGTCTGCTGCACCGTGGACTGCTTGCAAGAATTCCTTTGTACAGGATTCTCCAGACCAACACCGTCGACGCCTACAGCTGCAATGGGATCATCAACATAGACGCTGGCGTGCCAATTGGCAACAAGTCGTCTTTTCCGATGAATCCCGCTTTAATTTGGGTACAGTGATGACCGCATCTACGTTAGACGCTATAGCGTTGAACCTCACGTTCAAGAGTGCGTTATCCAACGTCATACTGAATAAACGCCAAGCTTGATGGTCTGGGGCACAATTGGGTATCTTGGACGATATCAGCAGCTAAGATTTGTGGGTAATCTCAACAGCATAAGAAGTACATCAGAGAAGTTATGGAACCCTAGGTCGTGAATTTACTCCTTTTACCAAATACTGATTTAGGACATGTAATATTGTTTGTTTTACTTTGAAAATTTAATCGTTTATTTGTATCACTACAGATCATTTGTGGAATAAATTTCGCTCAATTCTGATAATTTCTTCATAGTGTTGACACGAGTATAGCATGGCTCTGGCCGTCCAAGCAGTTACTCGAGTCCTTTGGATGAGTCGAAGGGTCTGGGTCTTCAACGAGTATATTATGGTAGAAATAAGCATATTCATATATCATATATATATATATATATATATATATATATATGTTCATATAGGAAAATATTTTCTGAATAACGGTAGTTTAACCATAGCATTTTAAATGCTTTAGGTAAATGCTGTTCGTGTAAACATCATACGTAAGAATATATTTTTACCATTTGGTTTTTATAACTAGCTCTAAAGCTCGTTGAGATAAAATTACAGTAAGCTCTAGAAATCAGTTTTGCGGCGTTTAGCTTCAATCTCCTTGTCTAATGAAAGATGCAATATTCTTTTTTTACGTGGCGTAGGCGAGGTGTAAAGCAACAGAAGAAACGAAAGACAGCAACGTTCGTCCTTTCAGAGCCGGCGAAGGATTGAAGAGAATGTGATTCGAAAAACAACAACACTGCGGACAGGAGTGGAAAGAAACGCCGCAAGTTCCTTCTTGTCTGTCTTAGCGTCCATAAGGGACTGAAGAGGGTGTGGATGGATGGCGTATAACGAGGAAGAATCCTGTTTATCCCGCGTGAAACGATTGTTTGTTTGTGATTATAAAGTTATCCACTTCGTCGTAAGTCTTGTTTTCACATGCGATAGAAGGAATAGAAGAAAATAGAAGGAAATACTCATTATAAGATGGGCTAAATTTGCAAATGAATTGTATACGACACACTCCAAACAATTCACAGTACGTATATGATCTTCATTCGATTCGTAATTTGTATGACCTCCCTCAAACAATTCGTAATTTGTATACGATCCCCAAACATTTTGCAATTTGCATACGACCCCTAAAACTTATTTACGATACCCCACACAATTTGGAATTTGTATTCGATCACCACAAGCAATTTGCAATTTATTTACGTCCCACAAATAATTCGCCATTTGTATACGATTACCAAAAAACCCAAAAAATTCGCAATTTGTTTACGACCCTAAAAAATTCTCAATTTGTAGGCAGGCGAGAGCATGAGGCGAGAGAGATAAGGTATGATTTGCACCGTCTCAAATCTTGCCTTTTATAATAGTAGCATACGTGTCTTTAATATGATCGAGTTCCTTGTACGATGGGGCAGAATAGCCCAGTGGTTAAGGAACTGAGAGGACGCGAGGTCGATTTCTGGCTATGCCCAAACTATTCCCGTGTTTATGCGGATACCGTACAGTTAAATCTGTGGGTCCAAAAGTCCCTCCGAGAGAATGGTATCAGGGAAAGATATGGTCCTTGTGGATGCCCACCCACTGGATTTTGATTTGAATTAGGTGGTACTGCCCCAGCTATCCAAGCAGACACATTACACCTTCAAGTAGATCTGAGGGCCTGAGGCGAAAAAAGAAAGTTCCTTTTACAAGATATATTTCGTAATATTGTGACTATCTCTTGCAATTTCCCACTTACATAACTTGACACATTTATATCTTTCGCTGTTACATTTATTTTGACCTGTCTTAGATTCTTTCATTCCTTGTGTGTATCATCGCTCGTCCTCAGCGTCCTACAAGGACGAGAGTGACGTCTTCTAGGAAGTATCTTGAACTTGGCTTATATCTTTTCATGGCCCACCCTCAGTTATTTCTATTCCTCCTCGTTTTTTTCTGTTACGTTTTATCCCTCTTCAGTACCAGCTGTTTTGCCTCTGAAGCTCTTCACTTTTACACCCTTCAGCCAGAGCCGTCGAGAGAAGGAGGGAAAAGAGGGGCAGCTGTCACCGATCTCCGAACTCCGGTCTCACATGGTGGCAAATTGTGTAAAAATGCAATGCAAAAATTTTTAAATAAAAAAATAATAATGATTCTAATAAAAAAAATCTGATGTGGGCAACACATGACTTTCCTTATATAATTTAATGAATTTACTACTTTTACAGTAAAAAAATAGGTTTTTCTTATAGTAGATACTAATATTCTTTCCAAGATATTGAATTTTTGACAATTAGTCGTCATTTTCTCTGATTTAGCGTCATTTTTATCCATTTGGCGAGATTTTCGTTAATTTGGTAACATTTCAAAAAGTCGTCAAGTTCACGACATTCCGCCAAATTCGTCGCCAAAATCTCATCAAGCGTTATGGACGAAGAAATAAGTTGTTCTTTCAGCAGATAAATGACTATTGGCGTTCAAATACAAAATTATTACTCAAAGTATCTTTTCTCACGAATGGAATGAGCTAAATCCACAAGAATGATGTCACTCAATTTATCGCATGGTATTACATATGAAAAGCGAACATGTTTCTCAATAGGAAATATATTTTTTTCGTATTATATGACTTTTTGATAATTTTTTTTAAATGTGTAATATCTCGAGAACGGTTCGTGTTAGCGTTCTAAAATGTATGTTAATAGTTTTCTAATGAAAAATTACATAAGAAATGTCTATTTGCGTAACTTTTTTAGCGGTTTTGATTTTTTGACGATTTTTTCAAAATTTTATTCGAAAATTTAGGGGGGTTCTGAACATTCGATTACCTATAAAAACAATAGGCTTCCAGTGTTTACGGATTGTGATTTTTGTACCAAATTTCGTTCAAATCGGTCCATTCGTTCGTCAGTTATCGTTTCCACAGGCTCACTGACACACACACGCACACACACACACACATACTTTCACACACACACACACACACACACATCACTTCGAAAATGTTTGATTCGTGATCAGGGATGCTTGAAACGTGTTCTCCCGTCGAAAACTCGAATTCGAATTTTCAACCCCGTCGCAATACTTTCCTTATACATCATGTATATAAGGAAAGTAATAAAGAATTAACAGTCCATTAAAATCAGTTCTGATTATTCTTCAGTACGGTATTGGAAAATCGAAATCCACTTAGTAATTACCTTTTGTGCTATTTGCATCTTTCGGCTGATAAATAAAGAACAATATTTATCAATAGTTACATATTTTCTTACACTTTCGGAATCTGTTTTACATAAAATCTTAATTTCAATAATCCTCATTTAATTTTAGTCGTAAACAACTTGATAAATAACAAAGTTTTAAAAAAAAAGTAAAATATACGCGAGTGAAATATACGATTATGCGAGTAAAATTTCTCTTATTAAAGACAAGTATACGCAAGTATTCATTAGCAAGTATACACAAAATTATTAAGCAAACATGAATAGGGATAAAAATTAATAACGTGGTGAATATTTAAGCAATTAGTTATGAAAAAGAACTCAGTTGAGAAAGAAAATTGCCAAATGGACAGACACATGAAGTGAAAATAAAGTATTATTGTCACGAAATTTTCGAATTCAATATTTTGATGAAAATATACGTTTTAAGACCTTCTGAGCACGTTTTAATTTTTTTTGGAGTGATGTCTGTCTATCATATATATGTGACGATTTTTTCACACGATAGCGATCAAAAATATTAATGGATTTTAACGAATCTCTGTATTCGACTTTGTTATTGAAAAATCCATAACTAGATGGAATTTTTTTTTTTTTTCAAATATGAACGAAAACTTTGAAATTGATCGAAATTTGTTATTTCTTTAACATGGCAGTTGTCACATGGCAAACTCTTGATCCAATATTTTTGGGGGTTGCGATCTAGAGTTAACGTTTTTATTTGGGAGGACAGCCTTAGGTACCAGCTGCGCACAGAAACAGGATGTCCGGATGATCTTTGAAGTTCTCATTTTTCTGAAATATTCAACTGTGCCCGAGTCAGACGGGATCATAGAGGTTGCGGGCCTTTAGAATTAGTGCCCGAAAGGGTATCTGTTTTCTGGGCCTTGCAAAATGGTTGGTTTAGCTGAGGGATCGAAAAAAGCCAATAATGTTGCTTTTGGGTCAAAGGGTCACGCTCCAGAAACCAATGAGAGTGTTTTCAGGGTTCGAGAGGCGTGTGTTTTAATCTTGGAAAGAGAGAGATAGAGTGATAAAGTTTAAAAATTTATTTGAAAAGTATGAAGCAGGGAACTCTGGACTTGAGAAAAAAATAGTCGCCTTTTGTGTTCCTCCCGGCTCCTCTGGGAAATAAAGAGAACGACGCGACACTAATGAGTGTCAGTGAGTTACCCTATTGGGGCCTTTTCCTAATATTTACACTTGCTTTTCTCTCTCTCCAATATATTGTGTTCAAGTAAACGTTGGGCAAGTAAATTTTTATTTTTAGTGACCCATCCCAATTTAGTCTGTAAGACTCTTTATAATTGCTTTTGAATTATTTTCAATCCTTTAAATTCATATGAAGAAGTAATTTTTAAATTAATAATTGTTAATATATATATATATATATATATGTATATATAAGATTTCAAATGAAGACATATGAACAAAAACAAATGAAAAATGGAACAAAATCAGGGTTGCTTACGGGGAAGTAGAAAGGCCGAGGGGGATTGTGATCCCTCATTCCTGGTTGAAGCATGCTTTGAGACCAGGGAAACACTCCCAGAACCGCTACAGGCCCGAAGCAAATACCCTTCCGTACGAGTAGGAAAAGCAGAATGTATATGCATTAAAGCATGTGTAAAAGCATTTATGTATGTATATATATATATATATATATATATATATATATAGAACGATGAAAGTAAAAATAACGCATGCGTAAACTACTTTTATATATAATGCACTCTGGCATTTGCTGCATTTCCATTCTTTTCATTTCCCTTGCAATCCTGGTTGATTCCCATTGTTTAGTTTGCACTTTTTCGAGTGTTTTTGACTTGACACATTTACGGAAGTATGGCTACTGCATGGTATTGGTACCGTGAGTGTTGCCCGGGCATAAAAGCAGTCTTTTAAACGGGAAAGAGCGGTCGCCATCCCCCTCTACCATTTTATGCCTTGCATTTGGTCATTTCCCCCATATATATATATATATATATGGGGGATATATATATATATATATGGGGGTTTTTCATATATATATATATATATATATATATATATATATATATATATATATATATATATATGTATATATATATATGTATATATATATATATATATATATATATATATATATATATATATATATATATATATATATATATATATATATATCCGCGCTCTTACAGGACGTGTCCTAAAAGAGGTAGATACCTCAAAACAGCAGCATAGGACAAAATTTAACACAATCATGCATAAAAGAGGTTATTTATGGCCCAATAATTACCAGAGTGTCAATCATTGTTTTGAAAAAATATTACGTAACGTTATTAGCCCCGTCGGGGATCAAGTTACCCCGAAGGTGCACATGGTCAAGTATGGTACTAATAGAAAAAAATTGTCAATACCTCTAAAGTGAAGGGTAACAAACTATAACTGTAGCCATTTAGAGCCACAATACCGAAGTTTCAAATTTATCCCCTTGGGACAGAAGGCAGAGTGTCAAGTCCCACCTCTACAATCTAGGAGAGAGTGTTTTGATTTGATTTGATTTGTTTCAAGCTTTTCTGTAAATTTAAAGAAAAAAAATTACTTAGAAATGGATTCAAGTATGATAAAGTCGAGTTGAGCCACACTCCAGTTAATATTTTATAAATATCTATCGCAAACATTAATCATCAGTTTTTAACACTTTACAACAAAATTGAAAAGTGTTTATGACTTTGTTCATTCTTTCTTTCTGTCTGTCTGTCCGTTATCACAATAACTGCCGTAAAAATGACTTAATCAAAATGAAATTTTAGTATGTGGTTCAGACGGTCTGTAGGATCTACGGGAATATAAATGAATAATATCACCCAATTAGTTTTGGATTGAACCCGGGTTGAAAAATTGAAATACATTGAGCCCTATGGGACCTAATTTTTCAAACATTTTTTAAGCGGATTTAAAAATCACAAATTGCTTCGAAAGCTTTAGGAAATATTTAAATTATGCCATAAAATATATAAAAAAAATTTCAGCGAAATATATTCAGTAGTTTTTTAAATAAAAATTAAAATAATAATTACACCTCTTATATGAAGCGATCAAGTGACCATGATATGAACAGATCACGTGACCCACTTCAAAATGATATATGGCATCCATCTTGTCTCAAAATCGTGATTTTTAAATTTCTTTTTAATTCATATTGAGTGTTGAGCCGTTCTAAAACCACTTTATTTTTGCTTAAATTTTGTGCATCTACATACTGAAACAACGCAATGACAATATATTTGAGTTTAAATGATCATCCAAATTTGATTATTTCTAAAACGAAGCCTATTTTTCACTTATGTAAAATGTAAACAGCAAAATATGTAGAATGAGTTGTATTAGAATTGCTGTATTCCTTTAACACAAAATTATTTAGCTCATGGAATCTGAATAGCTGATATGGATGAAATATTCATTGATTTTACAGAGAGAAGGACGATTTTTTTCAATGAAGTTTTAAGCATAGAGTTTAATTACTTGTAGTTCCATGTCTTAATTTTTAAATAAAAAAAATTATTATAGTATTGTGATGAATGAAATGAATGGGAAATTGTTTATGAATGAAATGCTGCTTTTATAGAGAGAGTCAGGCGTGTTATTTTTTCTATGACGTCATTTGAATGAATGTCAGTTGTTTCCGATGAAGTTTTCAAATATAATAAATTATCGTAGTATTATAATAATTCTAAAATTATTAGCAAGGAATGTATCGCATATTAGCTATGTTTAAACCAGGCTATTGATATTTCAATGCCGTCATTTGAATTAAGCTCATTTTTTTCGATGAAGGTTTAAGTTTTCAAATATAATAAATTAATGTAGTATTGTGATAAGTTTTAAAATATTACCAAGAAATGTATTGCATTATAGAGATGTTTAAATGAATTTGCATTAAAGTTGTAAAGTGTTTTATAATCAATGTTTTAATCATGATTGATCTTTCTTGTTCTTGTATAGCGAGAAGGTTGCTGGTTTTCGTAGCAAGCTTGAAAGGGAAATACAAATTTTCTAAGATCAAATAGTCAACAACGAGTAAGCAACATGAAGACGCTGTTATAGAGCCCTCTCTGACAAGAACTGATTTTAACGAGGTAATCAGACTTTATACGAATAAAATGTACAGAAAAGCGTCTATATCTGTATAGTAACAATAACGGTAAGCCAGTGTTTATACTGTTAACGATAATGACTTATAATACTTTGTATGATTCCACACAATGCAATTTAATAATTTATTCATTTACTTTTTTTTTTTTTTTTTGCGGTAGGAGGATGTCAGTCCAATGTATGTCCTGAGGCTTATGATAGGCTCCCGATGGCCCTGCGTTCAGTTCTATATCTAATGGCTTTTAATAATATGACCTAAGACCCATTTCATCCGCTTGTAATCCTTTGCATCAGTGGTTATCAAAGTGGGGGCCGCGATTGACACAAATGTATATGTTACATCTAATAGCATTTTGTTAATTTCTGTTTCGTTAATATATTATTAACATTTTTTTAATCAATTAGTTGAGCTGTACACACAAATAATTACATAAACTGTTGTTGCAGTGCAAAATACAGTGGCTTTCCCAGGGAAAAATATTAACTATGATACTTAAATGAAGAAGATAATCTTATTTTGTTTGATTGTAATTTTGAACTTAAAGATTATTTATTTATTTATTTATTTATTTATTTATTACTTATATAAAAATGCCAGACGTTTGACAATTTTAAAAGTTGAAGTAAGTAATGTTCAATGGCTCGACATGAACTCAGATATATACAAAAGCGGTTAATTTTTGCTTGTATAATTGGCATTGCAATATGAGCATTATCACAGCCACGATTCACTTCTGGCGGTGGAAACCCACGAATTCAATATATACGAGCAACATATATAAGAACACACATAAAATGCATTTTAGTAAATAAACTAGGCACATGGGAGATGAGATCGGAAAATCCCCTTCGTTGCGCTACTGGGAGCAAGTGAACGTTTAACTTTTTGTTAAAGAGAGAAAATAATTGTAGTTTTAATTAATGGACTCAAAAAGAAAGTTATAAAAGAAGGATAGCTGCAACCAGTATCTCGGAAAAAGAAGAAAGGTGCTTAATATCCTACTGGGTGGCAAAATGCCGAATTTTGTTTTCAAATATGAACCCTATGAATAATAAAATTTTAAACCAATGAGAGTGGTGTCATGTAAAAAATTTGATTTTCAACAAATTCACTTTTGGAGCATTGTTTTCATACTTTAATGCATTTTTCAATCATTTTCAACAAGGGATATGTGCGATAGTTCCATTTCTGCAATGTGTTGTCAAATTATGGAAGTAAAATATTTTTTAATAAGAATCAGCTTTAAGAGAACCCCGGATAAATTTGGAATCCAAATATAATCATTGTAAACCCCGTGGAAAATTCCATTGATGGAAATGGCGTAACTATGTCACTATTTTTGCATATTGATTGGTCTTACAAAAAAACTATACTAATATTTTGCCTTTAAATTTGAAGGATCTGTGGTAAAAGTTACAGATACTTTTGCGCATTCTTTTGGTGATGATAGTCACAAAATCTGAGAAGTAGATCTTCGTGAAATTTCCATAAAAATGTATCTTATAAAAATACCAATTAATACAGAAAAAAATATTATTAGTACGTACCAATTATCTGTGCAACGCTGGATAATAAATATGATTGGTGACTGAACAATAACAAATGGAAGGAAGTTTTTTTTTTATTTCTCTCACCCGTATAGACAAATAATCTCTAGTTAACTTCTTTATTTCTTACTCACAGAATATGCCTATACGGGGCGTTATAGAAGTTAATATTACCTTTCCATTACAGATAACAGTATCCATGGGCCAGTTTCTCGCTTATTATAATGTGGAATCCACAGGCGGGTTACTACTTTTAAAAGTAATCTAGATTTGAACCCTGATGACAGGTAGAACTGAATCTGTCAATCTTAAAATTGTGACGCCCAGAATGTTATCTTACTGCCATTAACGGTATTGAAAACACCTCGTTGACGAGTGGATTATTTTTCCCACAAATAAATGTGTAATTTACTCTTTGTATATTTCTACACTAAAGTTGTAAAATGCAAAAGTTAAATCTAATATCTAGATCAAAATATTGATTATGTCGATACGATACAATAACGATATAATGAAGATCGATATAAGTACTACATCGATAAAATGAGGAGTGATATTGATACATTATCGATACAATGAGGGACGATATTGATACAATAGCAATGGAATGAGGAGAGCTATTAATACAGTATAGGTGCAACAAGGAGCTATACTGATACAGTATCGATTAAATGAAGAGCGATATTGATACAGTATCCATACAATGAGGAACGATATTAATACAATATCGGTGGAATGAGAAGCAATATTCACAGTATCGACATAAGGAGAATCGATATTGATAAAGAATCGATACAATGAGGAGCGATATTGAAACACTATCCGTACTATAATGAGCTATATTAATACAGTATCGATACAATGAAGGACAATATTGATACAGTACCGATGCAATGAAATACGATATTGATACTCTATCAATAATCACTAAACGATACCTATCGAATCGACGTAATGTTAAACAGCAGAAGTTTGTCCATAACCAATGAATCTACATGAAGAATTTCTGATATGTGATTGCTTTTATGGTAAAAGATTGCGGATGCCTCCATTAGAAAAAGGAAGCATGTTCTTGTTTTAGCACTGAAATCTGAGTTATTTACGTACTAAGTAGGTGCTAAGCCTGTAAAAGTAAAAAAAAAATCTTTAATTTAATATTTAATGAGATTAAAACTGTGCATTAAATTTGGTGCTCATAAATATAATCTGCTTTATCCCATCCACCTGTAAAAGTGTAAAACGCGGGTACGCGCTGCACTTACTTAAAATTGCTAACTCACCATAAAGTACCAAGTACTAGTTAAAAATGTAGAAACAACATATTAATAATAAAAATCCCATATGCGTACAAATGAAATGAAAATATTCTTTTAATCCTAACAAAGTTAATCTGTTAAAAAATGTGTCGCTAAGAAATCCGATTAAATTTATTTTTTTTATTTCCTTTGAGTTGAGTAACTTATGTTTTCCCATGAGGAACAGATTAATACATCCACGACGTGATTATTATTTTTTCAAAATAGTACGATCTTAATTAAAATAACATATTTTTTCTAACCTGATTATTTTTCGCAAATAAATTGCGGTTGGTCGGTGACTATTAATACTTAAAAATGTACTCTTGAATGTAGCAAAAACTGCCTAAGCGTAAAAATATATTTATGTCCCATAAAACACTACACTATAAAATTATTTAACCAGTTGTTTTGCAAATTGAAAAAATCCAGTTGCCCAATAGGATGTGATATACATATATATCCTCTACTCAATGTTGATGTCTGACCCATCGATGCTGTTAACTGTAATCAGAATGCTATTTTGAACTTAGTGAGTATGAGGTTCATATTTGTTAAAAAAAACTAACATTTCTGTTAAAAGCTGGAATCCTAAACTTTCGCTGAAACATTTATTTATTCATGCAGAATTTAAATGTAAAGATATAACGAAAATAGGGTTAAGACAGCAAGCGATAAGTTAGATCACATCATGTACAGTCAACTTCCGATGGTCTTCGCGGATGGATAGCACGAAATAAAAATAAACTAAACTGCACTAAACTAAAAATAAATTAAAAACATAAACTAAACTGCAGAATACACGCATAATATAAGTGCTACAATTTAGTCAGCTAGTTATTATTACTAGCCTATAAATACAGGGTGCGGCAGAAAGAACGTTCTGATTTGGAAGAAGCGTTGCTTCGCTCATAGTAGAGGTACATAGATAGAGGTACAGCAGTGGGCATGGTCTCTTTTGACTTGTTTGCGCATGCCATTTTTAGTTACCATCATGTCTTGGAGCGGAGAGCATCGTGCATTTGTTGTTGAAGAGTTTGTTACGAACGGTGAATCTGTGATAACAACGCAACGGGCCTTCCGAATACGCTTTCAGCTCGGACGTCATGATCCGGTTCCGGCTGCACAAGCAATTTATCGTTGGGTTTCAAATTAATTTTAGCCGAACAAGTTCGGCTTTAAAAAAAAAGAGTCCTGGCCACCCTATAGAAGCGTATCAAGACCGGAAGATGTGGCAGCTGCTAGAGATTCCATACAGCAGTCTCCCAAGCGATCTTCACGCAGACACGCAGCTGTATTAAACACGTCTGATCGTAGTTCCCGCAGAATTTTACACAGCTCGCTTCACATACATCCCTACAAAATGATGGTCATTCAGAAGTTGAATGATACAGACTATCCAACCCGTAAAACTTTGTGCGGTCGCCATTTAACTACCATTTAACGGTCGCCATTTAACTGATGTACTCTTCAAAACATAATGGATAACAGTGGTATACTGTGTACTTCTCAAGTATAAAAGATTCCTTTCTCTATCTTGCTTTGTATTTTATTATTGACGTTCCAAATCGGTACGCTCTTTTTGCCGCACCCTGTACATACTGAAAAGTTCTTTAAATCTTAAAATAACCAGTTACTGTTTTTATAACAGCGAAATATTTCTGTTCGATTCAGGAATGCAGTCGACACAAAACCAGTTTATCAGCTATTAATGCATCCTCTTGCCCTTCAATGTACTCGAACACTTATTTATAGGGCCCGAAACAGTTGTTCCTTGGAATCAATGTTGACGACACCTATCTAGTAAAGTCTTACCTAGCTTTTAAAACTGTGGTGATAAAACATTTAATTGGTTTACCTTTTTGAAATAAACTTGATTGAATTATTAATCTTATTTAAAGTGGTCGTTAATGGTAACATTTGTACATTGCTATCGTGGTCGCAAAACCCACCATTACTTCTTTGCACGAGCTGCTTAGTATAATCATTAAATACTAAACACTACACATTAAAATCCACATTTTTATCTTTCAAAATAAATTGGAATTTATTCACATCCCTGCTATTAATATGATTAAAATTACATAAATTTATTAACATACGGTTAAGGAGGGGAAAAGCACTGTGTGAGACTATGTCTTTTGAATCTTCTTCCAAAGATCAGCAATTGACCTAACATACATGAAGACTGGCACATACTTCTGTATTTCCATTCTGTAGCTCAGCATTACTGTCACCTGTTCCGATTTTTTTTTTCTGACATTTGGCGTCAGTCTTCGTCTTTTTTTATAACATTCTCAATACTCAACTTACTAACCACTCTCTTGGAATAACACTGCTTGAAATCACGACTCTCTCGGAATAACACTGCTAGAAATGCCGACTATCTCGGAATAACACTGCTTGAAATCCCGACAATCTCGGAATAAAACTGCTTGAAATCACGACTCTCCTGGAATAACACTGCTTGAAATCACCAAAATATCTCTTAACTCTTGAATAATCATTCCATTGAAATTACAACTCTCTCTCTTCGTTTTTTATTAACAATTCAATTATATTCGTTGACTTTCCTCCATTTTGTCTGGGGTTCAGATACGCCCTCTTTGCTCTCATTGGATGCTCCCCAGACTGATGTCGTATCTTTGAATTATTGGCTCTTTCAGTTTCCAATGGAGTTTGGTTTAATTCTTGGGACCTAGGATATTTTGCCCCAACCGCACCTCCAATTTGTGTGACGTGTATTTATTGGGTCATGACTTTCCGGGCCAAAACTGTCATAAAACGGTGACTAAAAGTCTGCGCTTTGAAAATACACTAACCGATTCATTGCTTTTATTTCTATCATCGTGCAAGAAGAACTGGCTAAAGATGAAAACGACCGAAATTTTTGTGTTAGAATATCGCGGACTGATGTTTCCCTTATTCCGTATCCAAAACAAATCTGCTTTCTCATAGATCCTTCATCAATTTTATTACCAATTTCTAGTTTTGGGTCAATTGTTAAAATTTTAATAAGCGGTGCATTATGAGACATAAAACAACTTAAATTTCAGCATTTAAAAATAATCTGATGTGAGCAATACAGGACTTTCCAACCAGACTAAAATTAATTTTCTCTTTATTTCATTAATAATTCATTACATTTTGTTTAATTGCACTAAATAATATGCATTATTATTTGCAATTACACTGAATTAACATTTTTAATACAGTTTTCGTTTTCATTTGGTAACTGGACTTATTCTCAAAACCGACATAGCAAAAATGTGAAAAAACTACAATATATCGTTATGAACGGCTAGTTCTAGAGTAATGGTGGTTGATCTTATTTTCATCGTTAAAAATTACGATTAAAACAAGCATTTAACAAATGCATTTGATTATACGTAGTCTTTTAGTTTAGATTTTGACGATTTTTGCGGGCCATTCCCCCCAAAAAAATTCAGGTTCTTTTTTCCGAATCGAAACAAAATCTTATCACCCACGAGTAACTTATTTACCAAATTTTGTGAAATTTGATCAATTTGTTTTCAGTTAGAGTGTATATATTCGATTTTTTCGAGCCCTTTCTCAAAAATAGACGAGTTCTTTGATCCCGAATCATACCAAAATATAATCAGCATCAGAGTTACCCACAAGTGACTAACTTATAAAACATTTTATGAAATTTGATCTATTAGTAATTGAGTTAGAGTGGATACATACATTGCGTAAACACACACACACACACACATACACACACAGAGAGAAGTCAAGCTAAAAATGGTTTTTGCGTGCTCTAGAGGTCCCAAAATGTGTAGATCCGTCGAAAGTCAAGCTGCGATTTTCGGCATGATTCCAAGACTTTCCCTGTACATTAATATGTATTGCAGGGAAAGTAAAAAAAATACCGCTAGGTTACGGGATAATCCGCAAGGAATTGATAATCGGGAGCTGCCTGCATATGCATAATCATAAAAAACGCAACATACAACCACTATAGCATCTACCCCGAAAATTTATAAAATTATTATATCTTTCGCATTTCACAACTAGTATCTCTTCCACGTTAACCCTTTGATGTGTAGTACGTAATTTCACTTGCATTGATTTAACGACATTCAAGTAGATTACATGTCACTGATATATAGGTATTGATTGCAATGTTAAGGGAGATATCAAAGTGTGTAAATTAACGATATGTGCATTATGGAACGACTGTTTGGTTCAATTGAAATGCACTGCCGACATAGATGATTAATGAAAATTTGAGCAACGTATTTAAGTGCAAATAAAATAATAATGCAGCTGTTTTGAGGATGCGCTGAGCCTCTTTCGTCAGTGTTACAGGACTATCAAACACGGAGTCAGTTCCTTCTTATACACATTTCCTTTTAACATCGAGCTTGACGGACCTCCAGAACTAACGAAGGGGATTCAATACATCCTCGAAACTCCAGCACATGCTGCAATACTGTGCCATATGTGGTTGATTGTATTGCTTTCCCTGATCCATTTCTCAATATGTTTTACTTAGAAAAACTGCAGCAACATTTCAAGGCACAAATAAGACAACAATGTAGCATTTATTTGCTTCAAAGATCAATAGAAAAAAAAACGACTACATACATACAAACAGACAGACAGACGGACATCACTCCAAAAATAGTCAAATGTATTCAGGAGGTTTTAAAACATATAGTGGCATCAAAATCTCGAATTCGAAAATTTTCGTTAAACCAATACTTTCTCTGAACTATATTACATAGAATAAGAAAATAAATATTGCTGCATAGAATATCATTTCGTTTATTGCAACGTGTGCATTTGATGACAGGTTATAAAGAGAAAAAATTTAAGTAAGTTATTGCAATATCTCAAGTCAACTCATTTTCAGGGATATCGAATTTTTGTACATTGACGATATTTGCCAAAATGTTTCTAAATATGTCGCCAATTCCGCTATATTTATCACCAAATATATTGCCAAGCTCCATAGATAGACGGACATGGAGAAGGATTTTCCATGTCTGTCTATTTAGAGTATTATAAATATCATGTCTAGAGAATTATAAATACCAAAGCTTAGCATATTATTTTGAGAGAAACAAAATAATGCTAATTTTAACAAATGTATAATCTGAGTTAGAGCGTTCCCTTTACCTCCATGGTATAATCACTATCGATGATCATTTCCACAAGAATAAAATGACATTTTCAATACATTGAAATTTAATTGTTTCATCATAAATAGTAAAATATAGTCCTAATCTTGATGGTTTTAATAGGCGTCATCCTTTAATAGTAAGCACTGCTCGGCATCGTAACCAAATCGTTTATTCTTTAACGTTGATATTAAATAATAAGTTTTACCAAATTATACATGACCTATATTTACTTATGTAAAATCATTTTAATTAACTGCAAATTATATTTCACTTATCAGAACTGTAAATAGCAGCAAAGGTTTATTTCAAAACATAGAAAATTTCGTCGTGACAGTTTCAAAAACAATTTTCTCCATAGACTTTACATGGTGACCTTCAGTCTCAATTATTTGAGTCTACAGAACGAATTTTAAAATTCGCACTTCGCCGTAAGCTGCAATTTTGTGAATTTTATAAACATTCCAAATTTCGCGCCAATCGGTCAAATAGTTGCTGAGAAACAGCGTTAACAACAGAAATATAGATGAGTCGATGTCAAGAAATTTCATTCATATCTTGCTGCGCTTCAACCAAAGCATAAACATCTCCTTCATGACATTCTTTAAAATGCAGCATAACTGGCGTTAGTCATTGGATTTAAGGATTCTGAATTAGATATATGTTTAAATACTATTTAGGTTCGACACTTGAATTCGTCAAAAATAAGTAATAAAACAAACATTTGCTTAAAAATTGTTATTAAATATGCTGTGAAATTAGTAGAGAAACAAATCATATTATATAATTAAAATATATTACTCTCCCTGCAAGACAACATGGTAATGCATAGGGAAAGTATTGGAATCATGTCGAAATTCGCAATTCGAGTTTTCGACGGATCTACACGTTTCAAGACCTCTAGAATACAAAAAAACTAATTTTAGCATGATGTCTGTGTGTGTGTCTGTCTGTCTGTGTGTGTGTCTGTCTGTGCAATGTATGTATCCACTACAACTCAAAAACCAATGGACCGAATTTCATGAAATTTGGTAGGTAAGTCACTTGGTTGTGACCCTGGTGCTGATTAGTTTTGGGTACAATTCGGAATAAACCAATCCGCTTTTTTTGAAAAATGGCCCTGAAAAATTGCCTGTATAAACTGTAACTGAAAAACTAATTGAACAAATTTTACAAAATATGGTACATAAGTCACTTCTAGGTCACCCTGGTGCTGATTAAATTTTGATACGATTCGGAAAAGAACAACCTGCCTTTTTTTACGAAATGGCCCGCAAAAATTGTATATTTCGACTCTAACTTAACTAATCGACTAAATTTCATAAAATTTGGTAGATAAGTCACTTGTGGTCGACCGTGGTGCTGATTAGATTTTGGTACGATTCGGAAAAGAACAACCTGCTTTTTTTTACGAAATGGCCCGCAAAAATTGTATATTTCGACTCCAACTCAACTAATCGACTAAATTTCATAAAATTTGGTAGATAAGTCACTTGTGGTCGATCCTTGTGCTGATTAGATTTTGGTACGATTCGGAAAAGAACAACCTGCCGTTTTTAGGAAATGGCCCGTAAAAATCGCCAAAATCGAAAACAAAAGACTATATATGCTCAAATATATCAAATGAATTTTTGTTTTATACGCAATGTTTAAAGAGGAAAATAATATAACACAGTCCATTATACTTTAGGACCAACCGTTTTCAAGATATTTGAGATTTCTTGCATTTTCGTTACGCCGATTTGGGGAAAATGCCCAATTACCAAATAAAAGCAAAAATTGAATTAAAAATGCAAATTTAGTGTTATTTGGGGCAATTAAACTCAATCTAATAAATTATTAAAGAAATAAAATAAATATGAATTTAAGTCTGCAGGGAAAATCATGTGCTGCCCACATCAGATTTTTTTTACTTTTCCTGCAATACATGGTAATGTATAGGGGAAGTATTGGCATCACGTCGAAAATCGCAACTCGTATTTTCGAAGGATCTATACGTTTTGAGACCTCTAGAACAAGAAAACACAATTTTTAGAGTGACGTCTGTGTTTGTGTCTGTATGACTGTGTCTGTCTGTATATCTGTCTGTCTGTGCAATGCATGTATCCACTCTAACTCAAAAACTAATGGATCGAATTTCATAAAATTTGGTAGGTATGTCACTTGTGTGAGACCCTGGTGCTGATTAGTTTCAGGTACGATTCAGGAAAAACAAGCAACCTTTTTTGCGAAACGACCCGCAAAATTTGTCTGCATCCATTCTAGTTAAAAAACTAATAGATCAAATTTTACAAAATTTGATAAATAAGTCATTTGTGGATAACCCTAGTGCTGATTACATTTTGATAGGATTCGGAAAAAAATTACTTTGCAAAGTGGCGCGCAAAAACAGTTAAAATTTAAAATAGGAAACTACGTATGCTCAAATATATAAATTAAATGCTTGTTTTATATCTCATTTTTAACGATAAAAAGAATAAAACCATCCCCATTACACTAGATCTAACCGTTCTCGAGATATTTTAGTTTTTTCGCATTCGCTACCCCACGGTTGAAAAAAAGTTCACTTACCAACTGAGAACGAAAATTAAATTAAAAATGCAAATTCACTTCATTTTAAATAAATAGGGACGTTATTTTGTGCAATTAAACTCAACATAATGAATTATTGAAGAAATAAGAGAACGTGAATATAAGTCTGCAAGGAAAGGCCCATATCAGACTTTTTTATATTTTCAAGGACAAAGGAATAAATCGAAATTAAATTATATCAGATTAAAATAAACAAATTATTGTATAAACTAATCATTGTATAAAAAATTATGTTTACTGGGAATTCACATCAAATGCTCATTATGCAAACCAATTAACAGAATTTCAACACATATTTTGTGTCTCATTCGGATTTTAATTTATTCACATTAATGCATTGACGAGTAAATTAAAATTTTTGAAGCTATATCTTGAAATAAAAATACTTCACAAGTTAATTAGAGTAAAGAAAAAATAACATATTTTGAATTACTGAATATAAAAAATATTTATTCTCCAAAAAGAAATGTTTTGTAAAAAGAAATATATATTCTTCTTTCACTGAAAATATTCAGAAATTAATTATGATGTTTTTATAGTGAAAGATAATAAGGTTTATTATTAATCTTGAATATTTAGCGTCTGGTGTCACATTTTTCTTGTTAAATGTTAACAGGAAATTAAATACTAAAGAAGGTGATATTAACAGAATTGAGCACACATTCTTTGTAATTCACTTATCCTACCTTTAAATGAAGCTGCCTTAGATATATGACAATAAACTAAAAAAAATTGTAAATGAAAGAAAAACACGATTACATTATAATATAAAGTTTTAAAATATTTAAAAAAATTATATGCCATATCTGCATGGTCACTTAAAAAAATGGTTTCAAGTTTTCTGTATCTATACTTTATTCACGGGTTAAGAAAATGGAAATTTCTCCAAGTGCATATGCATAATTCGAACAGACCTGTATTCTGTTAAATAGTAAATCTGTATATGAATTTTTAAATTTACCTGACAATACTAAAGTTGGTGCAATGCACAGAACATTACAGGCTTCAAAATCTGTATACTGTATACTTTGGCCAACATGAGCAAATTCCCAGGCAATTGTGCTCGTCCTCATCTATGTAAAATTCTATAATCACTGTAATTTAAATTTGTATCTAGTATTGTAATTTAAAGTCTAGTATTGTATTTTAAATTCTAGTACTGCAATTTAAATTTGTATCGAGAAAAATATATATCGGGAGGTCGGACCACCGTGAACATATTCTTAAAACACCAACTCATCTTTTTAATAGACACAGATGTCGGCACTGACTAAATACATCATTAAAACTGTAGACATCGGCATTGACTAAATACGTGTGATCATTAAAACTGCGAGCGCTAAGAAACTATTGCCTTTCACCCACCCAACATCAATTCACCTTGAAAGGATTCAGTGGGTTTACTTGTATTCCTCCTAGAATTCCACAGTAAGTGAGTAACACGCTTCCCCACCTTTATGCAATTGCCTTCGGTTGGCCGCATTTTTGACGGAAAATACATACACGCTGATCAAGCCCTAGTTTTTCTGATTGTCAGAATATGAATGAGAATTTTTCTTTTCCTTCGGAATTGTCTGCGAATGTGTCCTATTCTTATAGAAATGTCACGGTGACAGCCGTGAAAAGAAATGAAGGTATTTTCCATTGTCAGCTAAATGTACAATCTTCTAAACAAAAGCAATAGGTAGAAACTAAAGTCATAGTTAAAACTCAGTTATGAGGTCCGAAATCGGCCCAGGAGAAAGGGGCGTTTTGGGTCCGTTCGACATTGGTCCATCATGCACATTATCAATAAGGATGTAAAAAATAAATCCAATGCTTCCGGCACAACCGGGGAATCTCCAGCGACCCCGTGTGTATCCGGGCCTGGGTGGGTATTTGTATATTTTGCAGAAAAATAATTTATATAATAATTGTTTAAGGAGTTTTTATCCTTCAAAAACCTCTAGAACTGGGATGGCCAAACGGTGTATCGCGAGTAGTTTTTAGATCGATCACAGAAATATTCTGCAAGAGTAAAAATAGCGTTTAAGACACAAAAATTCCCCGACTGAAACTTTAATTACCAAACAGTAATTGACTCACCCCCTCACAAAATCTTCTACTTAACGTATGCTCCTCTGACGTCACATGCGGTGCTTTTGAGAATTATTCAGAGGATCACCAATACCATGGCTCAACATCCTGACAAAAATTTTTACTCTGCTCACTCTGTTCTGTGATTTGTATTCCATTAAAAAGAAATAACTGTTATACTAGGGGAAATCGGGGTTGATTGTCTCACTTTTCACGTTTTAATTTCTTTCGACCATGTAATTGACTCTGATCCAGGAGTTTGGTATTTTAACATTGAGATTGGATATTTAGCTTTTACTAGGGATTTCTTAATAGGAAAATACCGTTTTCTTAATTAAATATGAATTTTTCAAAATGGGTCTTCGCCGTGTGGCAACCAACCCCGTGCACGGGGCACGTTGTCACATTATATGGGACAGATTGTCACTGACTGCAATATATAGAATCTTGTTGAATCTTACACATTCGCATTAAATTTATCAAGAAGATTTTATTGATATGTTATTTTATGAAACATACGCCAGTTAAAAATGAGATGAGAGACTGGTGAAAATAAACATCAATACAAGTTTATACCTGTTAAACCACAGAATTTAAATGCCCAAAAAATATTTGACTTGGTGATTCCATAGTAGTACCTATGTATCATCTCCTGAGTCACAATTTTGACAAATATAGTAAGCGTCCTAAAATTTACATGAGCCCACAATTTGCACGTTGTACATTGTTGTTCCTACTGTTTTGGAAAAGTTTCTGGAGAATGGCTTGCAGCAAATAAGGTAAAAACCATGGAGTTAGAAAGGAGGAGATAAAACTCCTATGGATGAAACGCTTGAAAATGCCATAATGCTTTGAGAATTATATCTAGGTGTCGCTAGTGTCTGTAAAGTAGTTGCTATTGTTAGTTGATACTATAGAAAGGCGTAGTATTTAGTATATGTATTTTTAATAATTTTTAAATTAAGGTTTCCTTAATTATGAGTATAATTACCAGTATTTTCTCATAGTTGTAAGATAGCGTGTAGAATATGTGGAGGTAAAAATGAATTGGAAAGTGAAATAATTTTGAATACGTAGGAATATTCTTTATTGCTTCAGTTATTCTTTGCGTTGTACTAATAATTAATTTTTACAAAATTGACAGTTCAAATAAATATTTTAGGTCTTTCGCCATAGAAATGCATACAATACAGGAGTACTTATCTTATCCCAGCGCCACCTGAAATATTGTCTCAAACGATATTGGCGCTGTCTTAATATGAAGATTTAACTCCTTACTTTTACCACCATGGTAAAAACACTCGTCCACGTTCCAAATATAACTTCATCCAAACCCGCATGAGAGGAAAAGACTTTTTACGAATCTCTCGACATTCATTTTGCTAAAGCTCGTCACTCTGGTTTAACTAGTCACTTCTGGGGGTGCGAATAGGCAAGGTAGAATAGCGTTTCAAGAAGTTGATGAATCAATTGACCCCTACTTGTAGTCTATCCGCCCAGGATTACAGCATTTTTAGCTTCAAAACCACAGCTTATTGATAAGCAAATGTGGTCACTTTCTTTGGTGATAATCCATAACATACTGGGTGGTCATAATTAAAGCAGATATGTTTAGAGCCTGATAGTGAGAAAACTGTTGCGCCAAACTCAACTAAATTTGCAGTAACTACTATTCAGACCATGGGGTTGTGATTTTAAAAAGACAAAAAAAAAAAAAAAATAGTTCGGATTTTTGCAACCGGGGGCTAAAGTGGCGCTGTAAGGTCCATTTTTGGAGTAAAATAGACATAGGAAATACAGAAAGTTTCGTCAATGCTGAGAGGTATCGAACAATGCTACTGAACTTTGTTATTCGGCAACTTCAACAGTATGGGTGTTTTGAATCTGCGATATTCATGCAGGATGGAGCACCCCCTCATATTGGATTGAGCTTACAGGAAGTCCTACGACAGCGTTTTACCAACAACCGAATAATTAGTCCAGCGTTTACTATGAAGTGGCAAGTCCCTTTGCCTGATCTGACCCCTTCTGACTTTTGGTTGAGGGGTCATGTAAAGCGCTTGGTATACCAAGGGAAGGTGGGTAATTTAGCCATTTTGAAGGACCGAATAACATTGCGCGTCAGGCAAATCAATGGAGATCTGCTACATTCTGCAGTAGAGAATGCTGTTCAGGGAATGCACTATTTGGAACATATGCAAGAAAAACATATTGAATCTCACATGTAAATGTTGCCAATATAAAAATTAATGTCATATGTATATAAAGGTAAGATAAAAATGTAAATATGAAATGTATTAAATACGTATAAAATGTAAATGTGATGCCCTTTTCAAAATGCATGTAAAACATTTACATTCTGTACTTCCTATGCCTATTTTACTCCAAAAATGGACCTTATAGCGCTACTTTGGACCGCGGTGGCAAAAATACGAACTTTTTTTTTATTTTAAAAATGAAAACCCCATGGTCTAAATAGTATTTACTGAAAATTTAGTTGAGTTTGTCCCAACAGTTTTCTCACTATCGGGCTGTAAACACCTCTACTTTAATTATGGCCACCCTATATATCTGTCGTGCTCTTGAAGCAATCGGTCAAATACATCTTATGCTCATCAGTAAATAACTGTCTATTTTTGTATAGCCAACATGGAATGATAGTTTGTCATTTCCTCCTGCCAATTCGTGTGGTGTAATCATTTTTTCTGTACTGTGTGAGTGTCCTATAGTTTATATTAAAATTCCTTACTACTAACCCTTCGAATAGAACTTTGTTCATTATATATCATCCTCGCAATGCGAAGCATGATATCTGACGGTGTTGAGCCGTTTTCAATCTTCCTTTTGTAGTGTCGCATATCTGAAAAAAAGTGAAATTACGTTTTGTAATAAACATTCACAAATCTTACAAATAAAAATCCCACCGAAGTCAGTAAAATATTTAAAGGAACAAATTCCAACTTCAGGAAACTAGTTTTTTTTTTTACGTTTCGATACATTACCTACAGAATGACTCGACAACATTTTTCGTAGATTCATATTTAAAAATATCCTTTTGTTTCGATATGTTTGAATTCCTATGACATTTGGCTGCATTCAAATAAACGTGATTTCTTTCTACTTTACATAAACATACTAATTTTTATATAAAGATATTGGAAACGATCAACGAAATAGTACAAAATAATCTATAACAGTAATCTAAGGGGAAAGTTGTCACATGTGACAATCTACCCTCTCCCTCCAAGGACGCGGTAGCCCATTGGTTAGCGCGCTGGAGTTGCACTCGGTAGGCCCGGGTTCGATTCCAGCCACTGCCAAAACTGCCGCCGTGTTCACGCGGAGTACGATCACGTTAAACATGTGGGTCCGTAAGTCCTTCCGAGAGGTTGGTGGTTGGGGAAGGAGGGTACGGTCCCTGTGGATGCCTCCCCCACTGGGTTCCGGTGCAAATTGGGTGGCACTTCCCGGCTGTCCAAACATTTACCTTACACCTTTCTGGTAGGTCGGACGATCTGGGTACGGTCACCGTGACTGAAGACTGAAATATGGTAATCCTAATAACCGACTTTTAGTTCATAATAAGATCACGATAGCGCTAAAAGGTAGCCGATATATCATTCCATAAAAAATATTTGACCAAATTTGTCAATAAAAGCATCTTGATGAGATAAAATAAAAATGGCAGCAAAAACCCACATAAATGAAATTCAGAAATATTGTTGGTGAACTACACTCGAGCTCCCGAAACAGATGAGTCCCAGGTGATATTATTCTACTCCATAGACGCACAAACTGTTAGATTGTGGGCTGACTGCATGCGTCATTATCGACGGAAAAAAAGAGCATGTGACAATCAAACCGTGTGACAACTATCCCCGGTCTCCCCTATAGTTTGATTTATAACCTTAACATTAATGCTAAAAATAGGTTAAAACCTATGGTATGTATACTTTTCATTTTTTATTGACAAGATACGTGTAGATCGTTTATAGGTTTGACAAGATTGTTTACAAGTTTGTTTCAAGATCTCCATAGATAAAAGTTTTACCACCACTGCTCTAGAAGTCTCCAAGTACCCTGAACATTGAATTTTTACGCATTTATATTATAAACTACGGGGAAGAAACTAACGGAGAGGGATTTTTGATTTTCTATTCGAGGACAGATGAAATGGTGCGTTTCGAAAAATGATTTCCAGATCCTCCGGAAAATCCCCCCCCCTCCGATAACCCAACTTTGCACCCTTATAATTTCAATCACGGAGAAAACCTAGCTGAATCAATTTTCGATCTAGAACTATTTTCAACTCTAAGCGCCATATAATGTTGAACAAAAAAGCTTTTTAGAAAAAGATTCCTACTTCTTTTTAAAAGTGTTCGTTTTCCGGTCTTTCACAGGATTATATAAAAGTATAATATATTAGTTCAATCGTTTCACTAAGATGCGGAGAACTAACTATTAATGAGGGTACATTTTTGATGGGTGAAGTATAATATGTATTCTTTAATTTTAAAGTCATCGAAAATTCAGAATAGTAAAATGGTGATAGTATGCGATCTCACAAAGAGTTCGCTATTGGAAGTTAAATAATGGGATAATTTATGCAAAGTAAAATGGTTAAGAACTCTCAAGCATTATTGGCGTTCTTTGGCATTTTTATGTTTTCCATGATATTTTGAATTGGTTTATATTAAACTAGGGTCTTGGCAAGATTTTAGAAACATTTAATTAAATTAATTCGGATGGGGAAACATTTGCTCTAAACCAAAAGGTGAGCCACCCTCCCTCCCCCCCCCGGGTTTGTTAATGCAATTTAATAGCTCGACATAATGTTATTAAAATCTTCTAAACTGTAGTTATCCTCTTCATAGCTGATTTAAAAAATCTGATGTGGGCAGCACATGACTTTCCCTGCAAACTTATATCCACGTTCTATTTATTTCAATTCAATTTAATTCACTTTTAATTCAATTTTTGTTCTCATTTGATAACTGGACTTATTTTCAAAGGTGGCGAGGAAAAATACGAAAAAAACTAATATATCTCGAGAACGGCTAGTCCTAGTGTAATGTTGTTGGTCTTATTCTTTTCTTCGTTAAAAATTACGCATTAAACAAGCATTTAATGGATATATTTGAGCATACGTAGCTTTTTAGTTTAGATTTTGACAATTTTTGCGGGCCATTCTGCAAAAAAAGGCAGGTTATTTTTTTCTGAATCATACCAAAATCTAATCAGCACCAGGGTGACCTATACGTGACTCATCTACCGAATTTTGTGAAATTCGGTCCATTAGTTTTTCAGCTAGAGTGGATACAAGCTTTTGCGGGCCATTTCGCAAAAAAAGGCGGGTACTTTTATTCCGAATCGTACCCAAAACTAATCAGCACGAGCCCCGCCCACAAGTGACTTACCTACAAAATTTTGTGAAATTCGGTCCATTAGTTTTTTAGTTAGAGTGGATACAAAATCTGCACAGACAGACAGACAGACAGACAGACAGACAGACACACAGACAGACAGACACCCAGACACACACACAGACGTCACGCTAAAAATGGTTTTTTCGTATTCTGAAGGTCTCGAAACGTGTAGATCCGTCGAAAACTCGAGTTGCGATTTTCGGCATGATTCCAATACTTTCCCTATACATTACCATGTATTGCAGGGAAAGTAAAAATTACTTATTTCAACTCAAGCCCGCCCACATACGACAAGCATCTCACGGGAATGTCTACAATGTACCAGTATGATAACATGCTAACCAGATTCCCAGATTTATTCCCAATAAATTAGAAAATGCAACAGCTTGAACAAATTTGACTAGTAAGTACCACAATACTATATACAACAGCCGTACTATTCAATGCTGCAAATTGTGGCGAAATGCAATGTAAAGGGAGCCATTCCATACTTGGATGGCCATCCGACATATTAGCCATTTTTGCACAATAAATGTTTTTCCTTGCTCTAAAATTTTATTATGTCTTATTTTATACCTAAGCAGACTTCTACAAGAGTATATTTTAAATATGAAATATAAATATTTTAAATATGAAAACAGAATGATTGCTTTTTGTCTTATAATTCTCTATCCCCCCCCCCCCAATACACACACGCATTTCTTATATTCTTCATTTTTCATAATATTATTTCATTGTCGAATCTACTGCAAAATAAATATATGCTTAAATCTGAAGACATGTGGATCATTTAAACCATTTATTTGTCTTATGACAATGAACAGCCACAGTACCTTCAGAAAGGGATGACCAGACTGGGCTAAATAAAGCCAACCGGAGGCTTATATGTGGTTTTCTTTCTCATATTATGAATTTTATATAAAATATAAATACAATGGCCGATAAAAGCTTAAATAACCAGAAAATATTAGGTACTCTCAATAGCGTCGGTTGAAAAAATTCTGGGCAGTGCCGGAATATGACTCTTTGATGTCCTAACCACAGACAATTTTGGTGCCATAGTCCATAAGGTGCCATAGTCCATAAGGTTTAAGTTTTCCATAAGGTCTATATAAGTAAGCAAATTTCCCTTTTGATCGTCGAATGTCCCTTTACAAAGATCTTGGCAATGTCTATGCCACTAGATATCTTTATCAAAATAGTTCTACGTCACGAGCTCAAGAACTGTACCTTAGAATTACATATAAACTATAATTAAAATTCGGCATGCCGTATAATGATAAAACTTTAAAGGTGATGCCAAAAAAAAATATTTGGCCTTTTGTTCCCCAAGCCATAAAGATAGCTATGGGGTGTTTGTGTGTGACCACAGACGAAAATGGGTGGCACTATATGTCGTACCTTCTTTCTAATAGAAAATAATTATAAGATGTTATATGCTATACTTATCTTCTAAAATAAAGGTGCAATGTAAAAGTTATATCGCTCAATCAATGTTACTTTGTCATTGTGTATGGTATATATTTATTTTTTAATTCCAAACATTGATATATTTTCTAATTTTTACAGAATTTGTCTCCTAAATAGCAAGGTCATTTATTAATTGCTTTACATGAGTTGCCAGGTAAAAAATCTATGCTATGTAATAATAATATTGCGATTGAATAAGCATTTTGCACAGTTAAAATAATAATGAAATTGATAGTTCTCACACAGGCTTTATTTTTGCCCGGTCGTCCATTTTGTTGCTCCAAGTCCTCTGGACGAGCCGGACGGCCTGGGGCTTTCACAGGCTTTATTTTTAACACTTTAGAACGAAGTTGAAAAGTGTTTATGACTTTGTTCATTCTGTCTGTCTGTCTGTCTGTCTGTCCGTTAGCACGATAACTACCGTAAAAATGACTTAATCAAAATGAAATTTTAGTATGTTCAGACGGTCTGTAGGACCTATGGGAATATAAATGAATAATATCACCCAATTAATTTTGGATTGAACCCGGGTTGAAAAAATGAAATACATTGAGCCCTAATATTTCAAACATTTTTTTAGCGGGTTTAAAATTCACAAATTGCTTCGAAAGTTTTAGGTAATATTCAAATTGTTCCATAAAATATATAAAAAAAATGCAGCGAAATATATTCAGTAGTTTCTTAAATAAAAATGAAAATAATAATTACACCTCTTATATGAAACGATCACGTGACCATGATATGAAAAGATCACATGACCCACTTCAAAATTATATATGGCATCCATCTTGTCTCAAAATCGTGATTTTTTAAGTTCTTTTAAATTTATATGGAGTGTTGTATCCGTCCTAAAACAACTTTATTTTTGCTTAAATTCTGTGCATAGACATACTGAAACAACGCAATTACAATATATTTGAGTTTAAATGATCATCCAAATTTGATTATTTCTACAACGAAGCTTATTTTTCACTTATGCAAAATGTAAACAGCAAAATATATAGAATGAGTTGTATTAGAATTGATGTATTTCTTTAACACAAAATTATGTAGCCCATGGAATCTGCATAGCTGATATGAATGAAATATTCATTGATTTTACAAAGAGAAGGATGATTTTTTTCGATGAAGTTTTAAGCATAGAGTTTAATTACTTGTAGCTCCATGGTCTTAATTTTTAAATAAAATAAATTATTATAGTATTGGGATGAATGAAATGAATGGGGAAATGTTATGAATGAAATGCTGTTTTTATAGAGAGATCCAGGCGTGTTATTTTTTCTATGACGTCATTTGAATGAATTTCAGTTGTTTTCGATGAAGTCTTCAAATATCATTAATTATCGTAGTATTATGATAGTTTCGAAAATATTACCGAGGGATGTATCGCATTTTAGAGATGTTTAAACCAGGCAATTTATATTTCATTGCCGTCATTTGAATGAAGTTCATTTTTTTCGATGAAGGTTTAAGTTTTCAAATATAATAAATTAATGTAGTATTGTGATAAGTTTTAAAATATTATCGAGGAATGCATTGCCTTTTAGACTTGTTTAAATAAAATTGCATTGAAGTTGGAATGTGTTTCATAATCAATGCTTTAAGCATGATTGATCTTTCTTGTTTAATTCTTCTGTGTTACTGGTTATCGTTATAGGCCACCTCATGTTGCATATATTTCGACAAGCTTTCAAAGGGTTTGAAATGATTTCTTAAAAGGACCATATGGTATGTTAGAGACTGATCTGAGCACGTTGTAAAAATATAAATTTTCTTAATGAAATTTATCTTGAAATTATCTGAAAATATAATTTTATATTGTCGGATTTTCAAGTTGTTTATACTTTCTATGTCTATAAAGGTTTTTTACTCTGGGGGTGCCATTATAAAGTAAATTTTATGGTATCTATTCAACTACCCAATACCTTGGTATACCTGGTATCTATTCTTCTACCCAATATCATGCCTTTTTTATTCACCAGTGGACTTTACTTCAATCTTAAACCTAATGACTAGAGTTTGACGAATGATGTACAGTATTAATAAACGACATACTTTATTCCAGCTAATTTCGCTGACAACTCAAAATACAATTACATATACAGAATATTTACAAAGCTAGCACTACCTGTTGACATAATAATCTATACTGAAATACCGAAACTAAACCTTAACATTTTACTGAACTGAATCTATACCGATCAAACTAATATACCATAGATTTATGCTCAAAACTTGTAGAGGTTACAACTTTGCTGCGTACTTCCATGAATGAACAGAACCACCACATCCGCGCACTCTCGGTATAAAGACCACAGCCGAAGCTGAACAACGACAATCCACAATTTCATGCTGAAGACCTGACTTCTTATCTGAATAAGAATACTCTGAAAATCTAACGTCTGCCCCTTCTTAAAGTCCTGCTCATTCGTGAGTACGTAATTCTCGAAATCAGAGTTGAGGAATTTCGCACATAAATTAGCATAATATATGCATGCTATAGAGAATAGCAGAAAAGTTGAAAAACAATCACTTTTACTATCAAAAGCACTAATATTTACTAGATTTAGGAAGTAAGCGTCACACGGCGTAAATACTGCATATATTTATTCACTTCTGAAAGTTTTTTTCTATACTACTTGATAATGTCTTAATATATGGACAGCATTATCATACGATTGATTTCTACACTTTGAAAAGTCAATATTACAAGTCTGATTTGGGTAATTCAATGTTAGATTTGTACTATACTAAGTTGTTGTTTTTTAGTACTAAGTATTGAATCCTCAGGTAAACTAAAAGACTCAGCAATTCTCATTTCCTCAAGAATTTTGATATCAGTAAAGCTTTTGATAAAGCCTTTATTCCGGGTCTGCTAACCAAGCTGGTCCGACTTGGTATTTCGACACAACTTTTGGCTCTCATCAACTCGTATCTTGCTAAACGTTCTTTCCGCGTACGAGTTGAACATTCATACTCTTCTCTTCGGCCAATCAGAGCTGGGGTCCCTCAGGGCGGAAATTTAAGCCCACTTCTATTTAATCTGTATATTAACGATATACCCAAGAATCCTTGCTGGCGTAAGCTGGCCATCTTTGCAGATGACACAGCACTGATTTCCAGAAGCCACTCACCAAACTACGCTATTAACACACTCCAAAGCTACATAAAGAATAGTCTTGAGCACTGGCTCGCGACCTGGAGAATCAAAATTAATCCGACCAAGAGTGCAGTCGTCATATTTCGTCCGAACTACCGAGAACTTAACTTCGTAACTTCTCCCTTAAAATTTTCAACGATCCGATCCCCTTTTCACAGTCTGCAAAGTATTTGGGAGTCATATTGGACTCCAAATTACTTTTCGCTGAGCACATCTCCAAGAAAATTGAAACTGCAAATAAAACCTTTGTTGCCCTCCTCCCACTTCTCGGTAGAAAGTCTCACTTGTCCCTCTACAACAAACTGATCATCTACAAACAAATCATCGCACCTGCGTTTTTGTATGCCAGCCCTGTCTGGGGCTCGGCTGCAAAAAAGCACATCGAGAAACTGCAAGTGTTCCAAAACAAGGTACTGCGCTGTATTGTTAACGCGCCCTGGTACATCCAGAACGAGGTGATTCACCACGACCTCAAAGTCCCACACGTTACTGGGCATATTGGGAAAACCTCACGAAATTTCTTTAGGAAGAACACTAGCAAACCCTGCCTGAGAGGTGTCGATAGTAGCTACGACACTTCCACAACTTCCCACCTTGGGAAAAGAAGGCCTAGACACCTTCTTTCCGGGCCAGCGGCGCCCCCGTGGAAGCGCCCCAGATATTCTACGCCCCAGGCAGGCGTTTCCTAACCTCGTTCGCCGGACGGCGTTGAAGACGCAGTTTTCCGCCCTGGAGCTGCCTTGGCAGACCCAGAGCGGAATGGAGCGTTCTGATTCGTCCTCCCCGGCGAGCCCTCAATCCACATTCTTACCTTGCTATGTCCGCGACTTTAATGCCAGCCCGGTCACTCTCCGTGCAAGCTACGCTTGCCCTGCATAAACTTTCATTTACATTTACATTTAAAAATAAAATGTACTGTAACTTAAATTATTACTTGTCAAATTATAAACTTAATTGTAATGTGTGCCTGAAAAGGGCCTTCTTTTTTCGCAACTGAGAGGAAATTCTTAAAATATATTAACTTGTGGATAGAAAAACTTTATTGCATAAACTAATTAATAACTCTTAAATCTCACCTGTAAATTATATATCATTTACTTATTATCATACTGTATTAAATTATTTAAACTTAAAAACCTTTATAAATTATTTAAACTTAAATCTTTATCTTAACTTAATATTAAACCTGCCCTGCACTTCTGCAGTTTTTCTATTGGCCGCCTGCCCTTGGCCCCGCCCTCCCCTTCTCTTACAGCTACCACAGCTCAGTACCCAGTCTACAGTCGAACTATGGATGCCGTTGGGTGAGGTCGTTTGTCCGGTCTCTCCTGCTCTGGGCCATTTTCTCGGTATGGATCTTTCACGTGTGCTCGTTTCAGTCACAGCTTTTAAGAAGGTCTTTGGATCCGATTTGTGTATGGCTGATTGGAGAAAGTTCAAGGAACAATATCATGCTCTTTCTGAAGAAATACCCTCTCGAGGGAAACCTGATCTTGAGAAACTTCAAAACTCTGTTTTTGATTTTGATGAACTTTGTGTCATAGTCGATAACCCGCCTAGGGATATCACAAGACAAGAATGGCTTTTGCTTAAGGCAAAAGCAGCTGTTATGGAGAAAGAGATGGAAGTCGCGTTGGATGACGCAGACAGTATGGATCTTTCTGGTGAGCCCCCCATGAGTTCTTCTCATGGGATTTCTGTTGTCTCCTCTTCACCCAAGATGTCTCTTGAATCCTCCTTGCCTACCCAGACTAAGTGCTCAAGCACGAGCTCTAGAATTGAGTTATCCAGAGAGGTGCTCGATGTCATGAAGGACTTTGAAAAGTTTTGCAACACTGCCAGCCCAACTGATAAACCTAGCACTAGTGCTAGCAAACACTCCCTCATTGATCCTGATGATGAAGGATTCGTCAAGGTGCCCAAGAGGCACACTGCCAAAGCTGCAAAGAACGTTCCTCCCTCTCCCCTTTCAACGGTCAAACCTGTTCTTGACCCTGAGGTTCCTGCGCCTGACGCAACGAATGTTGAGGAAATTCCTAAAAAGGAACGCCGCCCTCCCCCCCTCTTTATTGTTCCCAGCACTAGCTGGTATGACTACCTAAACCAGTTGCGCCTTGTAGCACCTTCGATTGTAAGCAGTTTGAGAGGAAATCTCTTCAAAATTGATGTAGACACTCGTGAAGAATTCATGGATGTTCAAAGAAGATTAATTGATGACAAAATTTCTTTCAGGACTTTTCTCCTCAACGAGGAAAAACCGTTAAAAGTTGTGATCAGGGGGCTCCCGGTCCCCACTAAAGTAGATTTAATTAAAGAAAAACTTGAAGCTGGAGGATTCCAAATTAGAAGCATTACTCAGCTCTATAAAGGCCCTAAAAAAAAACAGAATCTTAATGCCTCTATTCTATGTCCAATTAGACAAAAATCCCTCAAATCTTAAAATTTACCAAGTGATTAAGCTGCTAGGAGTGGTAATAAAAGTAGAGAGATACAGAGGGCGCAAAGGCGCCAGCACTCAGTGCTTTTCATGTCAAAAATGGCATCATGCAGCAAATTCATGTCATCTGCCGCCCAAATGCGTGAAGTGTGCGGGCGATCATCGTTCTTTTGAATGTCCTAAAAGACCGGAAGTTAAATGCACTTGTGCAAATTGTGGTGGTGAACACCCTGCAAGTTATCGCGGGTGTCCTAAATTTCCTAAACCAAAGACTGCTAAACCTCGTACTTTCCCCAGCAAGTTTGCTGATAGTACAAAATCTTATGCCTCCGCTTTTAAGCACAATGATCAGGACTTTCCTAAACTTCCTTCTAAAACTACCCCCATAGATCAAGTTGTAAATTTTAATGCTAACATACCCCCTACTGAGGGGAATGATTCTACTAGAGATGACTGGCTGGAGGTCATTGATCTGATTGTCCGCTTCGAAAGAAACGGCTATCGGAGAGATTTCCTACAGCAAGCCCTCAATGCTGCCCTCCCGAAACTAAGAGAATCCACCAGAATAATAGATAGAATTGCTATTCTTTACGACAGTATTTGTGAACTGTCCAAATCCCCCTAAGTTTTTATTTATTTTTGTTATGACAGGTCCTGCTTGCAGGTCTCGTTTTTCTCCCGTTTTCTAGAACCTTGGGGAGTTTTGATTGGCTTGGCCAGAATCCTTTTGATCTGCCGGCGCTCTCCGCTGTCCCGCCTCCTTCTGCTTAACTTGACGTTTCTCATGGTCTCAAGGCAGAGTTCCATCTTTGAAACATCATCTTTGAAACATCACTCGCAACCTTGACGCCGTGCTGATAGGTCGTGTTTTTGCTGAGCTCCGCTTAAGTATGAGAACGATGCGTGCCGATGGGATGGTCCATGAGAAGATACCGCCTGACATCGCTAAACCTCCGGATCCTGTTATTGAAGAAGGCCACATTATGAAGACTGCTCACATTGAAGAGAGCATAGAAATGACCGACTGGTCAATCGAAGAGGCGGATTACCACGCCAATGTCCCGGTTAATGCTGACCCAAAGTCTGAAGCTGCAAGACTCCGGGATGTTATAAATGAAAACACTTTCCTATGGAGGAAAGCAGAAAACCTGGCAGATAAAGAAAAACTACAGGAGATAATTGACAAATGTGAGATGGTTCTCACAAATCTCATCGAGGCAAACAACCTGCCAAGATATGGTGAGTCCTGTCGGAGGCTTTCCTCCGGCAGTTATTCTTTGCCTACTTGCCCCCCTGTTCAGATACCTGCCTCCAAAATGCCAGACATCAGTAAACTCTCAGTTAAAGATGTAAATAGTGTTAATAATTTTGTAAATTCTAAAAATGTTGTATATAATGTAGCTAGTTCTAAAAAGCACCCCCGTGGAATCGATGAGGATGGCTATCAGAAGCCTCAAAAGAGGCACACAGCCAGCATAAAATCTGCAACCCTAATTGACAATCCTACTCCCCAAATTGCAACTATCCCTCAAACTAAATTCCCAGCTCCTACAGCTGAAGTTAATGATGAAAATACTGATGAAAACCCAAAAAAGGAAAGGCGCCCACCTCCCTTCTTCATAGCTGTTACCACAAGATGGTCTCACTTAATCGCGGACCTCAAAAAGTTAGTCCCAAACATCAATTGTAAGTTAACTGGTTCGGGCGACTTTTTGAAGGCCCATGTAAATACTAGAGATGATTATCTCAAAATCCAAAGATTCCTCCTACAAAACAAGGTAGAGTTTAAATCATACCTCCTGGATGATCAAAAACCCCTTAAGGTCGTTATTAGAGGTTTGCCCATTTGCACGGAAACCACGGCTATTGCTCGTGAGTTAGAGTGTAGAGGTCTCAAAACCATCAGTGTTACACAGTTGGCTAGAGGCCCTAAGACCAACAGAGTTAATATGCCGTTGTTTTACGTGCAGATCTCTAAAACTCCGGTAAATGAGCAGATCTACAAATTGACCAACCTTTTTAGTGTCATTATTAGTGTGGAAAAATATCGAGGTCCTAAACAGGTAGCTCAATGTTATCGATGTCAATCATTTTTCCACACTAGTAACGCTTGCCATCTACCCCCTAACTGTGTTAAGTGTGCACAACCCCACTTGACCAAAGACTGCACTAAAATCTACGAGGATCCCTGCAAGTGCATAAACTGTGGAGGAGATCACCCTGCCTCATACCGTAATTGCCCCAGGTTTCCAAAGCCCAAAACTGCCCCTCCCTTAAACTCTACCTTCACAAAAAAGCTTGTGAACCCACAGAGGTCCTATGCCTCTGTCACAGATGGACGTAGTGAGGTCCCCAAAAAGGCTGTAAATGCCACTCCAAAATTAGCAGCACCTCAAGGAGCCAACGATAGTAACCAAGCTGCAGATGACTTCCTAAGTTATCTATTTAGATTTGAGGACCGTTATGGTATGGAAGTCACTAGCAGAGCATTTAAAAATGCTCTACCTGCAATGCGGTCAGCTCCTACCGAAATAGATAGGGTTAATATAATTTATGAGAGCGTTTTTGCTCTCATTAGCCAAGGTTAGCCCCCCTTCTTTTGGTTATGGTTGTGCCCTTAAGAATCTTGAAGGATCTTACCATTGGCATCTGGAATGCCAATGGACTTAGAGGTAAAATCCAGGAAGCTAGGGATTTTTGTATAAATAATAACTTAGACCTGTTCTTGGTCCAAGAGACCCATTTTAGTCCAGGGAAAAACTGTAAAATTGCTAATTATGATCTTTACAATGATGACAGGAGACATATTAGCAATCTCCCTGCGGGAGGTACTGCTATTTATATAAATCGTAAAATCAGCCATAATCGTATTCCCACTCCTCCTCTTCATGTTGGTGAAGCTACTGTTGTGGAGCTCAACCTTTCTAGTAATCCGACCCTGACCATTGCGTCTGTCTACTTCCATCCTAAAGCTAAAGCTGGTCTTGTCATTGCTGACTTAATTACCCTCTTCAAAATTTCGCCCCATGTAATAGTTGCTGGTGATTTTAACGCTAAAAGCCAAGCCTGGGGTTGTCCTCGAGTTGATGTTCGAGGCTCCAAGCTTAAGCGCTGGGCCGACGAGCACAACTATGAGATTGTAGCTCCAGGTGAACCCACCCATTTAAATAATGTTATTGATTTTGCCATCAACAGCAACATTCCCTATACCTATTGCATGGAGGCTTTTAATGAACTTCCTTCTGATCATCTCCCTATTATTTACACTCTTGAACTTCATAAATTTGACCTTAGGTGCACTGCTAAACTTAAAACTAATTGGACTAAATTTAAAACTTTACTTGCAAATGAAACCCCTTCCCCCCCTGTTGCTAGCTCCACGGACCAACTGGACGCAGAAGTAGAAAAATTTGAAGATATGCTTCGTAATGCCTACGCTGCGTCCTCTCGGCCCAAGGAGTCTAAAGTTGACTTTTACAGGCTTCCGCTGGATCTTCGGGAGATGATCAAAGAAAGGAATAGGATACGTAGAGCTTGGCAGGCCAGCCGTGACCCCTGCCTTAAGCGTGAACTTAATTTCTCACGTGCCCAGGTGAGATCACGTCTTAAGGCATTTTCTAGTGCACGTTGGAATACATATGTTGAGTCCTTAACGACGAAAGACAACACCATTTGGAGGGCTGCCTCACACTATCGTAGGCATAAAACACACCTACCGACCCTTGAGGGTCCTAACGGAAGGGCCATCTCTAACACACAAAAGGCTGAACTGCTTGCAGACAGTCTTAGAAGTCAGTTTGAACCACATCATGATGTAATCGATACCAGAACGGTATCGATTGTTGATCCCAAGGTTGAACAATTCCTCTCTTCACCTACACCTAGAACTATGACTGATGTTACTTACGCTGAACTGCTTCCCCGTATTCAAAAACTTAAGAAGAATATAGCTCCTGGGAAGGATCTTCTCTCTCCTAATATGTTAAAAAATCTACCTAACCTTCTTAAAAGCTATCTTGCTAAACTCTTTACTCTTCTACTACACTTTAACTACTTCCCGAAGGCCTGGAAGGTTGCTATTGTAGCACCCATTCCCAAGCCTGGTCTTGATCTAACTCTTCCGGTCAACTATCGACCTATCTCTCTTCTTTCCTGTCTTTCTAAGCTTTTCGAGTATGTGATATTGCGGCGTTTGGATGAGTTCTGCGACCTGAACAATATTATGATTCCTGAGCAGTATGGGTTCAGGAAGAAGCATTCTACAGAACACCAGCTTCTCCGGGTTGTTGAACTCATTCATGAGGCTCGTAGCATACAAGAAAGTACCTCTATTGTCTTTATTGATATACAAAAGGCGTTTGATAAGGTATGGATAAACGGTCTGTTATTCAAGCTTATCAAACGCTCTTTCCCTCCTGATCTTATTAAAATTCTTCACTCGTACTTAACAGAGCGTAGCTTTGTAGTACGAGTCTCTAACCTTCTCTCCTCTCCCAGGAATATTCTTAGCGGGGTCCCTCAAGGCTCTCTTGTTGGACCCAGATTGTTCAACCTGTATATTAATGATATTCCACGTTCCCCCGGTGTCTCTCTTAGCCTCTATGCTGACGACACGGCCCTTATCGCACAACATAAACAGACACACATCGTGCATGACCTTCTTCAAAATTATCTTCATGACATGACGCAATGGCTTATAAATTGGCGTATTAAAGTAAATGTTAGTAAGTGTGCAGCAGTTACCTTCCCGTCCCCTAGGGATCCCCCTAACACTAATTTAATTTTGAACAATCAGCCTATTCCCTGGCAATCTTCTTATAAGTACCTTGGAGTGTACTTAGATTCTAATTTAACATGGAAGCAACACATTTCTAAAACATGCAAGAAAGTGAAGCTTTCATTCATCCAGCTACGTCCCTTATTGGCTAGAAATAGCCGCCTGTCAATCCGTAACAAGTTATTATTATACAAGTCCTATATACGTCCAATTATGACGTACGGTTCACCTATATGGGGTACCGCAGCCGAGACTCACCTTAGGAAACTTCAAGTTATTCAAAATAACGCTCTGCGTTCGTTTGCAAATCTTCCGAACTACGTCCGGTTAGAAATTTTGCATAAAGACCTCCAAATTAGGCCTGTTTTGGCACACGTCAAAAAGTTATCTATCAAATTTCATAGAGGTCTGAGAAGTGTCAATAACCCTACGTTGGACAATATCCGTCGTTACCATCCTCGTAACCCAAAGGCGCGAAAGCGCCCTCGGTCATTACCTGGAAGACCGGTACGTGATATTTATCTCCGCCCTAAAAAGCGGAGGCGTCTAACATAGTCTTGTTCTTCTCTATTTATGGTGCAACCTTTTAACTTTTCTGTGCTTCTCCCTTGCATTTGGGAACTTTAGCGATATTCACAAGCTTTCCTAAATTTTATGTATATTGTATATATTTATGGCGGTTTCTCATTGCTCAAGGCCCTGCACCTCTCTTGGTGCAACTCTGTTTCCCCATTCTTCCTCTTCTCTACTGTGCGCTCACTTGGGCCTCAGTCCTTTCTTTATGAAGACTCGGGTATCGGCATGATGTTGTCTTCCACCCGAGCTTCCCTTTATTTTCTTCTTTCCTCTTATGAACTCCTTTTTCTTGATCTTCCTTTTCGCCTGAAGTTTAAAGGGGGGATTTCTATCCTCTCCTGGGCACTTCACTAATCCCACCCTGCCTTGAGCCTTGAGCAAGGCAGAGTTCCACGGAATTCACCCATTACTTCCAAATTTTCCTTTATTTCTAGGAGGTATTACTCCATCTTCTAAATCAGCGACATGTAGACCGTATTGGGACTCGTCTCAATCCTGCCTTACATGCACCGCAACGATCCTGCTGGATACCTATTTTATTCTAAAATATCCTTTTCTGATTTCCTAACCTTTTATTTATGATCGGAGGTGAAAGCAAGCACACTGTAGCTTTGCTAGGTACTCCATTAACGGCAATTCCTTGAGTCCTTGAGAGAGTACCCAGTCTAGTCGTTACAACACCATGCCAAGATGAGGGTGACACAACATCGTCACCAGTGATCCATTTCCAGCACCTCAACATGAAAGAGTGCATATTGCTATCTACGCTCAACTTGCAAAACCATAAACAGTGGACATTATTATTTTCGATGTGGGCGTGAGGGACTTTGTCCCATGGTAGCCCGAAATCAAGCGTCTTGGTCTTGGTCTTGGTCCTCAAGAATTAACAGACATTTTGACTCATTAAACAAAAGCGTTCGTTACAAATTATTTTAGATAAAGTGGATGAAATCATTTTTCTGTATTGCCTTATTTCGTTATATGGCAAGCTAGGAACGATTTAAATGCTGCGGTAAATTCTACAATTCTAAAATAAAATTTCATTCTGGAAAGAGGCAAAAGTCTTATCTGATCAGCGGGAATTGAGCAACGTTTAGAATAGTTTATATTAATGATCTTTAATCATTTTTGAACAATGGGGCATATATGCAAAAACACGTATCCCCGCAAACAAACAAAAAAAAAATCGCGATTTTATGTTTTTATGATAAACACGATGCAAGGTATCCTTTGAATAGAATAAAATCCAGGATAAAGAAAATGCTTTAGAAGTTTAAAGAATAAAATCAAGATATAATTATATCATTTAGAAAAAAAAATCTATACCATATTTGCACCAATCAGATTCTCATGTCAATCATTAAAAATTAAATTGGCCGAATGAAGATATATAATTTTTCTAAAGAATATCGTATAGTAGATTCAAGATAAACATAGAAACCTAAAAAAAAAAAAAATTATAAATACACAGAAAAGAAATAACATTTCAATTTTTGTTAATACAAATAATTCACTTTATTCTTGTGGAGGCATTAGAATAGTATTCTAATTTTATGAAATTATGAAAGAATATTTATCATATTAATTGTAACCTTTTGTGCAAAACATAAGATTAGCCGCATCATAGATAATAATATCATATTTTCTACTCAAAATCTCGTAATAGATAATAAAAATTGTTACTAAGAAAGAGAGTCAAAATGAGAAATATATATTAAAAAATTAACTCCCATATTTTATGCATAATCTTGATAAAATGTAAAAAATTATAATTATCTGACATATGTGTATACAATATGTATAATATTAGAAATGCTTTTGTTTCTTGCTTGTAACATGATCGTCAATTGTTTCACTGTATTCAGCATACAAAATGGGCCAACTTGACTATTTTAAATTATAAATATTTTTATATCTGCCTTCAAACAGACACTAAACTAATTCTGTAAAATTTTCTTGACATAGCCTGTTGTCATGCAGGGCTTTACATATCCATTGAGGCCCAGGATATGATATACCCTACAACGGCATTGTTCTTCGTCACATGACAACATTAATGTCATTATACGCCTTGAAACACTAGGTCATATACCCATATCTCTCAATATTTCGTCTAAGATGTAATTTAAGACACACTACATACCTTTAAAAAAAGATGCCGCAAAACATATAGTTGCAAATCCTATTTTACATTTTTTTAAAGAAATTATCATACGTCTCATTTACAAAAACTAAATCAAAATCCCAATACATCTTAGGCTGGGGCGCGACAGCCCAGTGGTTAGCGAGCGGGATTTGCACTCGATCGGCCCGGGTTCGATTCCCGCCGCTGCCAAAACTGCCACCGTGTTCACGCGGAGTAGATCACATTAAACATGTGGGTCTGTATGTCCTTCCGAGAGGTTGGTGGTAGGGGAAGGAGGGTACGGTCCCTGTGGATGACTCCCCCACTGGGTTGCGGTCTGAATTGGGTGGCACTCCCTGGCCGTCCAAACAGATACCTCATAAATTTCTGGTAGGTCGGACGGTCTGACTCGAAGAACAAGAATACATCATAGGCTGTTACCTGCACATTCATTCTTAGTTGCACACACATTTACTCAAACGCTTCGAATAATTTTAGAAAACTAAAATTCATATAGCACCTATCTTGGAGGGAGGTACTCTGCAGATACTTGTCACCTACTACTCAGATTACATTTTTTACTAAAAAATAGTACTCTTACCAGCTTATAGCTCTCTCTTTCTCACAGTAAAAGCTGAGTAAGGAGGCGTATGATTATCTATATTATTGGTCCTTAAATCGATGACGTATATTTGTTCAGACAAGCAGAAGAAGGGGTAAAATTCTTGCGCCTTCTTACGGGATATTGCACAATTTCCAGGAATCGCTGCAATGAATTTCTCAAATAAAAAATAAAAAATGGTTGAAGGAGTGCAGGATAAAGAAGACGCAACTAATTAAATAAATTTTGATAGAAGGATAATCAAAACCGCTACTCTGAAATAGAAAATAGCTTTGTAGTCGTAAAGTTGGCCGTTGAAATCTAAAAATGTCATTTATGCCTTATACCTACAGTGCCGTAAGATTGGAATGCAAAAGGAAATAATGCTCGAGGGTTTTTGTTTATTGCTTTTATCTTGTACACCTGTGTCTGACGTGCGAGAAACATATGTTTTTAAGGATAAGCTGCAAATTGGGGAAGTTCTCCACATAGAGAAAAATAAAATTTAGACAATTAAATAAATCCTGAGTTAAGTTTAAAATATAAACCCATCACGACAATAATTGCATTCTCGAAATAGCTTGTTTATTTATGCTTAATTACGTTGTTACTTTTATGATTTTAACAAACTGCACGCTATTTGGTACAGTGTTCTAGAGAAACATCATTTTTAATAGGAGGATTTTTGGAGATAAATATGAAACGAAATAATTTTTTATATAAAATCTATCACTAAAATATTATCGATAGATATTAACGATCCGCATAAAAATTTCATTTTATACTTTTAGCAATAGCTTGGCTCATGCCTATGATTTCAATCATCTATGATTCTCAGAATACGTGGACTCATGTATCTGGTCCAGCCTCTGGCTGGACCGGAAATGATTAGTAACAACAACAGTAATATCCTGACATACTAGCTCTTTGATCCTGACCAGTGTGGAGGTAACAGTCATCTATTTAGGGCTTAACAAATGTCTGTACAGATGATTGTAGTTACAAACGATTGTCGTTACGGATAATTGTGGAAATTATGTTGGAAAGATTTCTTAATTTCTTAATTTATTTCATCGATTACGCATTGTTATCTTTTGTCACGTGTTAAAAACAAAATTATTACTTTCCTTATATACATAATGTATAAGGAAAGTATTGTGACGGGGTCGAAAATTCGAATTCGAGTTTTCGACGGGAGAGCACGTTTCAAGCATCCCTGATCACGAATCAAACATTTTTGGAGTGATGTCTGTGTGTGTGTGTGTGTGTGTGTGAAAGTATGTGTGTATGTGTGTGTGTCAGTGAGTCTGTGGAGACGATAACAGACGAACGAATGGACCGATTCGAACCAAATTTGGTACAAAAATCACAATCCGTAAACACTGGAAGCCTATTGTTTTTATACGTAATCGAATGTTCAGAACCTCCCTAAATTTTCGAATGAAATTTTGAAAAAATCGTCAAAAAATCAAAACCGCTAATAAAGTTACGCAAATAGACATTTCTTATGTAATTTTTCATTAAAAAACGATTGGCATAAATTTTAGAAGGCTAACATGAACCGTTCTCGAGATATTGTACATTTTTCAAAAAAATTATGAAAAAGTCACATAAAAAAAATTCCTATTGAGAAACATGTTCACTTTTCATATGTAATACCATGCGATAAATTGAGTGACATCATTCTCGTGGATCTAGCTCGTTCCATTCATGAAAAAATATACTTTGAATAATACTTTTGTATTTGAACGCCAATAGTCATTTATCTGCTGTAAGAATAACTTTTTTCTTAGTGCATAACTCTTGTCGAGATTTTGGCGACGAATTTGGCGAAATGTCGCCAACTTGGCGACTTTTTGAAATGTTGCCAAATTAACGTAAATCTCGTCAAATGGATAAAAATGACGCTAAATCAATGAAAATGACAACTAATTGTCGAAAATTCAATATCTTGGAAAGAATATTAGTATCTACTATAAGAAAAACCTATTATTTTACTGTAAAAGTAGTAAATTCATTACATTATATAAGGAAAGTCGTGTGTTGCCCACATCAGATTTTTTTTTAACATGATTATGTAAAAAAAAAAATATAGCAGACTTTGAAAATTATACTTACCATTGATCACCATTTATTTATGTTTCAGCAATGTTTTCTATTTTAAATCGAAGTTATCTTTTTTGTCTGAAAAAATGTATGTACTTCGCACCATAACACAACCAATAAGCCATCATTCTTGAAAATCGGTTGAGTAGTTTAGGCTGTAGGCCCACTAAGACTGAATACAAAGCCAGAACGACAATGGTAAAAAGCGCCATTTTAAAGATATTTTTTCTTAGGTGTTACTGCGCAAATTGTATTCTTTTTTTATTTTGTTTATCTCTGCTTTGAGACGAGATATACGGAGGAGAAGATTATTTAGCTTTCTTGGTGGCTGAGTTACACACCCCTTTGAAATCCAGGTTTGCCAAATACACTTGACAATGGCGGATTTGGACATGACGACATGACGGGATGGAATGCTGCCGCGTTCCTAAAATAACATATCATGTGAAAACGATGACAAATGTGCAATTTTGGCCCCAAATTGATGTTGGATAAGACGTAGAGAATTTCCACCATTAGAAATCTTATCACCATCTTTATCAGTTATTTATGCTCATCTTTAAAAAGTAGGGATTGGTCAAATGGAGAATAAAATTTCAGTATAGTAAAAAAATTCGAATTTTTATGCTTACTTTTAACACTCTTTTTACAATAGAAAAATCGAAAACTGAGCTAAAGAAAATAGGTCAGTACAGGATAAGAATTTTCATACCATCAGGCTATAAATACTTTGGTACCCATTTTGTTTATGTTATAAACAAATAATCAAAGAATTTAAATTAACATATTCACAGGCCACATCTGAAAAATACATTCTAAAGAAGCATAATAGTGCTAACAAAACTTTAATAAATAAATGAATAACACCATTAATTTTTATTGCATTTACTGAGGTTTCCTTGAAAATAACAAAATTGTAAAAAAAATATTATTATAAAAATAAAAAGTAATTGAAAAGAATAAGTAATAGAAAAATATTAATAATACATTATTAATAATACCATAAATAAATTTAAAGACTCAATTATTTAAAAAAAATCCACTCTGCCCTTGACAATATTATTCTTCTATTACCTGATCAAACTAATTTTCAGTAGTTCACTTTCAATGGATTTCCGAGGTTTAACCGGTTTTGTAATGTACATGTTCGTAACTTTTTATTTATTTATTATTATTAATTTGAGTTTTGATAATATAATTTCCCATCTTGAATCGAGATCTATTATTTAATCTTCTTGGGTAACCTCAGTCATAAGGGGCCTCCAGGCGAAGGACCACATAGACCCAATGGATAATGCGACCCTAACAGAGTCGTCTTATCTAAGGGTTGCTGTAATCTGGGTTCCCAATGTAGCATAATTAGCCATATTTAAATTTTTAAAGAGCTATAATGAAATTGTAAATGAAAAAGAAATCGTAGAATGATGCAGCCTAGCGATCATTAAGTTGACATTAACGGGGCTCTTCCAAAATTACTATGATACTGACTATGATACTACTTAATGTGATACTGACCAATTAATTATATTAATATTAAAGAAGTATAATAAAGCCACCATTGAAGGAGGCAACCACTATATAACACTGGAAGACAGAAAAATTTTAAGGATCACTCGGGACCCATAAGTTTAATGGAGCCGATGTTAGAAAACTCACTGATCTCAATTATTAGATATCGTATATCATTACCCTTAGCTATCATTTATTATATTTTTAAATGGTGATGTGGGTATTTTATCTTTGTGAAGCAATAAGTAAAAATATACAAAAAATAAACATATTTTGGACTTTCATTGGAATCTCTTAATTTCTTGTAAATCACTCCTAAACTGAATATATATATTTTTAATACTCCAGTCCAATCATTCTGATTGGCCCTTGTCTTAGCCCCTCCCCCTTCCCTCTCCTACCTACTTGCCGGATCAGCCTTCCAAGACAGAGCCTGCATCTCATCCATGTTGCACCAAGTGACTTCCAAGAGCATCCTCTTCAGAGCTGAGTGCATTACTTGACTACAAAATCGCTCTAACTAAAGGACTTTGCTACACATTAGATGTGGGGTTGTGTGCCATAAGGTACAGGAATTATGCGTCTTGGCTTGGCTTAATTTGTTGGTACCTTAAGCACGTGCTTAGTAAGCTTACTGGGTAATCCAGCACTGATTTGGGGGTTTGGGAACAAAATATTTTGTTTCCCATTTCTTCATATATCATTTCTTCGAAATTCAATGGGTTCTATAGGTTGCTAATGGTGGTGCTGGTGGTGATGTGTGCGTGTGTGGGGATGAGGGAGGGGTCCCCCCCCCCCCTCCTTGGCAACGCCATGGACTCAAATCGTCCATCAGAGTTTCTAATCAAAACTAAAATGTTAATTAGTAAAATTCCAAAATTTAACTATACTAAGTTATTACGCCTGTTATATCAAATGAACTCAGCTGTTAATTTAGGAAGTTCAAATGTTTTGTATAAGATAAAGTGCGAGTGCCTTTTTTTTTTCTAGGTAGGTTGAACAGGCTTCCAGAGAGGTAGGGAAGGGCGAGTGTCTCAGCCCCTCTTTAGTCGTAACCCGGCAAGAGTCCTGTGTTAAAACTTGACTCAGAAATTTGGTTCAATTCCAGACCGGTTCACTAGAATTACGATTTTCGTAGATTTCACCTTTAGAATTATTCATATAATTACTCATAATAATTTAATGCAATTTAAATCAGAAATATTTACTGTTAAAAAAAGGAATAATATTAAATAACACTCAAACAATCTGTAAAGTAATTTGTATTTGCAATTAAAAACGTTATTACTCTATTCATTTTAAATAAAAGACATTTCTCATTTACAATTGAAATGTGCATTTGGTATTTAGTATTGAAGAAAGATGGCAGCACCGTACAATCCTTTTGGAATTATTTTAATTTGTAATAAAAATTGGTTTGAATTTCAACTTGGTTTAGTGCTGCCATCTATGAATAAGAAGCGAATACTCAAACACATATTTATAAAGGATTTTAAATACAAGTTTATATAGGATGACCATAATGAGTAAGTGAAAATATTTGAGTACGGAAATAAAATATTATTTGAGAAAAGAAATAAGTATTTCATAATCTTTTATTTTTCGTTCTCAAAGCTTGGAAGATATATTTTCCTGAAATTAGTGTAAACGTCAAACTGAGATTTAGAAATCCCTTTTACACACTGGATGGATCTAGAAAATTTCTTGAATTTCGTATGAAATTACAGAAAACTTAACCAGAGTTACACAGAAAATTTAACCACCAGATTAAGTACTAGGAACTTGTGCACTTTAATGAAGAAATGTTTATCTCCAGAATTACAAATCAAGTCGCCCAAATTCTTAATTTATGGATTTTGGAATATCTAACAAATCTTCATCGATTTTACAATCTAAAATAAATAAATAAATAAGGTTTACGACTGGAAATAGTTAAACAATTCTATGTTTTAACAAAATATTTCCCAATATTATATGTTTTGGATTGTAACATAGGAATACCTAACACTAAATATAATTAAATTTTAACATAGCAACATTCAAATAAACCATCAGGTTGTTTCCAGAAATTAAATTAATTTTCTTATGCAATGATGTCTTTCCTTAATTTTCTTTGCCACTTAACCTCCTGCTGTAGAACACGACAAATGTGGCAAAGGATCTTTCTCTCAAAAACATATAATTGATTTTTAACAATATAATTGTTATCAAATGGAATAATATGCAATGGAATTAAGTTATTAATCAAGGTTGGAAAATGTAAAGAAAGAAATATTTTATTTCAATTGCAATTGGATTCTCACAAATGACATATTTGTTTTTAAAATTACAAAACATTTCATGGAAAATTAAATAAACAGTACACCAAAATTTATTAGGATTTAAGTACGATCATTTTTTTGTTGGTTCGACATTTTGAGCCTCAGAGTTCAGATTTTAGATAACCGCGAAGAACATTCACAGTGCCCCCACACATGTTTATCTTCATAAATATAGATATTAAAATTGGTAAGCATTTTAATATCTATATTTATGAATATCAACGTGTGCATAGGAATACCTAACACTAAATATAATTAAATTTTAACATAGCAACATTCAAATAAACCATCAGGTTGCTTCCAGAAATTAAATTAATTTTCTCATGCAATGATGTCTTTTCTTAATTTTCTTTACCACTTATCCTCCTGCTGTAGAACACGACAAATATGGCAAAGGATCTTTCTCTCAAAAACATATAATTGATTTTTAACAATATAATTGTTATCAAATGGAATAATATGCAACGGAATTAAGTTATTAATCAAGGTTGGAAAATGTAAAGAAAGAAATATTTTATTTCAATTGCAATTGGACTCTCACAAATGACATATTTGATTTTAAAATTACAAAACATTTCATGGAAAATTAAATAAACGGTACAACAAAATTTATTAGGATTTAAGTACTATCATTTTTTTGGTTGGTTAAACATTTTGAGCCTCAGAGTTCAGATTTTAGATAACCGCGAAGAACATTCACAGTGCCTCCACACATGTTGATCTTCATAAATATAGATATTAAAATTGGTAAGCATTTTAATATCTATATTTATGACTATCAACATGTGCATATGAATACCTAACACTAAATTTAATTAAATTTTAAAATAGCAACATTCAAATAAACCATCAGGTTGCTTCCAGAAATTAAACTAATTTTCTCATGCAATGATGCCTTTCCTTAATTTTCTTTACCACTTGCCCTCCTGCTGTAGAACACGACAAATATGGCAAAGGGTCTTTCTCTCAAAAACATATAATTGATTTTTAACAATATAATTGTTATCAAATGGAATAATATGCAACGGAATTAAGTTATTAATCAAGGTTGGAAAATGTAAAGAAAGAAATATTTTATTTCAATTGCAATTGGATTCTCACAAATGACATATTTGTTTTTAAAATTACAAAACATTTCATGGAAAATTAAATAAACGGTACACCAAAATTTATTAGGATTTAAGTACGATCATTTTTTTGTTGGTTCGACATTTTGAGCCTCAGAGTTCAGATTTTAGATAGCCGCGAAAAACATTCACAGTGCCCCCACACATGTTTATCTTCATAAATATAGATATTAAAATTGGTAAGCATTTTAATATCTATATTTATGAATATCAACGTGTGCATAGGAATACCTAACACTAAATTTAATTAAATTTTAAAATAGCAACATTCAAATAAACCATCAGGTTGCTTCCAGAAATTAAATTAATTTTCTCATGCAATGATGTCTTTTCTTAATTTTCTTTACCACTTATCCTCCTGCTGTAGAACACGACAAATATGGCAAAGGATCTTTCTCTCAAAAACATATAATTGATTTTTAACAATATAATTGTTATCAAATGGAATAATATGCAACGGAATTAAGTTATTAATCAAGGTTGGAAAATGTAAAGAAAGAAATATTTTATTTCAATTGCAATTGGACTCTCACAAATGACATATTTGATTTTAAAATTACAAAACATTTCATGGAAAATTAAATAAACGGTACAACAAAATTTATTAGGATTTAAGTACTATCATTTTTTTGGTTGGTTAAACATTTTGAGCCTCAGAGTTCAGATTTTAGATAACCGCGAAGAACATTCACAGTGCCTCCACACATGTTGATCTTCATAAATATAGATATTAAAATTGGTAAGCATTTTAATATCTATATTTATGACTATCAACATGTGCATATGAATACCTAACACTAAATTTAATTAAATTTTAAAATAGCAACATTCAAATAAACCATCAGGTTGCTTCCAGAAATTAAACTAATTTTCTCATGCAATGATGCCTTTCCTTAATTTTCTTTACCACTTGCCCTCCTGCTGTAGAACACGACAAATATGGCAAAGGGTCTTTCTCTCAAAAACATATAATTGATTTTTAACAATATAATTGTTATCAAATGGAATAATATGCAATGGAATTAAGTTATTAATCAAGGTTGGAAAATGTAAAGAAAGAAGTATTTTATTTCAATTGCAATTGGACTCTCACAAATGACATATTTGGTTTTAAAATTACAAAACATTTCATGGAAAATTAAATAAACGGTACAACAAAATTTTTTAGGATTTAAGTACTATCATTTTTTTGGTTGGTTAAACATTTTGAGCCTCAGAGTTCAGATTTTAGATAACCGCGAAGAACATTCACAGTGCCTCCACACATGTTGATCTTCATAAATATAGATATTAAAATTGGTAAGCATTTTAATATCTATATTTATGACTATCAACATGTGCATATGAACACCTAACACTAAATTTAATTAAATTTTAAAATAGCAACATTCAAATAAACCATCAGGTTGCTTCCAGAAATAAAATTAATTTTCTCATGCAATGATGCCTTTCCTTAATTTTCTTTACCACTTCTACATAAATATAGATATTAAAATTGGTAAGCATTTTATAAGATACAAAGCAGGAACAGATGTCAACTAGTCCATTCTCAGTCAATACTGTCACCAGGATTATAAAATTCGTGAGTGTGTGTGTGTGTGTGGGGGGGGGGGGGTACAAAATATATTGTTTTCCATTTCTCCAAATATCATTTCTACGATCCTCAATGTGTTACTGGGGAATTGGAGATGTTAATTTGAATTTTGGGGCAGGATGCATGACAATCAAGTTCACGCAGCACATTTTAGTAAATATAAAAGAATACTAACATAACAGAAATAAAAAACTTAAATCGTTTGAAAATATATTCAACAGTACCTCGCTTATAAAACTTGCGACAGATAAAATTTATATTTCACTAATAGACGGTAAAACGTCGATGCATTCGAAGACAGAATGTTCGTTACAGTTTAACACATTAGAATATTATGTTTAGATAAAACATGCTAGGGCTTTCTTATTGCTCTATATCGTTGAAAAGGAATCAGGTTTTCTATTGTTAATGATTACCACTATAAGCATACCAAATACCTCCCACAGATATCACACTGCTTGTGGAAAAGTAAAATATCTAATATCTCGAGAATAACTCTAAAATAATGATATCCATTCTTTTTTTGTTAAAAGTACTTACACCGCATTAACCCATATGATACCATTTAAATGTTGAATTTTTTTATGCTCGCTTACGCTTCGCCAACCCCTTAACTCTCTTCACGAATGGGAAGGCTTCGCTTCTCGAGCTATTTTAACCAAACAAAAGTTTTAATCAGTAAACGGTTTCTTTCATCGTGTTGTCCTATTATTTCTCTATAAATGTACTAAATTTTATATTTTTTTATGCTATAGTATGAGGCAGAGAAAATCGATAGACGTGAAAAAATTTTCACTTCTGAAGTGCATAAAAAATAAAATATCTCGTAAACTAAATCGCAATTTGAAACCATGGCCCCGTCTTACAAAAAATCGTGGTGTTGGTATTGTTAGTCTATCTAGGATGCGAACTCGCAGCTCAAATATTTTATATTTGACTTGGACATTATACGGGGTGTCTCAAAAACATTGACCTCGGCTTTTATTCCTTAAATATTGATCTTAGACATATATAATTAATTACAAAATTGCGTAAAAAAGGTACAGAATTTTATGAAATCGATAAAAATTTTCAGCTGATTACATTTGAAGAAATACAAAATTTAAATTTTTATACGGCTCCCGTACAAAAACATTTCCAATGAGTAAAATGTGCCCCATACACTAATAAGGTGATTTACAAAATTTCAGCATTTTATCATAAAAAGTCCCAGAGATATGTTTAAACAAAGTCGGTGAGGAATTAATCACAAATTAAAATGTAAATATTTACAACAAGAGTGCAAATGACGCGACGCAGAAATGCATCATTGGCAAATAATATCTGCCTCTTATCTTTAATGGATCTTTGGCGTGGATGGAAAACATTTTGAACAAGCTTTGTAATCTTTGTATAAAGTTATTATTTCTACACAGTGTAGATACTTTTGTACCAATAAATAGCCAACTTATTATTTATTTATGTAATCATTGCTTTCTTTCGCAATTTGTGTATGACTCCTGAAAAGCGATCAGCCAACATGATTTTTCCCCTATGAGAACCCATGTCGATGCATCAAAAAGTGGTTTAAATCAGCATTTTTGTCTTTTCAGCATTTTATCATAAAAATTCCCAGAGATATGTTTAAACAAAGTCGGTGAGGAATTAATCACAAATTAAAATGTAAATGTTTACAACAAGAGTGCAAATGACGCGACGCAGAAATGCATCATTGGCAAATTATATCTGCCTCTTATCTTTAATGGATCTTTGGCGTGGATGGAAAACATTTTGAACAAGCTTTGTAATCTTTGTATAAAGTTATTATTTCTACACAGTGTAGATACTTTTGTACCAATAAATAGCCAACTTATTATTTATTTATGTAATCATTGCTTTCTTTCGCAATTTGTGTATGACTCCTGAAAAGCGATCAGCCAACATGATTTTTCCCCTATGAGAACCCATGTCGATGCATCAAAAAGTGGTTTAAATCAGCATTTTTGTCTTTTCAGCATTTTATCATAAAAATTCCCAGAGATATGTTTAAACAAAGTCGGTGAGGAATTAATCACAAATTAAAATGTAAATGTTTACAACAAGAGTGCAAATGACGCGACGCAGAAATGCATCATTGGCAAATTATATCTGCCTCTTATCTTTAATGGATCTTTGGCGTGGATGGAAAACATTTTGAACAAGCTTTGTAATCCTTGTATAAAATTATTATTTCTACACAGTGTAGATACTTTTGTACCAATAAATAGCAAACTTATTATTTATTTATGTAATCATTGCTTTCTTTCGCAATGTGTGTATGACTCCTGAAAAGCGACCAGCCGAATGATTTTTCCCTATGAGAACCCATGTCGATGCATCAAAAAGTGGTTTAAATCATCATTTTTGTCTTTGGCATTTTTTATGATGAAATGTTGAAATTTTGTACATCACTTTATTAGTGTATGCGGCACATTTTACTCATTGGAAATGTTTTTGTACTGGGGCCGTATAAAAATTTAAATGTTGTATTTCTCAAAATTTAATCCGCTGAAAATTTTTATCGATTTCATAAAATTCTGAACCTTTTTTTGCGCAACTTTGTAATTTATATGTTTAAGATCAATATTTAAGGAATAAAAGCCGAGGTCAATGTTTTTGGGACACCCTGTATATTTCTTAAACTGCTATATATATCGAAAAACTGTTTATTTCAGCATGTTCCCCAAACCTTTCTCTACGAGTGTACCAGATTTCATATTTTTGTATGCTATAGTTTTTGCGTTACTAAGTAGATAATCTCGAAGAACGATAAATTTGTCAACCAGCGTCGGCGGCTGAGTCAGCTACTGTTTTTTTTAATGTAGATTTTTCACTATTTTAGATTATAAGCGCACTATATCTCAAGAACGGGGCAAGTTAGTGTCCTTAAACGATATCATACACTTTTAAAATACATTTTGCATATCAAATGACTTTCATTAACCATATTAAATAATTATTTATTTATTTATTTATAAAACGGAGTGCGTTTAGGTGAAAATCAAAAGGCTTCTTAAATTTACCGATTAAAATAATTGCACCCAATTCCATATAAACTGCTCACTTTGTTTGAGAGATGCCCTGCTTGGTGACATACATTATTAAACATTTGGTTCATTGCTATTCAGGGATGCCCGATGTATGTAAATCTGCAAAAATACTTCTATTATAACACTACGACTCTATTATAACATTTTCCATTTATATGTACGGTATATTATAAGGGTGAGTAAAATAAGCACTTACCTCCTTTCTTTTCAAATTTCCTTATATTCAATAAAAATGCATTATGTGGCTTCTAAAAGTTATTATCTCTTCGGGTCTCTAAGTCAGTACATTGGGCTGATGCCGATGTAAATCAACTGCTATAAATGTTTCATGGAGAATACTTAGTCTTGCACAGATTCTGTAATTTTTAAGCAATCGTATAAACCTGATAAGTAGAAAAGTATCTGGCCATATTGAAGTCACATTCTTTATCGCAGGTTTTGAACTGTTTTGCTGCCAATAAGCTGCTCTGTCGTTTGCGTGGAATAACACAAATTCTGATGTGGCCAGCACATGACTATCGTTACATAATGCAAGTACTTTATTACTTTCCTTACATACATAATGTATAAGGAAAGTATTGTGACAGGGTCGAAAATTCGAATTCGAGTTTTCGACGGGAGAGCACGTTTCAAGCATTTCTGATCACGAATCGAACACTTTTGAAGTGATGTCTGTGTGTGTGTGTGTGTGTGTGTCAGTGAGTCTGTGGAGAATATATCTCACGAATGAATGGAGCGATTCGAATGAAATTAGGTACAAAAATCACAATCCCTGAATACTGGAAGCCTATTGTTTTAAAACACAACCGACTGTCCAGAATCCTCCTAAATTTTCGAGTGAAATTTTTAAAAAATCATCAAAAAATCAAAACCTTTAAAAAAGTTTCGCAAATAGACATGTCTTATGTAATTTTTCCTTAGAAAACGATTGACATAAACTTTAAACGCTAGCATGAACCGTTCTCGAGATATTGCACATTTTTTATATAAATTTATCAAAAACAATCCCATAAGTTAAAAATAAATATTATCTGTTGAGAAACATGTTTACTTTTCATATGTAATACCATGCGATAAATTGGGTGACATCATTCTCGTGGATCTAACTCGTTCTATTCACGAGAAAAGATACTTTGAGTAATACTTTTATATTTGAATGTCAATAGTCATTTATCAACTGTAAGAATAACTTATTTCTCCGTCCATAACGCTTGGCGAGATTTTGGCGAGGAATTTAGCTGAATGTCGCCAACACTTAGCAACATTTTTAAATGTTGCCAAATTAACGAAAATCTCGCCAAATGGATAAAAATGACGCTAAATCAATGAAAATGACGACTGATTGAAGAAAATTCAATATCTTGGAAAGAATATAAGTATCTACTATAAGAATAACATTTTTTTAAACTGTAAAAGTAGTACTGCCCGCATGTATGTAGCCCGCATCAGATTTTTTATATCATTTCGCAATAATGATAGACAAGATCCATCGTTAAATGTTAACATTGAAAAGTATATTGTCATTTGGCGTTTTTCTGGATGATAACATCAAAATTATTTTAAAATACCAAATGAACTTACATTTCGGGAAAATATAACTTGACAATTAGAAATATATCGCTAGTATTTGCTAAGCTATATCATAATATCTGCTAAGCTAACATACTGCATGATCTAACATAAAACTACGTTAATTATTATTTAATCAATTTGGCACCATTTTCGTAACTTTAGCTTAATGTTTGCTAATTTAATGACATTTTCGTCAAGTTGACAGTACATTAAAAAAGTCGCAAAGCAAAGTTGGCGATGTTTCGCCAAGTTAGTACCCTAATTTGTCGTCAAATGTTATATATTTGATGATATTGGCTACTGGTTATTATTATGTTATTTTTAGATATATGTATTTAAAAATTCTGCAATATCCCGACAACTGTTCGATCTAGCATTCTAAAGTTTGTGTCATTTCTTGTAGAATAAAAAAATATTTATAAAATGATTATTTATTTAACATTACTGAATATGCTGACTTCATAAAAATTCATTAGAAAATTTGTTGTCCCTTCAACGTTTGATCGTGTTTAAAATCAATAGTTTAAAATCACCAAATTATATTTGAAACGTTCTATTCGTTTGTGTGATATCACATCCACAGACTCTCGAAATCACACATACGCACACATACACACGCAGGCATTACTTCAAAAACGTTCGAGTCGAGTTCAGGGATGCTTGAAGCGTGCTCTTCCGTCTAAAACCCGAATACAAGTTTCCAACCCAGTCACAGTGCTGTTCCTACACATGACAGTAGAATGCATGTAGGGATATTAATTACGACTACGGCGCTAATAAGTATGCTGATCTAACAAAATAAATAATGAATGTCCATTACATGTTCCCTTAGATTTTTCACAAAAAAAATTTCAAAGTAATATAGAAATCTGGGACCTTAGTCCACAAAAATATTTTTAAATTATTTGTCGCAAATGTGTAATACAATATATCATGTTCTATAATCTATATAAATGAAAATTTCCTATATACTTGAGATTTTGGGGGGCCACAATTTTGCCGGAGGCCCGTAATTGAAGTTTTATTAGCTTAATAGTAAATCAGCCACTAATTGTGGTATCATTGTCTTCAGTAGCCGATGCAGATGCCCGTATGTTGATTTAGATGCACATTCAGAAGCTGATGGCCATACACATAACTTCAGGAGAAGTAACAAAGTGAGTTCAAGATAGACTCACTTAAGAAAAGGCTAGCTGTCAGCAAGGCAAATATATCGTTTCCCTGTTGGAGATATATTACACTTAGAAGGTGTTGGCAGCAATAGATTCAGGATGGCATATATAAAGGTTAAAAAATATAGATGTTCTAGATAAACACATAACAGCGATAATTGTGAGGTAGTGACATTTACCAGAAACACTCCCTCCAACAGCTGACCAACTGAGAACACAAAGACAGCTATATTATTTTACCTATCATCCAGTTTCAATACGCATCAATGGGAGATAACTGCAGAAGCAGAAGCCCATTCTTAAGTGACCTTAAAATGTCTACCACTGACTACCCAAAGGCAGGCAGCACTGTTTGCATTGCGGTTGAACCAAGAAATCCAGGGCGACTTTCGGATAACATTGGGTAGCATTTAGAAATGATTACTGCTTCTGCCTGAGAGCGAATGACTACCTTAGTTGTGCAAGAGGAAGTCAGGTCCATGCTGTATTCTAGCTTTTATTGTCAAGTAACACACGAGTATCTCATCTAGAAGGAACTGCAATCTAACTTTCACTGCCAAGGGCACACGATCATCACATCTAGAGGAACTGTCTAGGACTTTACTTCCTATGACAACCAGTGTCCTTTAATAATGTACGTGGTACTTTGGTAGCTCATCTACACATTCAAGACATGCTGTAGATATTTGTGTTGCTTTTGTTGTCGCGATTTCTGACCGTTATTTTACAAGATAAAGCTAGCTCACACACAACACACTTCTCTCAAAAGTAACTCCGAAGAGTTAATACCCATTCTAGGCCAATCAGAGTCCCAGAACTTTCGTTAATCAAGGATATCTAATATTTGCTGGTACGATAGTTGCAGCCATAGAAGAATCTACATAATATAGTTTCTAGGCAAGCAATTACAGAACGTGTGACAGAACCATTTACCATTTTGTCGTTACTACTTTACAATAAAATGCTCTTATTTGCAAGAATAATGTAATCATTTCTTTTCATTTTACCTAACCATTCTGTGTATGGTATTTTGACCCGAAAACGTTTTTTTTTTAAAGTGCGGCATTTTTTATGTCATAGAATGTATTCAATGAATCCAATTCCTTGACGAAATATCGTGGAAAAAATACGACCCATTCCGATTAATTCTGAAAATTTTTACAGAATATAATATCATGCAGCATCGGTGGCAATTTGTTTTGTGTATGGTCTGATGAACGGGGGATAGTCCCTCATTGGCGCTTTCTCTTTCGTCTGTCTCAATGGTCAGGCAAAGAAAATACAGTCCGTGACGTCAGCAGGACGTGAGCCCAAAGTTTCCAGAATTTCCCAGTTAGAAGAAGGGTTGCCAGATTTAACGATTTATTGCCAATTTGGCGACTTACGGAATATCCCAGAAACTTCACGAAATAACGATTAGTCTAGGAGATACGGAGATATTTACATAAGTGTCTATAGAGAGACTATAAAAAGGACTCATCACTCCGTTGGAGTGGAGTTGAGGACATGAACTAAAAAGACAAGACGTGGCATGAACTAAAATCATATTTGTGTTTTAAGAAAACCTAGATTCCTATTTTCCATTAGAACATCAAAGTTTCATTTTAACGTAAGCAGCAGGTAATCATTGACAGTATATTTTGCAGGCTTTTTACTTTCCCTGCAATATATGGTAATGCATAGGGGAAATAATGGAATCATGTCGAACATCACAACTCGAGTTTTCGACGTATCTACACACTTTGACATCTCTAGAATATGAAAACACTATTTTTAACGTGACGTCTGTGTGTGTGTCTATCTGTCTATATGCGCAATGTATGTATCCACTCTAATTAAAAAACTATTTGACCGAATTTCATAAAATTTGGTAGGTAGATGATCCTGGTGCTGATTAGATTTTGGTAGGATTCGGGGTAAAAGAGCCTGTCTTTTTTTGTGAAACGACCAGCAAAAATCGTCTGCATCCATTGTAGCTAAAAAAATAATAGACCAAATTTTACAAAATTTGGTAAATGAGTCACTTGTATTTTACCCTAGTGCTGATTAAATTTTGGTGCAATTCTGAAAAAAATAACCTTCCTTATTTTGCGAAAAGGCCTTCAAAAATCGCTAAAATCTAACATATATGAAATATATCAATTGAATGCCTGTTTTATACATCATTTTTGACGATGAAAATAATAGGGTTAACCCCATTACACTAGATTTAGCTGTTTTCGAGATATTTTAGTTTTATCGCATTTTCGCTACGCCACCTTTGAAAATATGTCCAATTACCAAATGAAAACGAAAACTGAATTAAAAATGCAAATTCAGTCTAATTTAAAATAATTACGAGTGTCAGTTTGAGCAATTAAACTCAATTTAATGAATTATTGAAGAAATGAAGAGAACGTGAATGTGAGTGTGCAGGAAAAGTTATGCGCTGCGCGCCTCAAATTTTTTACAGTCATTGGGTGATTTTAAAACTGTGACTAAAACGTTGTGTAAATTGCAAACAGTTTAAAATAGACCGGATCCAGATCATCAAAAATGAGTCTGCAACTTTTGTTACACACTGATGGGCTACGTTTAGAAATCTGCAAACAACACCTTACATATCCCCAAACGAACAATGGAAATAAATATATATTTCTCTCTGAAGCAGAGATATATACAAAAAGTGAAATGTCCATGCCATTGCAGTTATCAGACAAAAGGATCTGTTTGATTTCAGGAATTATTTATAGCTTCTCACTATGAGTGTTTTTCTATCAAATACACAGTCTGCATTGTAGCCCTCCTCTCATACATAATCTCGAACAATACCAATCTTCTTTCCCGAGGTTAGTGAAGTATTCGAAGAAATAGATTTTCATTGAGGATATTTTCCATTATTTAGGAGAGTATTTTATGTATTTCGCAGTTTATGGATCAAAGTGTATCATAAGTTATGCTCTCTATATAAAGAGAATTGCATATCTGTTTGTGTGTTTGTCTTACATGAAATTTTGCATATAGGTTTAAAATAACCCCATTTAAAATTTTGTCTAAGTTTCGTACCCTTCCATGTAATAGAGATAGCATTATGCAGACAAAAAAATTTCCACAAATCTGTGTGACGAACATTTTATCATATTGCTCAGTAACGCAATGAAATCAAATGTGTTTACGGCAGACGATTTTAATTATTTGTTCAATTAATGTATTTTAATTACGATTTGTTACAACGATTTTAATTAATACATTAGATTTCTTAAAGAAGCGTGATTGGAGTACTTAACGTGACGAGTACTTAAGTTTAAAAATATCGATTTATCATCCTTTAAAAATTAATTTGATTCATTAAACGTTTACTTGTATGTAAACCTAGTTTTAAGTAATGTGCCTTTATCAATTACATCATAATAACTAAAAATCTGATGTGGTCAGCACACGACTTTCCTTATATAATGCAATGGATTTACTCCTTTTATAGTAAAAAAAATAAGTTATTCTTATGGTAGATACTTATATTATTTCCAAGATATTGAATTTTCGTCAATAAGTCTTCATTTTCATTGATTTTGCGTCTGTTTCATCTACTTGGCGAGATTTTCGTTAATTTGGCAACATTTAATAAAGTCGCCATGTGTTGGTGACCACCAAATTCGTCACCAAAGTTTCACCAAGTGTTATGTACGGGGAAATAATTTATTCTTATAGCAGATCAATGATTATTTGCGTTCAAATACAAAAGTATTACTCAAAGTATCTTTTCTCATAAATGGAACGAGCTAGATCCACAAGAATGATGTTATCAAATTTATCGCATGATATGAAAGTGAACATGTTTCTCAATAGTTAATATATTTTCTAATTTATTGGATTTTTTGATAATTTATTTGAAATATATACAATATCTCAAGAATGGTTCATGCTAGCTTTCTAAAGTTTATGTCAATCGTTTTTTAAGGGAAAATTACATAAGATATGTCTATTTGCGTAACTTTATTAAAGGTTTTGATTTTTTGAAGATTTTTTCAAAATTTCGCTCGAAAATTTAGGGGGGAGGGTTCTGAACATTCGATTGCGTGTAAAAACAATAGGCTTCCAGTATTCACGGATTGTAATTTTTGTTCCAAATTGTTGGTTTTTTCTTTATTTATATTTATAATATATATATATTTTATAATATATAATTTATATAATATATAATTTAATAATATATAATTTATAATATATATATATATATATATATATATATATATATATATATATATATATATAAATATATATAAATATATATATATATATATATATATATATATATATATATATATATATATATATATATGCCCAGAACGGCTAACAAAGCTGTAGTCTGGCTGGCACCGGGGTTTATGACAACGTGAACTTTAAGGTCAAGAATACTATAACTTTAGGGGTGCCAGACCAGAGGGACTGAGAGGGGCCTTGCTAAATGTGAAATGATGCCATTGGGTTGAGAAGAACCAATGAGCGCCGGAAAGAAGAAAGGTGGAGCTCTCCCCCCCCCCCTGCCGAGGGAACCACAGCTTGAAGCAGACGAAAGAAAAAGAGTGCAGTTGTAGACGAAATCAGAGATGTAGACAACGAGAAGCAGAGATGGAGATCAGACATGAAAAGAGAAACGATCACGATTTTTGACTGAAGAGCACGGGTAGAGAAGCATAAAAAACCAACAGATTTGTAGAGTGTCCCGTAGATGTTCCAAATTAATGGAGGTAGACCAAATGGCAAGTGCATTAAAAATACGAGGAGGAGCCACACACCACAGAGTTATGGCAGTATAAGACTGATGCAAGCCTTTGAGAGATGATAAGCCCAAAACTAAATTGGAAGGTATGTGCTCAGATTATCACAGGTTCTAGACACTATCGTAAATCTAATAATTCTGGTCGCATATGTCCCCTCGCTAAAATAATTTATGAAAATTGATGTTATTGATAAATTGATGTTGTTAATAAATGATATTGTTCAAGTTTAAATAGTCTAATCTTTTTATATTAATTAATAATTCTTTTCAGGGCTTACACAAAAGGTAAAAATAATTGGAGGGTTACTGCGGCATAACAAAACAATGTACGTTAAAATAATAATTCCACTATATATGAATTTACGGCAATGTTAATGTGAATAAAAATAATGAATTTAATAATTAAGAGCGTAACTTATAGATTTCTTATTGCCACACATTCAGTTCTTGCAAGAGTTTGACTATTAACGTCAAGTCTGTGAGAGGAAAGGAATTCTGTTTCGAAGATGAAGGGTTGCAGGAGGTTGGCGAGAAAGTGAGAGTCGCAAATTGTTTTTTATCGCTCAAACGGCGATTCATCACAGATGTCCAACACCCCTACTTGATGTGAGCCGTATTGAGTCCAATTTGGTTTCTAAGTGTCTGAAATTGTGGTCTTCCAAGTGGTTTTGTGAGTATATCTGACACCATTTTATTGCTTCTGCAATACTCTAACTCTATTTGTTTCTTTTCTTGGAGATCCCTTAGGTAGTGATGTTTAATGTCTATGTGTTTTGTTCTTGAACTGTTTTTATTGTTTTGTGATAGTATGATGCATGATTTATTGTCTTCATACAGTGTTATAGGTAAAATTTGCTTAATCCAAGATCTTCCGTTAGTCCAATTAACCATTGTGCTTCTTGTGCTGCATTTGCTGCTGCAATGTATTCTGCTTCTGTGGAGGATAAATCAATGCAATTTTGCCTTTTTGAATTCCCCTATATTGTATTACTTCCAATTTGAAATATGTATCCACTTGTTGATTTTCTCGATATCTTATCATTTCCCCAGTCGGCATCGGTGTATCCTTTAAAGACTGGTTCTTCGTTTTTAGGGATTAGGAGTTTCAGATATTTTGTAGTTATTAGATATCGTATTACTTTTTCTATGGCTGTCCAATCTTTTTGTCTAGGTTTTTTATTTCTTCTGCTTAGTAAGTTGATTGAGTTTGCAATGTCTGGTTTAGTAATTGTGGCTATGTAGAGTAATGTCCCTACTGCTTCTCTATATCTGGTATTATCTTCTAAGACGTCGTCATCATCATCATCATCCATTTTGCAGTAGTCTGTGTTCATTGGTGTGTAGGTTGGTTTTGAGTCTCGTAGAGAGAAATTTTCTGCAATATCTTCAATTTTGCTCTTCTGAGATAGAGTGAAATCTCCATTATTTGATCTTTCAATTTTGATTCCGAGATAATAGCTAATTTCTCCTAAATCTTTGACTTCAAATTCCTTTTTCAAGTTTCTGATGATTTCTTGAATTGTTGTTTCATTTTTACTTGATATAAGGATGTCATCAACGTATAAGATGATATATACGGTTGTTCATCATTTCTTATGAAAAGACAAGGATCTGCTTTGCTCTGTTTGAATGAGTTTTCTTGTAGTTTTTCTCCAATTTTTAAATTCCAAGCTCTTGCTGCTTGTTTAAGTCCATATATGGCTTTTCTTAGTTTGCATACTTTATTATCTTGTAATTTGTTGTAACCCACTGGCTGATCCATATAAATTTCTTCTTCTAAATCACCATGGAGGAATGCTGTTTTTATATCGATGTGGTGAACTTTCATATCCTTATGTGCTGAATGTTCTTATTGTTGTATGCTTTACGACTGTATGCTGTTGTATGCTTTACGATGTAATTACGGAATGTTCTTATTGTTGTATGCTTTACGACTGGTGCGAATGTTTCGTCGTAATCTGTGCCGAATTTTTGACTAAAGCCTTTTGCAACTAGTCTGGCTTTGTATCTTTCATTTTTTCCATCTGCATTCAGCTTCGCTTCAAATGTCCACTTGCATCCTATGGTTTTTCTTCCTTTGGGTAAATCTACTACTTCCCATGTGTCATTATTTTCTAAAGAATTTATTTCTTCTTTAGTTGCTTCCATCCATTTCATTCTTTCTTCTGGTTCCAAAGTTTGCATTTCTTCTCAGTCTTTTGGTTTAATGACTTTTGTACCTTCAGTATAGCAGCCAAATCATTCTGGAGGTTATCCTTTATTTACTCTTTCTGATCTTCTTGGTTCTTTAGTTTCAGATTCATGAAATTCTGTAATAGGAATTTCTACCTTTTCTTCTTTTACTTCTTCTATGAACCTTACTGTTCTGCTGATTATTATGTTATTTTCCCCTACTTTAATTCGATAACCTTTGCTCCTGTTGTCATATCCAACAAAGATTCCTTCGACGGCTTTGTCATCGAGTTTTTCTGGCTTTGATTTGTCTATGTAAGCGAATGCTTCACAGCCAAATATTTTAATATGGGATAGGTCGGGTTTTCTTCCCGTCCACAGTTCGTGTGGTGTTTTCTTGTTTGGTTTTGTGAGCAAGCGATTCTGTAAATAGTTTGCAGTGTTAACTGCTTCACCTCAATATTTAATCTTGCTTCCAATAGCATGCATCTAGTCATTTCTACTAAACTGCGGTTTTTTCTTTCACTTATTCCGTTTTGTGACGGTGAGTGAAGTACAGTAACCTGATGATGGATCCCGTGATCCTTTATGTAGTCTTCAATTTCCTTACTAATATATTCTCCCCCATTGTCAGATCTTAGTGTATTTATTTCTCTTCCAAATTTATTTCTAGTCGTTGCTATGTATTCCTTAAGTTTGGTATAGACTTCACTTTTCTTTCAAATGAGATAGATCATAGTGAAACGACTGTAATCATCTATAAATGTAAGAAAATATAATTTCCCGCAAACGTAGGAGTACGCATTGGACTTCAAATATCTGAATGTACTAATTCAAGTGCTTTGGTTGCTCTGTATTTGCTTTCTTTAGGGTAAGGTAATTGAGATATTTTACCTTTGATACAGTTGTCACATGTATTCTCATGTTGACACTTATTAATCTGTATACCGTCAGCTAGTTTTTCAAAAATTAATTGTTTTATAGCATCATGATTTCTATGGTCAAGTCTTTTGTGTCATGTTTCCATGCAATTTTTATTTTTGCATTGTAAGGCAAAATGTGTTGAAGTATTTACATTATTATCCCTTTCTGATATGACTTCGTATAAATTATCATGCGACCTAGCCTCTAAGCATACACATCCATTTTTCATAATTGTGCATTTGTTTTCCTCAGATATAACTCTACAACCATTTTGAGTTGCCATTTTAACTGGCATTAGATTACTTTCTAATTCAGGAACATACAAAATATTTTGTAGTCTTATTTTATTTTCGGAGTTGTTCGGTTTCTCAGTTAAAATTACACATTCACCAGAACCCTTAGCTTGTAACTTATTTCCATTCGTGACAGTAATCGTGCTTCGATCTTCATAGTTTATTTCCGTGAAGAAATCTGGGTCATTACATATATGCGCTGACGCCCCCGAGTCTATGAGCCAAGTACAGCAAAGATTGTTTACATTTGTTGCAGCGAATCTGAAGAGAGCGATTTTTGTTTTGGTTTTTCACAAATCGGAGTTGTAATAAGGGCCGAAGTGCCAGCTTGTTTTCGAGATGTGTCTGGTGAGTCATCACCTGATTCGCCTTTCGCTTCAACATAAGAAAAAATACTTTTGCTTGGGTTTAATAGAATTCTTTGAGGGATATTTCTGAAAGTTGGGATTCTTATTTTAAAGATGCCAGCATTCGGATTTAAAATGATTTTGCTTTTGACAATATGTACAAAATTTATTTTCTCGATTTTTACTTCTGTTAAAGATTTTGTAAGCTTTGATGGTTCATTTATCGAGTTTTCTTTTCTTCGATTGTACTCATCTATTAATTTTCCTCTAAAGAAATCCGGAGTTAGTTCATCTTCAGGTCTCGCCTCAAGAGCGGTAATAAGTCCGTCCTAACTTCTTTACTGAACATAGTAGTAGTGCTGATATATGAGAATTACTTGTATTTTCACCAATAGCTCGTAGCTTATCGATTAGCTAAAACATGTTTACAATGCGAGTGTTCATGTTACCACCTTCTTCCAGCTTAGCGCTGTAGAGTTTTCTCAGTAAAAAGAGTTTACTTGAGAGATTTGATCTTTCATGAATTTTTCTGAGAGCTTCCCATGTAGCTTTATCAGTGGTTTCATATTTAACATGAATAATTTGATTATCCTCAATACATAAATTTATTAGTGCGCGTGCCTATTGGTCGGATTTTTGCCACTTCGCCATTATCGGATCGGGCGATTCATCTTGTATGATACTATACAGGTCTTCTTTAATGAGATACATTTCCATTTTAAATTCCCATGTGGCATATTTAGTTGCATTTAATTTTGCAATATGAGTGCTGTCTTTTATGGGAGATATTTTGTTATAGATTATTATATTCTCAAGGATATTTATTCCTGAGACGTCAGTCTCATAATCTGTTGGTTTTTTCTTTATTTAAATTTATAATATATATATATATATATATATATATATATATATATATATATATATATATATACATATATATATATATATATCATTTTTGAAAATTCACCCATTCTTATCACCTCACTTACCACTTGGCCTGAGTCTAATACTGTTTACTATTTTCGAATGACTATTTTCCACCTGTCATGAGTCCTATACTGATTACTATTTTTGAAAGTCTCCATACATATTATATATCGTTCAAATGTATTCATTCCGGTGCCCACTCGCATTGACGAAGTGAGGTGAAATGCTCAGTCACTAGTTTATCTTACACGTGGTGCTATGCTTGTGATTTCATATTTCTGTTCGAGGAGGTATTGTTTTTCAGATTCGTATAATTCAATTTATTTTTCTCCTTCCACTAGCCAGTAGACAGTTCCAATGGTGTCTATAGTTAAATACTATCGCCATTGTCAGAAACTGTCTATTCTATCGGTTTTAATTCGAATTGTATGGCTGTCCTGATGAGAATGCAATTTCGAACTAACCGCCATTTTTTGTGTAGTTTCAATTGATTGTTCTCTATTCTTAATCTCTTATCTTGAGCTGATTATTATTGCCTATTCTTATTTTTGCCGAGTTTTATTTTTATTTACTTTTATATACTTTTAATTGTGATTTTTGAATCCTAATATTCTTCTCATCCCCCTTTCCATTGTAGTGATATGTTACCTTCTATCTTTATCCTTAGTCTCGGCCTATAGTTACTCATTTGTAACAGGCCGAGACTAAGGATAAAGATAGAAGGATAAGGATATGCTAGAGATGGTTTTTTTTGTACATACAGTAGTTTAAGCATAATTTTCGATTAAAATCCTTCAATTTATATATATATATATATATATATATATATATATATATATATATATATATATATATATATATATATATATATATATATATATATATATATATAAATAAATATGAAGTTGTAAGGTAAGGTAGTGAAATAAAAGTCACTTATCTTTGTTACATCTTTTTGAAGGTAGCGCCTCTCTCCTTTAAGCTATATAATTTGATAATGAACCAACACAGGATTTTCCGCACATTGACTACTACTGTAATAATTTTAAATTATATTTTAATTATACATTATTATTTTACAATATTATGTACAAAGTTTATTTACATTCAGTCCTTGCAAGAGTTTGACTATTAACGTCAAAGTCCGTGAGAGGAAAGGAATTCTGTTTTGAAGATGAAGGGTTGCAGGAGGTTGGCGAGAAAGTGAGAGTCACAAATTGTTTTTTATCGCTCAAACGGCGATTCATCACAGATATCCAACACAAATTTCATTCAAATCGCTTCATTCGTCCATGAGATATCGTCTCAACAGACTCACTGATACACACACACACACACATATATATATATCACCTCAAAAATGTTTGATTGTTGATCAGGAATGCTTGAAATGTGTTCTCCTGTCGAAAACTCGAATTCGAATTTTCGACCCCGTCACATTACATTCCTTTACACATTATGTATATAAAGAAAGTAACAAGAATCAGGTTGAAATGAAAATCTCTTTCACAAATTCATTGTACTCTACTTATAATATTTATACCTACATTTAACACATATATAAAAATTTTGGGCAAATAAAGTATGAATCTAAAAGAAACAACAAATTCAAATATAATTTTCATTTATGTTTTATTTTTGTTTTATAACACAAAATACAGAATTAAGTAATAATCTCTGCATTTTGTATTATAGAATGAAACAACCTGATTTCAATGAATATATAAATGAAAGATGATCAAAATACGTTTGAAGGGAATGGAGATTATTTAATACTTCTTTATTAATCCTTCCTTAACGAAATAAAGCATGGAAAAATCAGGTGACTACAATTGGTTTGGTGTCTTTTAGAGTTCTCTTCATCAGATCAGAAAGAATTTATTATCTTAAAAACCAATAGGAAAGAGATGCAAGGTGACAGGCAAAGAAGCAATCGAGTAGATAGATCCAGAACGTCAAAATTCATAGCGAGGTAGGAGACATTCATCATCTTCTTCGACCCACATTGTCAGACCTACCCGAAGGTGTAAGGTATGTGTTTGGACGGCCGGGAAGTGCCATCCAATTTAGACCGGAACCCAGTGGGGGCATCCACAGGGCCCGTACCCACCTCACCCTACTACCAACCTTTCATAAGAACTTACGAACCCACATATTTAAAGTACTTAAAAAATACCAAAGCATGATACTGGAAATAAGAAAAATATGAACAATAAATTAAACAGGTGAAAGTTTTTGGAAGCTATTTGAGCTAAATTTCTCAACTAACTGTTTAAAATACCGTAATGAGCAGCACATGCGTGTATAATGAAATGAACATTACTTTTTTCACAGTTAAAGTATGATCTAAGATCAGTGGCACAATGATTTTAATGGTGGATTGTACATTAGGCGCTTTTCCGAATGACAACATGTAGAATTATTTCGAAGTACCCAATGATTTATGTTTCGGCCAACTCTTGCTTGATAATTATCAATATTGATAGTATCTGCAATAAGCAATATAGCTTTTATATTAAATAGTGTAAAAATAAATGTATCATCTTGGCTTTATTTTTGCAATTTTGACGATACTTTCCTCAGTTTGGCACTATTGTAAAAAAGTCGCCGTTGGCAAAATTTCGCCTATATAGTGGGCAACTTCCAGAGCTATTTATCACCAAGCATTACGTACAGATGGAGAGAAGGGCTGTTCAAAAAGATGTTTCCTGGCTATCGTACTCAGCAATTGGTAACATTCAATTACCTCTTATTAAGCCACCATAATCAGAATCTAGCTGCATAATTATTTATACGGACAGCTTTAGAAGTGATTCAAGAATAGCATCAGCTTACTGTATTCTTTACAATGGCATGTGCGTCCACACGTGATCAATTTGTCTACACTATCAATATAGCGTCTTCTAGAGAGAGCTATTCCTTAAAAAAGAGGCTATATCTTGGACTACCATAATTTTACACAAGAATATTATTATTAACTCCAGCCGTCTATCGCGTATTGAAACTCTTAAACAATATCAAACGAAGAATCATATAGCTTGTCAAATTATAACTATTATAACCAACAGCATCCGACATTTTTATAGGATGGGTTAAAGATCACTCGGATGTTTTAAGAAATGAGAATGTAGACAGCCTAGCTTTCGAGGTGACATCAGATATCTCTGTTCAGAATATGCTCCATTCATAGCTGAGGTCCCGTCTAAATGTTAATATCATAAATGAGTGGCAAAAACAGTTGAATGAAAATGAAAAACGAAGATAAACTTTCAATTACCTTCTCGAAGCATGGCTTTTCCCCAAACTACGAGTATCTTCACAAAATTCAAAAGATAGACACCAAACACTGTATTTGCGGCAAACTTGAATATCCGAAACATTTTGTACTTGACTGTTAACTTCCAGAGAACTAACACCTTAAAGGGCCCAGTAGGGAGCATTTACCAATATGGACCAAAACTTCCTGGGTAATAACTGGGCTAAACAGATAATAAAATATATAATTCAATTCCTAGAGGAAAATGAACATTTCTTGTGAGTTATTACAGGCAACCCCCAGCAATTAGCTCACTGTATATTGCATACTTATCTATAGTACTTGTAAATTTTATGATATATACTGCAATCAACTCTCATTTAACTTTACTTTTATTTTATTCTATGAAATATCATAATAGGTATCAATGCAGTATTGAAAGACATGATAATCTGTGATATCTTTTTGTATCTGTTGTGTACTGAGCCATAAAAAAACAGTCTTGTATATGTATTTGCTCCCAATTTGTAGCAGTCTTGCATATGTCGTCTGGTATATTTAATAGACTTATATATATCTTTGATTTCTATCCCTGATACTTTGTATATGTAATCTTAGATATAGTATTATATATATAATTGGTTGGATTTGAAACAGTTCTGTATATAAGCGTTTATGAATAGGAGCTATTTGTATATTTCAACTTTATTTTATATGGGCAAACATTTTTGTATATAGTTGTTTATCATTTTTATCTTGGTATTATGTTTTGTTATCTGTTTTTTGGCAGATATTCCTTCACCATTGACTGTAAACATTTCTCCACCATACTATAAACATTTGGGTCAGTTCCAATAGGTGGTTTATCTATTATACAAATTAATGACTACTTGCAAATTAGTGGGCGTCAAAATACAGATTTATTAAATACAGAATACACATACAAAATACAGATATATTCTCTTGCAAATGAAACTAACTTGATCAACGAGAATGATGGTAACACATTTGTCACATAATATTGCATATGAAACATAAACATATTTTACGATAGCCAATACCTTCTAAATGTATGTAGTTTTATTTTACAGATTTTGAAAAACGTGCAATGCCTCGAAAACGGTTCTAAGTTTTATATCATTAGTTTTTTAATGAAATATTCCATAAATAGGGATTATTTTTGTAACATTATTGAAAGTTCTAATTTTTAATGATATTTTTTTCAAATTTCTTTAAAAATTTATGGGTTTTCCGGACATTCGATTGCTTTTAAAATCTGCATGTTTTCAGAATTTACCGTTTGTAATATTTGAACCAATTTTAGTTCGAAATGGTCCATTCGTTTTTGAGATATCGCATTCACAGACACATGGAAACACACTAATATACACACTAACATGCATATACACTAACATACGTACACACTAATATACACATATGCTAACATACTGTGGGAAATGAAAGAAAAGTTGGGCTTTTAGATTAATATTTATTAACATATAATATTATCTTTTAACATGGCCGTAAAATCATAGTGGACTCATTATTAAATTGTACATTGCATTAGGTGCCGCTATTAACCCTCCAACTGTTTAACTTTCGTGCGAGTTCTGTAAAAGAATTATTAATTAATATAATACTAAATTGATCACACCATTTTAACTTTAACAATAAAACATTTATTAACAACATAAAGTACTTAATTATTTAATTACAACAATTATTCTTCTTATTAATTATTTCGGCAGAGAGACCATGTGAGACCAGTATGAAAATGCCTAAAATGTTGTTAGGGCCGGATATCATATTTGAGGAACACATACCTTCAAGTCTGTCTTGGACTTTGTTAGCAGCACGTACTTGATGTCGTCTTTATTACTAGCATTAATTCGTAGTGTAATACATCACCACGTAAATTCGTCGATAGTATTGTACTGCTGACTCAAACACTCGCACATATGTCATTCTTGTAGTCATATCTGTATTCGAAAAGTCATACGTATATAGCTTTAACTGAGTATCATCATCGTTATATCATCATGTCGCACGAGTATATTTATTAAGTCATCGTTCTTATTGTCAGGATCTCGAACTCTCACTTTTCAAGTCTCGTTCTGTTTTAGGTTGTAGCTCTTTTCCCTCAGGGTTGTCACTCCCCCTTTTCTCTGATTTGCAGCATTCAGGGTGACGCAACAAGCACCTTCTCCATTGGCTTGCCTTTCCATCCAATATAGAGTTACTTCACATTTTCGTAAGAGTTCGTTCGGCCCCCCTCTGTCTTGACGCCCCTAAATTTACGGTTTTCTGACCTCTGGGTTCACGTGTCGTAAACCTTGGCGTCATTCAGACTGGAGGTATTGTCCGAAGTTTCAGATCAATAAATAATTGGCATAAAACTGTCTCACTAAAACACATTTGAGATCTATTTCTGGTCTCACACATACATATACATACACATACATCAAAAAACGTTCGATTCGAGTCTAAGAAGGTTTGAAACGTGCTCTTACGTCGAACACTTGAATTCGAATTTTCTACCTGACGTAGTACTTTCTCTATACATTATATTATGTATATAAGAAAAGCAAAAACAAACGATCAAATCGCTTTAAAAGTAGCAGTGAATGTCATAAGAAATAAGATTACCCCAAAAGATTGTACCGTTCTTTAAGGAAGTATTAAATTACATTCTCACAAACAGCAGTTTTATTTATTGTGAATATAAGACGTGTTCCACTCACGTCAGATTTGTAACAAAACCAATGGTTAAAATATAAAACACAGGTTGTATGCATTTAAAATTTTACTTTTTAGAAAAATGCTCTTTCGATTCTGTTACATTTCGTGCAAAAACTAACTTGACAATAAAATAAAACATACAAGTTTATTTCTTACATTACCATTTGCATTCGTGCACCGCATTGTGTAACTTTATAAGAATACGATGATTGGATGCAGCTTTTTGATCTGAATTATTGTCAATATAATGATACTTTGGAAACAATAAATTGTTGTGAAACTATTTCCCTGTTTATACATATATTTATTTTATCATTTATAATTATTCAAATTAAACTTTTCGTTACTTAAATGAATCATATATTAATTTATCACTGAATAAAGAATGTTTACTCACTGTTCAAAACTGTAATATGTTCAACTTTTATATTTTAAGACAATATATAACGCATGGATACGATACTTAGATTTTATGAATAGTTTGAATCGGTAACACTGTTCAACAGTGGAAATTTTAGAGAGGTGAAAATATCCGTTCTTTATAGATTTTGGGTCGCTGAACACGAAAATTACGCTTAAAATTGCCTCCTGGCTCATGTTTATGAGTAATTTCAGTGTTTACATTTCACATATAAGGTTATGGGAATACAATAGTACGAATAACAGTTAACAACCTTTCCTTTTTATACACGCCGTATGTTTGCTTGTCTCTTGTGAGGAACGACAGTGCCTATTTTATTTCTATTCTCTTATTGTTTTTATTTTACGCATCGTAATTATAACGTCTCATAGGGTTATGTGCAATTACTCAAAACTCTGAGCCAGGAGATAATTTTTAAGGGTGGTTTTCGTGTTCAGCAGCCCAGAATTTATGAAAGGTGGCTACTTTCATTTTGGTAAAAAACAAAAACTGAAATATTGTTGAACAGTGTGTAATATGCAAATAGCGAATCATTCAAACAAGCAGTCGGTTTTTGAGTAAAATCATGATTTCATACCCATATGGAACCATTGACGTTTTTAAATATGCAAACAGATAGTTTTTATGGTTATCACTGAAATACGTACACATTAAAAAATATAATGTGGGCAATAGATGACTTCTCCTATATAGTGCAATTAATTAATTTTTTTTTCACAAGGAACAAATTATGTATAACATCCATGGAATGATGTTTTTAACGTTGAATTGTACATTGGGCGCTTTTTCGTATGGTAACATATTAAACATTTTCGAAGAATCCAGACTTGCATTTGCGCATCTCTAAATTGCCAATTATCAAAACTGATAAAATCTACACCAGGCAATATAATTCATATATTATATTTTAATAATTAATTCATAAATATAAATTTGGCGTCATTTCCGTTAATTTAGCGTTATTTTTGCGATTTTGATTATATTTTTGTCAATGTAAGGCGACATATCGCCAAGTTAGCGATATTTCACGAAAATGAGTACCCAAGTTCGCTACATTTATTGCTAAGTGTTACAACGCATTGTTCTCCACTCGTAGTCAGAATTAAATCACGAATCCTTTGGTTATGAAGATTAGACAGATAACCATTTGGCAAGAGATCGACTTTGCAGATGGCAGAAAGTATTGTATGGTTAGAATATCTGTGCTTACGACAATAGGGAATTTATTTGTAAAAGTGTCCCTTGCTCAGTAACTTTTTATTCATTTATTTTTAAATTTTCTTGAAAGCATATAGACCTTTGCCAATGAATAGTTTGAACATCCTTTTAAACGAATGGTAATGTACTTTTGCAATTATAACAACTTGATGGTTAATTTGAAAACATGAAAAATAAAATAATACTAAATAAAATGAAATATACTAACTTAAAATCATAATGGTTACATATTGAGGAAAAACACAATTTTGACAAATGTGGCATGAACATCGCTTTAAGTGAAAGGTTACATTTTTACTTTCCCTGCAATACATGGTAATGTATAGGGAAAGTATTGGAATCATGCCGAAAATCGCAACACGATTTTGCGGCGGATCTACACGTTTCGAGACCTCTAGAATACGAAACAAAAAAGATCAATCATGCATAAGCATTGATTATGAAACACTTTCCAACTGAAATGCAATTTTATTTAAAAATTTCTAAAATGTGATACATTCAGTGGGTGATATCTTTTATATTATCACAGTACTACAGAAATTTATTATATTTAAATATTTAAAACTGTATCGAAATATAAATCATCTGATTCTCTATGCAAAATCAATGAATATTTCATTCATATAAATTGTATTTCAGACTCCAGAGCTAAATAATTTTGTGTGAAAAAAATTCAGCAATTCTTATGAAACTCACCTTACAATCGCTTGAGATATTTGCATTCTGCATAAGTTAAAATTAGGCTTCGTTGAAGAAATAATAAAAGTTTAGGGATCATTTAAAATCATAACTATTGTAATTGCGTAGGCACGGAATTTAGATACACAGATAATACACAGATACACATATAATATAAATATATATATATATATATATGTGTGTGTGTGTGTGTGTGTGTGTGTGTGTATGTATTCAAAGTATTGGAATCGTGCTGAAGATCGGAACTCGAATTTTCGAAGGGTATACACGTCTTGGGACTTCTAGAACACGAGAAAACTATTTTTAGGAAAACGTCTGTGTGTGTAAGGGTATATCTGTGTATGTTTCTGTGTGTCTGTGAGGATATTACATCCACTCTAATTGAAAAACTAATGGACCGAATTTCATAAAATTTGGTAGGTATGTTTTTTGTAGGAAACCCTGATGTTCATTAAATTATAGTACGATTCGTAATATAAGAATCTGCCTTGTTTGCGAAATGGCCGGCAGAAATTGCCTTTATCCACACTAGCTAAAAACTAATGGAACAAATTTAACAAAATTTGGTGTATAATATTTCAATAACCTACAAGTGATTTATATTCCAAATTTAACAAAATTTAGTATATAAATCATTTGTAGGTTATTCTAGTACGATTCGGGAAAAAGGAACGGGATATTTTTGCGAAATGGCCCGCAAAAATAGTTAAATATAAAAATAAAAGACTACGTGTGCTCAATTATATCAATTGAATTCCTATTTTATACGTGATTTTTGACAACAAAAAGAATAAGACTAACCCCGTTACTCTAGGACTAGCCGTTCTTGAGATATTCTAGTTTTTTCGCGTTTTCGCTACGCCACCTTTGACAATAAGTTCAGCTATCAAATGCGAACCAAATTTAAGTTTAACGTGCAAATTCAATTTCATTTAAAATAATTATGACTGTTATTTTGTGCAGATAAACTCAAATTATTATTGAAGAAATAAAGAGAACGTGAATATGAGTCTGCATGGAATGACACGTGCTGCCCACATCAGATTTTTTAACAATATTACAACCATGATTTACAGAAGTGAACGGGGATTATTTGAAGATCATTTAAAAAAAATGTAGGATCTATATTTAAAAATCCACCAAATTTTTGTAGAATAAAATGTTCAATAAATTTAAGTTGTGTACCAAATTTTAACTCTCTAGGACGTAGGAAAGTGCATTAAAAATGCCATCAAACAAGAAAGATCAATCATGCTTAAAGCATTGATTATGAAACACTCTCCAACTTCAATGCAATTTTATTTAAAAAAGTCGAAAATGCAATACATTCCTCGGTAATATTTTAAAACTTATCACAATACTACATTGATTTATTATATTTGAAAACTTAAACCTTCATTGAAAAAAATGAACTTCATTCCAATGACGGCATTGAAATATAAATTGCCTGCTTTAAATATCTCTAAAATGCAATACATTCCACGGTAATATTTTTAACACTATCATAATAATACGATAATTTATTATATTTGAAAACTTCAACGAAAACAACTGAAATTAATTCAAATGACGTCATAGAAAAAATAACACGCCTGGATCTCTCTATAAAAACAGAATTTCATTCATAACTTTCTCCCATTCATTTCATTCATCAAAATACTATAATAATTTATTTTATTTCCAACTTCAATGCAATTTTAATGCAATCATTTCCAACTTCAATGCAATTTTATTTAAACATGTCTAAAATGCAATACAGTCCTCGATAATATTTTAAAACTTATCACAATACTACATTAATTTATTATATTTGAAACCTTAAACCTTCATCGAAAAAAATTATCTTCATTCAAATGACGGCATTAAAGTATAAATTGCCTGGTTTAAATATCTCTAAAATGTGATACATTCCTTGGTAATAATTTTAGAATTATCATAATACTACGATAATTTATTATATTTGAAAACTTCATCGAAAACAATTGAAATTCATTCAAATGACGTCATAAAAAAATAACACGCCTGGCTCTCTCTATAAAAGCAACATTTCATTCATAAATAATTCCCCCATTCATGTCATTCATCACAATACTATAATAATTTATTTTATTTAAAAATTAAGACCATTGAGCTACAAGTAAGTAATAAAACTTCATCGAAAAATATCGTCCTCCTCTTTCTAAAATCAATAAATATTTCATTCATATCAGCTAAGCAGACTCCATGGACTAAATTATTTTGTGTTAAAGATTTACAGCGATTCTAATACAACTCATTCTATATATTTTGCTGTTTACATTTTACATAGGTGAAAAATAGGCTTAATAGTAGAAATAATCATATTTGGATGAGCATTTAGACTGAAATATATTGTCATTGCGTTGTTTTAGTATGTAGATGCACAGAATTTAGGCAAAAATAAAGTAGTTTTAAGACGGATACAACACTCAATATGAATTAAAAAGAACTTTAAAAATCACGATTTTGACACAAGATGGATGCCATAAATCATTGAAGTGGGTCATGTGATCGTTTCATATCATGGACACGTGATCGCTTCATATAAGAGGTGTTATTATTATTTTAATTTTTATTTAAAAAACTACTGAATACATTTCGCTGAATTTTTTTTTATATATTCTATGGAACAATTTGAATATTGCCTAAAATTTTCGAAGCAATTTGTGAATTTTAAATCCGCTTAAAAAATGCTTGAAAAATTAGGTCCCATAGGGCTCAATGTATTCCATTTTTTCAACCCGGGTTCAATCCAAAACTAATTGTGTGATATTATTCATTTATATTCCCATAGGTCCTATAGACCGTCTGAACAACATACTAAAATTTCATTTTGATTAAGTCATTTTTACGGCAGTTATCGTGCTAACGGACAGACAGACAGACAGACAGAATGAACAAAGTCATAAACACTTTTCAACTTTGTTGTAAAGTGTTAATAAGTATATTATGAAGTTATATAAAATAAAAAAAATTGTTGTCTACCAAATTTATTTTTAAATGTGAAGCCTTTCTCATATACAAATTAATTAAACTCTTGGAAATATATTTATTATATAATATATCTCTCTTTTCTTTCTGGAGGATATCCCAAAAGTCAGAATTTAGTTGAATTTGTTTTACTACCTATAGTAAATAATTTTTAATTAAAAAACTACCTACCATATTTTACTGATATTTTTTTTATATATTTTATGGGATAATGTGAATAACTCCTAAAAATTTCGAAGCAATTTGTGAATTTTAAATCTGTTTAAAAAATGTTTGAAAAATTAGGCCCCATAGGGTTCAATGCATTTCATTTTTTCAACCGGAGTTCAATAAAAAACTATTTGGGTGATATTATTTATTTATATTCCCATAGGTCCCACAGACTGTCTGAACAACATACTAAAATTGTATTTTGATAAAGTCATTTTTACGGCAGTTATCGTGCTAACGGACAGACAGACAGACAGACAGACAGACAGAATGAACTAAGTCATAAACACTTTTCAACTATGTTGTAAAGTGTTGAAAACTGTTTTTAGCGTGATGTCTCTGTGTGTGTGTCTGTGTATCTGTCTGTGCAATGTATGTTTCCACTCTAACTCAAAATCTAATGGACCGAATTTTATAAAATTTGGTAAATAAGTAACACTTGTGTACGACTCTGATGCTAATTAGCTTTTGGTACGTTTCGGTATGAAACAACTCGAAATGGCCCGTAAAAATTGTCTGTATCCACTCTAACTGAAAAACTAATTTATCAAATTTTAAAGAATTTGGTAGATAAGGCATTTGTAGGTCACCTTATTGTTAATAAGATTTTGATACGATTCGAAAAAGAAGAATCTGCATTTTTTTAAGAAATGGCCCGCAAAAATTGAATATATCCAGTCTAACTCAACTAATCGACAAAATTTCATAAAATTTGTTAGATAAATCACTACTTCTGGACGACCCTGGTGCTGATTAAATTTTGGTACTATTCGGAGTAAATGAACCTGCCTTTATTGCGAAATGGCCCTCAAAAATTGTATGTTTCCACTCTAGCTGACAAACTAATTGATCAAATTACACAAAATTTGGTATATATAATTCGTTCATAGGATTCTGTGATTCTGGTTAGATTTTCATACGATTCGGAAAAAAAGAATCTACCCTTTTTATGCGAAATAACCCGCATATTTAATGTATTCGATCTAAAATAAAATGCTACATGCGTAAGACAGTGAAACACTTAAACAAATGACTAAAATTGATGAAATATATTAATGAAGTACTTGTTCTACATGTAAAATTTGACAACTAAGCGAATAAGTCTGACCCCCATGACTGTAAGTTAAACCGTTCTCGAGATATTGTAGTTTTTGGAATTTTAAGGACCTGAAGAGTTTAAAGTGAATTATGTTATCAAACGAAACGAAGATGCAACGAATAAACAAATTGGATATACACCTGTCCCCCGATTTACACGGAAGATAGGTTCTGCACAAATCCGTGTAAATTGAAATCTTGGATTTTGCTAAGTAAAATCGTGTAAAACGAAAATAACCCCAAAATGTGCATAATTCAGTCATTTATTTAAGTAAAACAAAAGTAAGACATCTTAGGAAACTTGAAATTATACTTAATTTATAAGACAACAAACATATGAATGTAGTATTATAACATATTTAATTTATTTTGCATTAGGAACAAAGAACAAAAAACAAAAAGACCCTTAAAAATTAAACATAAGTTTAATCACTGCCATCACTTTCATGTACTATCAGTCTTTTCTTTCTGATAGGTATGATGTCACTTTCATCACTTGAGCTTTCTTGATGCGATTCTAGCTCAATGATTGACGAATTAGGCAAGATCTCGGGTTGATAAGACTTTGTCATGAAATCGGTAATTAACAATTGCGTAGGTTCTTTTGCTAAAACTTTATAGACCGCTTTACATTGATTTAAGCATTTACGAAGGTCTCGCTGGAATCGGAGAGCTCGATCAACAATTGTGTCATATTGTAAGAAATGTTTGCCCAATTTTCTTCCCAAATCAAGTCCTACGCTTATGATTCTTGCTGTGAACGCAACTGGTTCAGATTGTTCTTCATCAGAATCATTGTCTTCATCATGTTTGTTTGTTTCACGAATCATGTAAATTAAATCATCTTCATTCAATTCTTCATCAGCCATTATTTCTTCAATATCTGCCTGAGCTAAATCTTTAAAACCTTCTCTTCCTATAGTATGGGCCAACTCAGTGATCTGATAATATGCATGCTCTATTGGTGATTTATCCTTTCCACTTTCAACAACATCCGGCCATATTGCTTTTCAGCAGGCGTTGATCGTTGATTGTTTGATCTGAGTGTATGACAGTCCAACATGCTTAACACAATCTAAAATTGTAAATTTCTTCCAAGCATCCATCAGAGTAAGAAATTCATCATTCTCCATTTGTTCTAAGATATACCTGAAAGTTTGCTTGATGAACAGTGCTTTAAAAGTCGAAATTATTCCTTGATCTAACGGCTGTAATAAGGAAGTTGTATTCTATGGTAAAAAAACAACTTTTACATTTTCGTGTTGTAAATCTGGAGGATGACCTGGTGCATTATCAATTAATAGAAGAGCCTTAAAAGGCAATCCCTTTTTAGTTAAATAATTTTTGACATCTGGAACAAAGAAGTTATGGAACCATTCATTGAAAGCTATGGCAGTAACCCATGCTTTTCTATTAGCCATCTAATAGATGGGAAGGTTTTTGATATTTATTCCTTTGAATGATCGTGGTGATTTTGCTTTGTTAATCACCAATGGTTTCATCATATAATCGCCAGAAGCATTGCAACAGAAAAGAACTGTTATACGGCTTTTCGCTACTTTATGACCACTAGCTGATTTGCGAGCTTTAGATATAAAGGTTTTTTCCAGCATCTTTTCCAGAATAATCCGGACTCGTCAGCATTGAAAACCTGATCAGAAGTGTAGGAGTTAGTTGCAATGATTTCAGTAAGTTTTGTCGGATATTGTTGTTGCCGCATCCGAATCAGCAGATGCACTTTCACCTTTCATTTTCAGATTATGCAAAGAATGTTTTTGTTTGAATCTCTCGAACCACCCATGGCTTGCGGAAAAAGATACCTTCTTTTCATCGGACGAAGTTGACGGCGACTGACTCTTAAGTGATTGATAAATCTTCAAAGCTTTATTTGTAACAGCATTGGTCTCGATCGGGATTCGCTTTTGAGTTTGGTCTTCTATCCATATCACTAAGGCTTTTTCCATATTTTCCATTGTAACATCTCTAATATATGAAGTCGTACTCATACTGCTGCAGGTTGCAGCTGCTACACTTTTACTAATGGAGTCTTCATTTTATACTTTCCCCCTGCAGTACATGGTAATGTATAGGGAAAGTTTTGGAATCATGTCGAAAATCGCAACTCGAGTTTTCGACGGATCTACACGTTTCGAGACCTCTAGAATACGAAAAAACTATTTTTAGCTTAACGTCTGTGTGTGTGTCTGTGTGTCTGTCTACCTGTGTGTCTGTGTGTCTGTCTGTCTGTGCAGATATTGTATCCACTCTAACTAAAAAACTAATCGACCGAATTTCATAAAATTTGGTAGGTATGTCACGTGTAGGCGAATCTGGTTCTGAGTAGTTTTGGGTACGATTCGGGATAAAAAAACCCGCCTTTTTTTGCGAACTGGCCAGCAAAGGCTTGTATCCACTCTAGCTAAAAATTTAATAGACCAAATTCAACAAAATTTGGTAGATAAGTCACTTGTGGGTCACGCTGGTGCTGATTAGATTTTGGTACGATTCAAAAAGAAATAACCTGCCTTTATTTGCAAAATGGCCCGCAAAAATAGCCAAAATTTAAAATAAAGAACTACATGTGCTCAAATATATCCATTAAATGCTCGTTTAAAACGTAATTTTTAACAAAGAAAATAATGAGACCAACCCCATTACACTAGGACTAGCCGTTCTCGAAATATTTTAGTTTTTTCGTATTTTCTCTACGCCATCTTTGAAAATAAGTCCAGTTATCAAATGAGAAAGAAAATTGAATCAAAAGTGAATTAAATTTAATTAAAATAAAGAGAACGTGAATATAAGTCTGCAGGAAAAGTCATGTGCTGCCCACATCAGATTTTTCTTATTGTCCTTATTGTGGCTTCATTCATGGAGTAAAATTTAGCATCATCCGTTACTCTTTCTCTATTACGTTGACGGTCTAATATTTGAATTTTTGTTTCTAAAGAATTAACTTTTCTTTTCATTTGATTTTTCTTCAAATCCTTTGACATTATAGAACCTTAACAAATTTACGCAAACTATAAAGATGCAAGAAAAACTATAAATGTTGAAAACTTACCAGTTCAAAAGATAAACGCACAATAATATAAGCTTTGCTGCTAAGATGTTTCTGCACTATGTACTTGCATGAACCAGATAGCTTTACTGTTGTGAAATATATACGGGGATTCCCCTATTACGGGGATTTCCCTATACGGGGATTCCGCATACGGGGATTCCCCTAAATGCATATATTTCACAACACCGGGAATCCCCTGTTGTTTTCATCAGTGTTACCAAAGGAATAAAATTCAAAAATGTCGTCAAATCTTTGTATAGGCGTATATGGAGCTGAATATACAATTTTTATCAATTTTTGGAAATCTGTTAATTTATAAACCGTGTAAAAGCGAAATCGTGTAAAACAAGTGTCGTGTAAATCGGGGGATAAGTGTAATATCAGAAAATTATCTATATTATTTTCTGTAATTAAACTCAATTTAATGCACAATGAAATGAAAAATTACAAAATAAATTCGAATCTGCAAGGAAAGTCATGTGCTGCTCACATCATATTTTTCATTCTAACAGCATGGACGTGGATTTCAAAATATGAAATATTTCTATGCAGAATTAATATACTGATATACTAAGATGATAATTAATTTTAATGATATTTACAAGATTTGAAATAATATTTACAATCGTAAATACAAATTAATAATGAGCAATATACAATAAACCCTTACAAATAAACGTTAAACCTAAAATAATATTTAGCATGCTTTTGGTAATAATGAGGAAATTATTATTTATATCCTCCATGAAGTCTTTTAATTAGTGCATGCACTCCTTTTAATTGAGAGGAAAGTATAACACAAAAGAGAGATTGGATGTCAAATATATTAACAAATAAGTTCAAGAAATATATAAAATATATTAAGTATATTTCAGGAGATGTTGATTGCACATTAAGCGGTAATGAGAATCACATATTGAAATATAATTGTTCACTTAATCTGACGGTAGTTATATATAAGATACACAAAGAAAAATATATATTATAAAATTCAATGAATATGTAGGCAGAATGCTTCAAATAGTAGTAATAGGCACATGGCTGGGGAAAATCTAATTCATTCTCATGAAATGTGAGTTGACATGAATTTTGAGAGTTTATAATACAAGAACATCCAATTTTTTATTGGTGGACAGTGTAAATTTTACAAATGAAAGAAAATTTGGAATATTAGATAAACATTTAAATAATTTTGATAATGAGTATATAGTTTTGTATTTAAAAATGTGTGAATTAATTGCATATAAATTAAATTGACGCAAATTAAATGAATGCATATTAAACGAATGCATATTAAATGAATGCATTGATAAATTCTTGCTTTGAACTTCGGTCCTTCAAGATTACAAATAATGCAAATATAAATTTTGATATATTATTTCTTTGAATGGCCTCTTATATACAGTTTAAATTAATAGCTATTTAAAACTATTTGCATTAAAATAATTCGTGTTTTCTAATAAAACACAATTGCCTTTTCCTAACCTTTCTTTCTAAGTTAAAAAAAAAAATCATGGAAACTTTATACATTGTACGCCAATTAGTGCCAATCTATTTGAGATATAGAATTGGATATAATTTTCTCAAAATACGAAATAATATACTCACAAACAAAAAAAAAACGTCTCTATTTGAAGTAATAATATACACAGATTATTCCTATTTATCCTATTTACTTTCGTTACATACTATCTCGTATTCTTATTTCCATAGTTATCAGATAAATGGACCTCTTTCATTGCAGAGATAATAAAGCTTTGCTTATCCCAAAGAGATTTCCCAGAAAATATGTATTGTCTATCCGGATATATTGTATTTGCCCTACCACACAGACAGTAACTTATAATTACAATATTTTATTTCTGGTATATAAAACAAAATTCAAAGTTATTTGTTGCTACGATATTATTAGTATTATACATGTCAAGTATAGTTTTTTGATTACATATAAATTGTTTTTCACATATAATAAAGTATAGGTTGTTTAAATTCCAAGACGTATTTCATAAATCCAAAATTTTTAGTTCTTAACGTAATAGTGCTTTTTCATGCAACATAAATGGGACAATAATATTTTAAGAAGATAAAAAATGTATTTAAACTTTGCTTAAGTGAAAACATTCAATTGAAAGTATGGTTATTGTTATTTGTTGCTACGATATTATTAGTATTATACATGTCAAGTATAGTTTTTTGATTGCATATAAATTGTTTTTCACATATAATGAAGTATAGGTTGTTATAAACATTCTATTGGAAGTATGGTTATTGTAATTTGTTGCTATGATATTATTAGTATTATACTTATAATACTAATAATATCGTAGCAACAAATAAATTTGTTACTACGATATTATTAGTATTATACATGTCAAGTATAGTTTTTTGATTACATATAAATTGTTTCTCACATATAATAAAGTATAGGTTGTTTAAATTCCAAGATGTATTTTACAAATCCAAAATTTTAGTTCTTAACTTATAGTGCTTTTACATGCAACATAAATGGGACGATGATATTTCAAGAAGATAAAAAATGTAGTTAAACTTTGCTTAAGTGAAAACATTCTATTGAAAGTATGGTATTCGAAGGTGTTATACAAATTATCCAAAGTGAGTTTATTTAAAATGGATTGCGTTTCCATTGCATATAACATCATCCATAGAATGATTCGCGTTTTTTACACGTTCTCTAGCGTGGAATAGACAATACCTGCAATGACAATACGGAATTCCCAACGTTCACAATTTTGAAAACCCTCCTCGAAAGAGAGAAATTCAGTCCGTCCACTGTGCTTGGCCTGTTGGAGGCTGCAACGGCGTAGCATTTGCCACTCAGAGAAACCTCTTATAGTGGGCGTTCTCAAAGTTACGATAGTGCTTCCATTGCATAACCTCTATGGGAAATACTCATATATTTAGTAGAATTATGGTATAAGCAAGTGTTTTGATTCCATTACAGGTATCGGCTGTTTTATATTGACAAGAACATAAAAATACGAAATCGGTCTATGACTGTGGTTATCTGCATAGGGAGCGTGATCTGTATTGTGGGAAAGTTCCCTGGAGATGGGTCCTGTCTAAGTATATATTATATTTATTTGTTTTCTCCAGATTAAATAAACTAATGTAAATGCGACAACTTCCAGGCTCTATATTGCATAAAAAAGATTTCATAAATGCCAGCATGTTACTTTATATCAGCATTCCTCAACCTGACGTTTGTGTGAGTGTGGGAGTACGCGTACTCGAGGAAGTGCGCGTACTCGAGGAAGTACGCGTACTCGAGGAAGTACGCGTACTCGAGGAAGTGCGCGTACTCGAGGAAGTACGCGTACTCGAGGAAGTACGCGTACTCGAGGAAGTGCGCGTACTCGAGGAAGTACGCGTACTCGAGGAAGTGCGCGTACTCGAGGAAGTGTACGTACTCGAGGAAGTACGCGTACTCGAGGAAGTACGCGTACTCGAGGAAGTGCGCGTACTCGAGGAAGTACGCGTACTCGAGGAAGTGCGCGTACTCGAGGAAGTGTACGTACTCGAGGAAGTACGCGTACTCGAGGAAGTGCGCGTACTCGAGGAAGTGCGCGTACTCGAGGAAGTACGCGTACTCGAGGAAGTACGCGTACTCGAGGAAGTACGCGTACTCGAGAAAGTACGCGTACTCGAGGAAGTACGCGGAGAGTCTGTGAGGATTATAAGAAGGAATTTTTTGCACCAATGACGTGCATGAACGAATTCAAAATTATATTTATTATTTATTTTTTATATAAAAATAAATAAGAATAACTTTTTCGTCGAATGATGAGACTTTTTATTACCAAAAAACTGTTAATTAAATTTGCTAAAGATTTTGCTGAATCTGCAAAGTATGTATAAATAATACGCTTTGGGAGCAGACTTATTACTTCGGTATCAATTATGGTAGTTCCGGTTCCTGTGAAAGAATAATATCATAGCGTTCCAGAAAATAACTGTGTATAATTTTCAATATTTTCTAGGTCAATACTGGGGTTCATTTTGAGCGAATGCCTCAGTTACCTACATATGTATACCTGTTTAATATTAGTTTGCATGCTTATTTTCTCACACTATGTACTATAGTATAGAGTTTTATTACTTTGTGAGCAATCTTATTACTTCGGTATCAATTATTGTAGTTCTCGTTCCTGTGAAAGAATAATATCACTGAGTTCCAGAAAATAGATGGGTATTATTTTCAATATTTTCTAGGTACAATTTGTAATACTGCAGTTCATTTTGAACTATTGCCTCAGTTACCTATATGTGTATATCTGTTTAATATTATTTTGAATTTTTATTTTCTCATACTATGTATTATAGTATAGAGAAAGTATTATTTTCACTAAAATTTACGAATCCGAAATTTCGATGCGGTTATTGTACCTCTTGAACACGGTTTCACTATTTTTAGAGTGATCACCGTCTGTCTGTGGTCGATTTCTGATGTACACGATAGCGGACACAAATATTAATGGATTTTCATGAAACTTTATATCCCGCTTCGTTATAAAAAAATCTAGAACTAGCTAGACTTTTTGAAATTCGAGCGAAAACTTCGAAATTTTTTTTTTAACATTGTAGCATATGAAAACAGTTGACATAACCATGTACAAAATGGTTTATTTATGGCTCAATTTTGTTGGTGACGTCAGCTTTCCTTTGGGGGAAGTCTCTCCCGCCGGGTGGTATATTGGCAAGTATGGTATCAATCAAAAAATTTTGCCGAGCCCTTTAAAATGAAGGGTAACACGTTAAAATTGTAATCATTTGGATCCACAATACCGATTTTTCAAAAGTTGTCTTGTAAAGATTTGAAAAAAAAAGGTTACTAAAAATGAATTCTGATATGAGAAAGTTGAGTTGAGCCACACTTCAATAAATTTACATTTGTTGTATCCATTCAGATGGTCCCTGAAATAGGTTAAATCAAATGGTAAATGTTACAAATGTTTGCATAAAGTTCCAAAAATAATAATCTACATAATTACACAGTTCTTTAATAATTTAGATAATTAGATAACGCTTTAGGATTAATTATCTTTACAGTAAATAAATAAAATGTTAAAGATAAAATTAAAAATCTATTACATCTTTATGCGAGTTTTGAAGTTTTTAAAGGTAACTTCTAACTATTGGAAATTAAGGGGTCTAGCAAGGGCAAAATGTGACTATGTACAAAACTTTTCTGATGTTAAATTTCACTGTCTCAAGATTCCGTTCAGTACCTTTATATTTCACCGTCAGACGTAGCGGAAAGTAAACATGTATAAATTTTCATTTTAATTGATTTTGATGCATTTTTTTATGTCTATGTAAGTTTTTGGACGTATATGTTCAATGTTTTAATTATAATTTCTTATTTTTCTGTTATAATTTCTCGTTTTCTTTATGAAACGCAAAATCTTACAATCCTCTAAAAGAAGAACCGAAACTAAGTTATTTCTCGATCAGTAACAGAGATACAGATAAATGCTATTGCGTATATCCTCTTTGATTTATACTACATATCTGATGCATATTTATTTTGCTAGCTATCTTACAGCAGGACATTTTTATTGCAGGAAATACCCATCATGCTTTTCACTATGAGTGCTTCCATGAAGCAGACAATCAGTACTATATCTTTTCTTGTATGCAAAATTTCGCACAATTGGAATTTGTTTTTTACCCTTTAGTAAATAACAAATCATTTGAAGAAATTGATTCTGTTTAGGTTATTCTTAGTATCAATAATATTAGCCAGTTGATGGAAAAATAGAACAGTAGCTAAGTTATAACTTCCCAATAAAGATACTAAGATTCTGCCCGTAGTTAAGATGCAACTACTATGGCAATTGCATTGTAACAAATATGAGTCAGATCGCAGTTCTATAACGACTCTGACCAGAAGTCTGGGTGGCCCGAAGTCGTGAGAATCACCCTTGAATCAAAACCTATTAGCTCGTGAGCAATCTCATTCTTCAGGAGAGAACGTGAGTGTCATAATACATGGGTGTGCTAGAATAAAATATTGGTATGCAACTCAAAAATCGACAGGCTTAAATATTGATAATGTTTTATTCTTCGCAACGAATCTCCGTACAGCATCAGTATCTCTTCAGTGTCATCTACAGGTCTTCTCAACATTCTGGCTTAGAGAGCTTCATATTTTTCTATATCTCTCTAAAACACCCCGAAAATCAGACAACATTAACCTATTCTTCGAATTTAGTTTAGGAATCTATGACTTCCATGCGTTCACGGTGGTACTATGTTTACCGTGCGAACTTCATTCTGAGAAATCTTAGCTCCCTTTCGATGGCAACTCTAATGGCTTTGTTTTTAAATTCCAGTTTGCATCGGCCTCTACTCGGGGGTCTATAACGTCTAACGAGTCCAAAATAGCTTTAAAATATTCCCTGGGGTTTTTTTTGTTTGTTTTTTCACATGCATCTTGTTGTTTGTTAAAATCATACTGATCCTGACCTGAAGAAGAGAGCTTTAAACCACAATCGAAACAATTGCAGTCATCTAATTTTCTTATGCCTGCTCTCTTAAAGGAAGTACTAGAAAGTCGCTCTCTCACAAGCAACCGTTTCATTTACTATGATTCTGAGAAAACTTTTCTGTGTACTGACGTATGGAAAAATAAATTCTTTCTATCACAGAAAAATATATATACCAGAAATTCTTCTATTGTCTTTTTATTTGCTAAAGATATAGGATATATCTACATTTTACTAGTTATCGGATAAAACATTCCTCTTAAGCCTGTATTTATTCATCTCCATTCACTATGAGTATTTCCATCTCAAACATACACAATCTGCATTGCATTTGTCCTCGCATATATTTTGCACGATTTTCCTTGTATTTGAAAACACAGAAACATTCTAAGAAAATCATTTTCTTGGCAGTTATTCTTATTGTTATCCTTGTAATATTAGGATCATATTTTATCATGAGTTAAAGCTTGTATAATAAGAATTGTTGAGTTTAATTATATAATCTTTATAATAATTTTCTAACGTGTATCTTTCAGCACCCACCAAAAGCCCACCTTCATCCGGTAAAATATTGAATCTCTTTGAACACTTATTCCAGAAGGCTAAATCTCTTTGAACACTTATTCCAGAATACTGAATCTCTTTGAGCACTTATAGTACCGACGCAATATTGATATGACGACGCTATATTGATATGACGTCGCTATATTGATATGGCGACGCTTTTTGATATGACGACGCGACCGGGTTAAATAAAGATGTATTCGAAAAATAATTTCAGACCCTCCTAAAGCCTCTACAATGGCTTGGAATACGAAATATTTGCACACTGTAGTATCGACAACAGAATAGAATATAACGGAGTAAGATTTTCGTATTCCTTCGGTGGGAGAGGAGAAATAGCGTATTTCAAAAGTATTTTTAGACCACCCAACCCTCCAGACATTTGCCCAGTGACTTAGAAGGCTGAATTTTTGCATACTAACAGCAACGACGGAGAACGACGGAGGTATCGCCTGAACCGAGCGTAACGAAGCCGAACTTTTATTTCCTCCCCAGAATTCGGGAGGTAAGGCGAATGTCCTTCCATACTTTTCCGAAGCTTCTGGTGATCTGAAAAGCTGAAACTTTGCATATTTATAGTATCAACAACGGAAAATACAAACTAGCGGAGACAATTTCCATATTTTCATATTAAGCGCTAATTAAGCAAAATAAAATGTATTTCAAAAAATACAACCTATTTTTTTAAAGATTATTAGTTTTCCTGTCTTTGACAGACTTAAATTTTTGTTTCTCATGGTAATATGAAGTACATGCTTTCTAAAGATTTTTAAAATTAAGGATTTTGAAAGAAAAAATCTTAACCTCCTGAACAAATGACGAAAACTTTCGAAAATGTCCTCAGTCTCTATAATTGTCCATCTGCTTATGCCTGAGAGCACGATAGCATAACTTAAATACGAAAATGTCTGTATTGTTATAGAATTCTATGTGCTGATAAATTACATAAAAGTTAGAACTAGGAAACATTTTGTGGTTTGCTCGATTAGAAATAGAATTATTCAATGGTCACTATTTTGATAACATTTTCCTGTTAAGTACAATAAACAAAACTTCTGCAAAACTTAACAAATAAATTATTCATAAAATGCATTCATAAAAGTATACGTTTCTGTTAAACCATTACTGCTAAGAAATAAATACCAATAGGAAAATATATAAACATTAATGTGAAAATTACAGAAATTCAAACTGCTGCTGCTTCTTAGACCCCGATCTGTCTAACCTAACCGAAAGCGCAAAGTGATTGTTTGAACGGTTGGAATGTATCACCCAATTTAAACCGGAATCCATTTGGAGTGCATTCACAGCGTATACTCCTTTCCTAACCCGAGACCTCTCGGGAGGACTTTCGGACCCACATATTTAACGTGCCCGTACTCCGCGTGAAAACTGTGACAGTTTTGGCAGACCCGAGAATCGAACTCAGGTAGTCCGATTGCAATCTCCTCGCGCTTACCACTGCACTGTCCCCCCCTTTGAATTGCAGCGTTTAACATAAATACTTTCAGAGCTTCCTGGATGAAAACAATCGTATGTCAGTTAGCTGACTGCAATTGTTTCAAAGGGGCTATAAGACTTCTTCTTCAGGCCGAGAGAACAGGTAAAATAGTATGCTCACTTAACCACAGTTAAGAATGGCCAGCAATAAGCAGTTCATATTTAGAAACTCAAAATAATTATAATCACATAACTGACATATGCTTGCTTTCAACAAGGAAGTTCTGCAAATGTTTACTAATATGAAATTTGGAAATAAAACTTCTACGAATATCTGCAATGCGAGGCTATTTTGCACCATTTATATTTTTTCGCAACCCAGATCGCCTGACCTACCTAAAGGTGTAAGGTAACGCTTTGAACAGCCAGAATAGTGGCACTCAGTTTAGGTCAAATCCTAACAATTATTGCAATCACAGAGATCGTAACATCCTTCCCCTTGCATCATTTACATTATATATTACTGAGATCTACTTGTATCCTAATTGATGCTTTAATTAAAGAAAAACTAAAAATGTTTAACTGCCCATCGATAAACGGTCTGTGAAGCAAGAGAGGATGCACTCACAACATTTACTTAATTAAGAAAATGTATGCTCTCATTTACTAATTTTATATTAAGGACGACAGCTTTCAGGATAAAACAAAGTAAATAAACTATCAAATACTATGGAAATCTGATGTAAATATTTGATTTATATGGCAAACTCTAGCAAAAACTATGGAAATCCGATGTAAATATTTGATTTATATGGATGCGTGCTATTGGAATGAAATTCAGGAATGTTAATAACATTTTAATCTGCCAAAAACTCTGTTTTGAATTTTTGACTGTTGCTATATTGTAAAAAGAGTGAAAAATAAGATAAAAAGGACAGTTTTCCAAGATATTTTTCCAAGATATTTAATATTTGGCTGTGAACAATCGAAAGCATCATCAACTAGAAAATGAAATACACATTTATTGATAAATTTATTTGAAGTTTTGAAATTAAGTACTACTTTGAGTAATTTAAGTGTTAAAACATGTGGCGTTCTATCTTTTTTCTTTTTCTTTCTTTCTTTCTTCTTTGCAAAGAAGAAAAATAGAGATTAACCAGAGGTTGTATTCTCCAACGAACACTTTTATTTATTTATTTTTCCTCTCAAAGGGGATTCTACGCAAGATACAACATAAAAAGGGCAAAAAATAAAAGGCAGCTAGAGATGAAAATATACAAACGGCACACTAAAAACGAAGAAAAAGAACAAAAATATAAATGGAAGCAAGATAAGATAATTAACAGACACCACACCACGCGTACATACATGTGGCGTTCTTGATTAATAGAAAGGCTTAGTTCTTACAATAGAGGAAGTGCTGAAGACCCAGACCGTCCGACTCACCCAAAGACTTGGGCAACTATTTGGACGGCCGGAAGAGAGGAAGTGCTGTACTAGTCAGTCGTTGGACGCTAACCGCAGTAAACCATGATCCGCCATAACGGCCAGATGGTGTGCTTAGACTTCAGTGCAAATAACAATTGCTTGTCGTGTCTCGTGGTTTCTATATTTTACCGATAGGTTCTTTTCAGGGGGGGGGGGGCTATGTCGGGCTTGACTGATTTCATTTTTTCATATTCTGGCTCTGCGCATATGATGTCACCAGAGTAGCAAACGCGCGGATTTTGTTCTTGGAACTGAGGAAGGTGTGCACACATCACAATTAAAGCTCCCTGAGCAGGTAGTTTACTTCTGGATATTGCCACTTCAAAATTAACAAACAATTTTTAATTGCAATTATGGAAAAACTTGCTGTATTTTGGCAACAACTCTTCTGGCCCGTGATGTCACGAATGACGAAATGCTACACCCGTCGACGCCATTCCAACAAGTTTATGATTGGTTGCAGGGCTCATTGCACAACCTTATATTAAAGAGCATTGGGTTCTCTTGCCTTATCTTGCTTGCAAGAGTGAGTAATTTGTGGCTTAGTGCTGTTAGCTATGCGTTGCTTCTGCATGTGAAGTTTTATACGTCAGCAAACCTAGCGATCTAAAAAGTCGCAAGAGTACTACTGAATACCTCATCGGTAATGAGAGTCGGTAAAACAGTTCGATAAGATTGTCTTGTTGAAAAGTTGGTGTATAACCACTTTCACTAGTAAAGGAGGTTATTCGAGCCACTTAGACCATTTGAACTTTGAAGTGAATTTTATTTTTGTGTTTATGTGATTTCGATGGAGCGAACGGATGGATCATAATAACATTCCCCTCTTCCTGCACCCTTCTTACGTATGATTTATATACATTTTGTTCATTAACAAGTCTTCTCTTTTTATTTATGCTTCCTGACTACGGTTGTGACAAATGGTTTATTCATTTCAATTCCTTTTCCTTTCCCATTGGGTGTTTTTATTCTTTCAGTGTGATTTTGCAGAACTTGTATGTACCCTTCTTATGTAGGACTTAAATAAATTTGTTTTCTTTAACAATCTTCTCTATATATTCATGCTCACTGACTACAGTAGTGGCAAATAATTTATTCATTTGGTTAACAGCTTTTGGATACTTTATCGATACTCGTACTACCGATACCACTTATATTTTTAGAATGAGAAGTAAGTTGTAAAATGTATAATACCAATGATGCTGAAAATTGTTTTTCCGAAAAAAAAAATGCTACCTTCTGTTGAAAAGGCGAAAAGATGATCTTATTTACCCGTAATAGTGTATGATTAAAAAACTTCCGTTTTTGTGAAAACTTGCATTTTTGTCTGTCTAACATAGCATAGAAAAATGTTAAAAAGTACTTTCTCCTTAAAAACATAATCCATCAATTTGACAGGTTTCGATCGAGTTAAGTAAGATCCGAACTAACCACTGAAAAAGTTTTGTAAAAGTGTATGAAACATAGTTACAATACGGACAAGAAAAAATATTCCTTCGGAATAACATAAAACAAAAGGAAGAACTAAAGCTTGAAGCTTTAAGAAGTTAAAATATATATGTATTCACTGACATTTAATTAATTAAGTTATAGAATGAAATTAGTAATTGGAGCATGAAGTTTTTCATTACAAGGAAGTATCTGATTTCGAACGTTTTGAATGTTCGTACGTTTTGGATATTTGCGGGTATTTCAAGAAGAAGCAACTTACGCTTTAAGAACATATACGCAAGCCATATGGAGCGTATATACGTATGATAATCATAACATAGAGATTGACATAAAATAAAACTATATTTGCTATTAAAATAAAACTTAATAATGCTAATGTTGCAGTAATGAAACAAAACTAATAAATGCTAAATCCTGTATTAGGGGAACAAAAGTTGTAAAAAACAATACATGAAAAAAATTAAGCAATATTATATATATATAAAAGGCAATTTACAAAAGAGTTAAAAACTACAGACTGCATATAATACTTTATAAATAATAGAAATAAAAAAATCACCTAAGAAGCTGCATGATAAAAATGCATTGCTGAATAAAAATAAAAATAAACAGAGAAAAATTCACAATACCAAAAAATAATATGTACATAAAACAAGTCTATCACATAAAACAAAGACAAAATTAATAAGGCCATCCTTCAGGAAACCTAATGTAAAGGAATTAAGTATTGCATAAGACAAAAAAGCTTTAATTATTCCTGCCTCAGTCTTTCGAATAACAAATGCCATCGGTATTGTTGTCAAATAGAAAAGAAAATATTTTTTAAGAAGCCAGTCACAAGATAAAAAAAATGGCTTTAAACTTTAATGCATTAAATTAAGAGAATCTAGAGATACAAATTTGGACACTATATTTTGTTATTATACATTGAATATTTGAATGAAATAATATTATAATTCCTTATTAAAAGTCTGACTTATTCCTTATTAAAAGTTCCTTATTAAAAGGTGATTTTTCTAATATATTACAATAACTTTACTTCTTTCACTGGTGATGTGCAAGAGTACTGGTGGCATACAAGAGTACTGGTGGCATACAAGAGTACTGGTGGTGTACAAGTAATGATGTACAAGATCCAGAAAAAAATTATTTTGAATTAACATTAATTTTATTCAGTATTTTGGCATTGAATTAACATTTCGTAAATTTAGCAACCTATGAGTCCAAACGGGATGACCTATTCATATTTACATGCAAAATCCTCTCCAAAATGCAAGTAATTATTAAAGAAAAATATACAAAACTAGTATATAAAGTATCTTCTCCCGTGAAAGCAATGAACTATCCTTTATACTTTAATCTATATAAATAAAATTGAAAATCTGTCTGTTTCTCTCATTGTCTGTTTGTTTGTCTCATCATCGCGGAAGAACGGCTGAACAAAATTTGATGATATTTTATAGCCTTGAAATAACCCCACTTAAATTTTAGTTTATGTTTCAAATTTTTACGACCAGGGGTTTTTGAGATAGTAATAAACAAGAAAGATCAATCATGCATAAGCATTGATTATGAAACACTTTCCAACTGAAAGGCAATTTCATTTAAAAATTTCTAAAATGTGATACATTCAGTGGTGATATCTTTTACATTATCACATTACTACAGTAATTCATTATACTTAAATATTTAAAACTGTATCGAAATATAAATCATCTGATTCTCTATGCAAAATCAATGAATATTTCATTCATATAACTTGTATTCCAGACCCCAGAGCTAAATAATTTTGAGTGAAAAAAATTCAACAATTCTTATGTAACTCACCTTACAATCGCTTGAGATATTTGCATTCTGCATATGTTAAAATTAGGCTTCGTTGAAGAAATAATAAAAGTTTATGGATCATTTAAAATCACAACTATTGTAATTGCATAGGCACGGAATTTAGATACACAGATACACAGATAATATATATGTGTGTGTGTGTGTGTGTATGTACTCAAAGTATTGGAATCGTGCCGAAGATCGGAACTCTATATTCAAAGGATCTACACGTTTTGGGGCTTCTAGAACACGAAAAAACTATTTTTAGGAAGACGTCTGTGTGTGTAAGGAAGTATCTGTGTCTCTGTGAGGATATTACATCCACTCTAATTGAAAAACTAATGGCCCGAATTTCATAAAATTTGGTAGGTATGTTTTTTGTGGAAAATCCTAATGTTCATTAGATTATAGTACGATTCGTAATAAAAGAATCTGCCTTCTTTGCGAAATGGCCGGCAGAAATTGACTTTATCCACTCTAGCTAAAAACTAATGGAACAAATTTAACAAAATTTGGTGTATAATATTTCAATAACCTACAAATGATTTATATACCAAATTTAATAAAATTTGGTATATAAATCATTTGTAGGTTATTCTAGTACGATTCGGGAAAAAGGAACGGGCTATTTTTGCGAAATGGCCCGCAAAAATCGTTAAATATGAAAATAAAAGACTACGTGTGCTCAATTATATCAATTAAATTCCTATTTTATACGTGATTTTTGACAACAAAAAGAATAAGACTAACCTCATTACTCTAGGACTAGCCGTTCTTGGGATATTCTACTTTTTTCGCGTTTTCACTACGCTATCTTTGACAATAAGTCCAGCTATCAAATGAGAACCAAATTTAAGTTTAACGTGCAAATTCAATGTCATGTAAAATACATATGGCTGTTATTTTGTGCAGATAAACTCAAATTATTATTGAAAAAATAAAGAGAACGTGAATATGAGTCTGCAGGGAAAGACAAGTGCTGCCCACATCAGAATTTTTAGCAATATTACAACAATGATTTATAGAAGAGAACGGAGATTATTTGCAGGCCATTTCGAAAAAAATGTATGATCTATATTTAAAGATCCACCAAATTTTTGTCGAATAAATTGTTCAACAAATTTAAGCTGTATACCAAATTTTAACTCTCTAGGACGTGGGAAAGTGCATTAAAAATGCCATCAAATAAGTATATCACGAAGAGTTATATAAAATTAAAAAAAAAATGAAAAATTGTTATCTACCAAATTTATTTTAAAATCTGAAGCCTCTCTCATATACAAAATGATTAAACTCTTGGAAATATATTTATTATATAATATGTCTCTTTTTTCTTTCTAGAGGATATCCCAAAAGTCAGAATTTAATTGAATTTATTTTTTCCCTATATTAAATAATTTTGAATTAAAAAACTACTTGACATATTTTACTGAAATTTTTTTATATGTTTTATGGGATAATGTGAATATTTCCTAAAAATTTCGAAGCAATTTGTGAATTTAACTTTGCTTAAAAAATGTTTGAAGAATTAGGTCCCATAGGGTTCAATGTATTTCATTTTTTCAACCCGGGTTCAATACAAAACTAATTGGGTGATATTATTTATTTATATTCCCATAGGTCCCACAGACCGTCTGAAAAACATACTAATATTTTATTTTGATAAAGTCATTTTTACGGCTGTTATCGTGCTAACGGGCAGACAGACAGACAGACAGCATGGATGAACAAAGTCATAAACACTTTTCAACTATGTTGTAAAGTGTTAAAAATGAAACTTTCGTTTGTTTCATCATCTCGGGAGAACGGCTAAATCGAATTTAATGAAGTTTTGTGAATAGCCTTGAAATAGACCCACTTAAATTTAGTCCAAGTTTCGAGTTTCTAAGAATAGGGTTGTCGAGTTATTATTGGAAAACGAAATTTATTCCTAAGGGCTCTACTGTCTAACTCCCTAGTTCCTCCAAACAAAATAGGTCGGAAACCGTTGGTTTAAAACGTGACAGTGAATTAAAACTATATTTCTGAGTTTTGTGGGAGTTTATTGCACTTATTAGTCATTTTTTGAAAATCACTGGTTTGAAACATGAATTTAAATGGAAACTCTATCAACCCGGGTTTTCACAGGCTTACTCAACAATGAAACGTATTAAGAAATCAGAATGGTTATGTAATTATCAGCATTTTAAGAGGAATATTCTTTTTAATATCATGATATATAATTTTTATAACTAGTGTTTTTATTTGAATAATAAATAACTGGATATAAAAATATAACTTAAATGAACGGTTTTAATTTTCTTTTAATTACATTAACTACGGACTGCTTACATCACTTTCATTTATTTCGGCAAAGAGTTTTCAAACACATATTGTGTTTAGCCAATAAACTCATTTAGCCGATTGTTGAAACAGAATAAGAATAGAACTGATATATTTTCTAATACAATTTTAGTGTTTTCATTTAGTATATACAAACGGAACCAGGATGTTTTATTCTTCAGATCTGCAAATTCAGATCTACGAGTTTGGCCGAATATCCCTAATTCGGCAACTTTTCTTAAACTTAACGGATATGTCGAACAAATTTACGGATATGTCAAACAAATTGACGGATATGTCGCCAAATCGATAAAAACTACGCCAAATCAATGAAATTAATTTTCCTTTGTTAGAAGAGAGTACTGATATGATGTTTCGGTAGCATTTGTCTGTCAGTCTAACCGCTCTGCTTAGTAACACATTTTACGAATTTTTAAAATGTCGCTAAATTAATAAAAATGTTAATAAAACCATAAAAATATCTTGAAATGGATAAAACTGGGCTTAATAAATGAAATTAATTGTGTTTTGTTAGGGGATTGTATTGTGATGATGCTTCGTTAATTTGTCGCCAAGTGGGACTGTCAGTTCTACAGTCCCATTTGGCGATAAATTTGACGATTTTTAAAATGTCGCTAAATTCACGAAAATACCTCCAAATTGATTAAATGATGCTAAATTTATCAAAATGACACCGTATCGATGAAAATTCAATACTTTGCATAATTAAACACGATTTTCTAGACAATCTCTGTCGTTTTGTGAGAATTAAAAATATTTGAATTGTTTACAAACTGGAATTGTTTACAAATGATATTGTTTACAAACTGGACCAGGATGCTTTATTCTTCACATCTGCCTGTGAAGATTATTCAGTATATCTATCCCAGAGATTCCTATACATATTTTAGAAGAACTAGGAAGAAGAAGGCTCTGCTCTTTAGAAGAAGGCTTTGTCCTCTGCTTGCTCCGCTCGTGTAACCCCCTTCGAGAGGCTTTGCCTCCTACTCGCTGCACTCGCAGATCTCACTTCATATGCATCTTTCCTAAAAATCCTACATTCAAAAATCTCTTTTCTATCCCTGCCTATTTTCCGCAGGAGGGAAAAGCAGGGATTTTTCTTAGGGAATCCAGAAACTGAATTCCTTGATCATGAGCTGACTTCGAGAGCAATTTCATGCCAAATTAAAGTTTAAATCGATAAACGGTTGATTTCATCGTGTTACCCTATAATTTCTCTATAAATGTACCAAATTTGATATTTTTGTATGCTACAGTTTTTACGGTACGAGATAGAGAAATCGCTAGACGTGGCGATACGAAAAAAAAAAGTTCACTCCAGACGTGCAGAAAAAGTAAAATATCTCAAAATCTATATCTAAATTAAAAAAAGAGACTCACTCCGTCCTGAAAAAATTCACCCATGTTGGTATTTACCTGCAAAAAATCGTGGCCTTCAATTTATCCAGGAAGCGACCTCCCAGCTCAAATGTTTTGAATTTGATTTTTACATTAAATATTTATTGAACTACAATATATATCAAAAAACAGTTTATTTCAGTTTATTTCCAAAAACTTTCTCTACAAGTGTACGAATTTCATATTTTTATATGCAATCGGTTTTGAGGTACGAAGCAAAGAATCTCGAGAAACGAAAAATTTGTCAAACGGCGATGTATTTAATACGGAGAGATTAAGTTAATTATTTTAATATCATATTTTGAATAACAAAGTCATTTAGAAGAATATAGGAATTTACAAATAATTGTGAATGTTAAGCTACTTTATATTACATTTTCCGCACAAAGAACGAATATGCTGCTAATAATCTATATAAATAAAATTGAAAACTATCTGTGTGTTTATTTGTGGATATATTTCTGTGTTTATTTGTTTCATCACCACGGGAGAACGACTGCAACGAATTGGATGAAATTTTTGGAATAGACTTGAAATAGCCACACTTAAAATTTAGCCCATGTTTCGAGTTCCTAAGACCAAGAGTTATCGAGATATAAATAAAACAAGAAATATCAATCATGCTTAAAACATTGATTATGAAACACTTTCCATCTTCAATGCAATCTTATTTAAACATCACTAAAATGCAATACATTCCTAAGTAATATTTTAAAACTTATCACAATATACAACATTAATTTATTACATTTGAAAACTTAAACCTTCATCGAAAAAAATGAACTTCATTCAAATGACGGCATTGAGATATAAATTGCTTGGTTTAAACATCTAAAAAATGCGATACATTCCTCGGTAATATTTTTTAAAATCATCATATACTACAATAATTTATTATATTTGAAAACTTCATCGAAAACAACTGACATTCATTCAAATGATGTCATAGAAAAAATAACATGCCTGGTTCTCTCTATAAAAGCAGCATTTCATTCACAGCATTTTCCCAATCATTTCATTCATCACAGTACTAAAATAATTTATTTTATTTAAAAACTTAAGACTATGGAGCTACAAGTAATTAAACTCTATGCTTAAAACTTCATCGAAAAAAATTGTCCTTCTCTCTGCAAAATCAATGAGTATTTCATTCATATCAGCTATGCAGACTCCATGAGCTAAATACATTTGCGGTAAAAAAATACAGCAATTTTTATACAACTCATCCTACATATTTTGCTGTTTACATTTTACATAAGTGAAAAATAAGCTTCGTTGTAGAAATAATCAAATTTCGATGATAATTTAAACTCAAATATATTGTCATTGCGTTGTTTCAGTATGTAGATACACAGAATTTAAGCAAAAATAAAGAGGTTTGAGGACGAATAGAACACACAATATGAATTAAAAAGAAGTTTAAAAATCACGATTTTGAGACAAGATGGATGCCATATTTTATTTTGAAGTGGGTCACGTGATCGCTCCATATTTGAGGTGTAATTATTATTTTAATTTATATTTAAAAAACTACTGAATGTATTTTTCTGAATTTTTTTTTATAAATTTGTGGAATAATTTGAATATTACCTAAAATTTTCGAAGCAATTTGTGAAATTTAAATCCGCTTAAAAAATGTTGGAATAATTAGGTCCCATAGGGTCCAATATATTTCATTTTTTCAACCCGGGTTCAATCCAAAACTAATTGGGTGATATTATTCATTTATATTCCCATAGGTCCTACAGAGCGTCTGTACAACATACTAACATTTCAGTTTGATTAAGTCATTTTTACAGCAGTTGTCGTGCTGACGGACAGATAGACAGACAGACAGACAGAAAGAACAAAGTCATAAACACTTTTCAACTTTCTTAAGTAGAGTGTTAAAAACGCAATATTAAACCTTCCATTGAGATAGCATTGTGCAAACGATATTTGTTCCTCAAATTTATTTGAAAAACAAAGAACAATCACGCTAAAGCGTTGATTATGAGCACTTTCCAACTAAAATTCAATTTTATTTACATTTTAATCTGCTTTAAAAAGTGCCATCAACAAAATTATTCTTGAATGCATTGAAACACAACGTTTTACAATCAATATAGCGTTCGAATTTATTACCATAATAGTATGAAAACATCTTTATAAATATATATATATATGTATATATATATATATATATATATATATATATTGTTGAATTTTTTTTTTACTTGCATTATATATACCTGAGATCGATCATTAATTGAAATTGTTCTGTATAGTAAAAATAAAAAGAAGATGGATTGAAGTGTAAATGTGAAATTAAAAATGACTATACAAGTTGTTGAAGAATATAATTAGAACATTATAAATGAAACTTTATAAAGAAAACAGGCAGTCAAGTGATATAAAATACCCCATTTTCCCTGTTCGATTTATAAGTTAAGAAATGGAAAAAGAAGTACATGTGGTAAAGATGGGCGAATATAATTTCTTAACTACACACTTAGTTAAAGTTTTATAAATCATATATGTTATGCAGATACTTAAGGCACTAATCCCATATGTATATATATATATATATATATATATATATATATATATATATACAGAGAGAGAGAGAGAGAAATTTCCAAAAGGATTAAAGAGGAATGAACAATTCGAGTACCACAAAGCGGCCGTGGGGGGTTGTGACCCCCACTCCCCGTTTAAAGCATGCTTTGAGCCGCGGCAAACACTCCCGGAGGTCGGTACTTATTTGAGAAATATATTCTTGAAGATATACACTGCAAAACAGTACAATACAAAACAATACAAAACTGGAAAAAGGCGTAAACCCTGATTCAAACAATCAGACACAAATACCAATACCAACACCATTACCACAAAAATCTTCATTCCCACGTATTACTTACTCTCTTCGATTATATCCATAAGGATTCCTACCCTAAAAACACAAATTCCCTGACCTCATATGTATCGCCTAAGCACTCCTCTAATAGTCTGTTTTTAGCTCTCAACCTTTCTTCCGCCACTTACTTTATATCATCTACTATGATTTGTATCCAAAACGCATGTAACACTCGACACACTTAATATACAACAAGAGAGATGGATTCACTTTCAAGATTAATAGTGTAATACTATGGAGCTCAAATTTACACAAAAACGTATTTCGTTATATTATTGTGAATAATCTCACAAGAAGCTATAAATTGAATAGTAGTATTGAGAATCGGGATAAATGCATTGGGAAATATGTGAAAGACGCAATAGAACAGGGGTAACCACAGAAGTTCTTAATTGATGTTATTACTGGTTTTTCTGAATAACTGTAACCGAGTGTTACATGCGTTTTGGATACAAATCATAGTAGAGAATATAAAGTGAGTGGGGGAAGAAAGGTTGAGAGCAAAAATCAGACTATTAGTGGAGTGCTATGGCGATACATATGAGGTCAAGGAATGTGTGTTTATAGGGTGGGAATCC